>JBBBDQ010001564.1:220000-365000 GCA_037127315.1 Ascarosepion bandense
TATATATATATATATATATATATATATGATAATACAAGGTGTAAAAATATGGTGCTTAGGGAATCGTTTCTAAACAAAAAGCCTGTAAAAAATCTTTTTCCCTCTAATATGGAAATAATTTTTTTCAAATCAGTCCCTAATTAAATGCCATTAATTATTATATAAATAAAACACACACACACACACACACACACACACACACACACACACACACACACACATACAAATATATATATATATATATATATATATATATATATTTCACCGGATGCCTCATATGAAAGAAACAATTTGTAAGAATTTATTAAAAATTATATTATTAGTGATTTTAAAATGCCTGTATAAAAAGATTTAAATTCTTCCCCAGTTCCGTCAAATCATCCACTACATATACATGTGTACCAGTGTGTGTGTGTGTGTGTGTGTGTGTGTGTGTGTGTGTGTGTGTGTTTCACACTTCGGTGCGATCTTGTAAAGTTTGAGAATCGTATTGAAACGTGATACTGACAGACACTAGTCAGTGTTGATTCCTATATCCACACTGCTTATAACTACAAACCCTCCTTCACCGATAAACAGTATTCCCCTATAAACATTGCAAATTGTAAACACCATATGATGGTCATGAAAAAGCTGTCGCCACTATCTGTTGACTTCAGTATCTATTTATAGAGTGTGTGTGTGAGAGAGAGAGAGAGAGAGAGAGACAGACAGACAGACAGACAGACAGACAAACAAAGAGCGAGTTATAATGGGAGCGTATCCTTGAAATGAATGCTTGATAAGTGTTAAACATTTGGCTTTTTTAGCGATATGTCTGGTGGTCAATGCCGTGAGCTATTGCTTTTGAAATCACCAGTATTTTAGATAGTAACTGTTTGGATATCGAAACCAGGACGGGAAGGAAAGTTAACTAAAAATTTATATTTTTAAGCTAAGGCCTGTAATTGTAATCTTATCATTCCAGAAACTGTTCACTTCATAGGATCTATTCTTTCCATGGCTTTTTTCGTTACTCCAACTTATCAGCGGGTTTACTATCTAGACAACTTCAAATTTCAAATCCATATGGAATTGCAATTCAGAGATACCATTTTCATTCCAACAGTTTTATTGAAATACAAAGAAGATAATAATAATAATAATAATAATAATAATAATAATAATAATAATAATAATATGGGATTACACCATCTACAGAGACAGAAAAATTGAAGCAAATACGCCGAACATTATCGTTAAAAACCAAAAAGAAAAAAACTTGCTTATTAATTGATATGGTTTGTCCAGCGGATTGTAACATAGCAACCAAGGAATTCGAAGAACTGTCAATATATAAAGACCTGGAAATTGAAACAGAAAAAAATGTGGAAATTGAAAACAATATTCGTATTTGTGATAGTAGGTGCACTTGGAATGATAAAAAATGGAACAAAACAACACATTGAAAGAATCCCTGGAAACCCCAGCTTAAGAGATATACAAAAAATTGTCTTGTTAAGTAGAGCCCACATATTAAGGAGATCATTGTCTATGTAACGCTAGGGATGTTAGGAGAGATAGGAAAAACATGAAATGAAGCCATAACAACACACCACAACCTGCCTTAGGTCTTTTCGCAAACTTGGTAGGTAGTGCGGCCATAGCAGAAATCGAATTATGATGAAAACTGACATAATAATAATAATAATAATAATAATAATAAACCTAATCGCCCAGATATCGTGGTCAAAAACGACAAAAACAAAATATGCTTTCCTGTTGACATGGCAGAATTCTCTTCGAACGTGTTGAAAGACGAGCGGTCGGCCTTCCAGTGAAAACGGAATCGGGTTTAATATTCTGGAATCCGTACTCGGAGAGTGGGTGACGACGCCGTTGGCACCGATGTCGGCGGCGTGTCGTCGCTTCTCGGTGACGCAAGCGAATCCGAAGACGTCGCCGAGAGTCGCGGGAAGAGTTCTCTCTTCTTCGGAAATGACCGTGTCCGTGGAATCGGCTCGTCCGGAGATACGGAAAAGGTACCTGTAGAGCGCCGCGGCTCGGACGGTGTCCGGTGCGTTTTTCGTCGTTTTTTAATTTCGTGCCTGTTTATGATTTCTCAGGTTGTCAATCGTTGAAAGTTGGCAGCTTCTCATCGATAAATTTGTAAATGCCTCTAATTCCATATAAATATTTTACCATCAGGACATTTAATATGAATTGTGAAAAACAAAAGCAGGAATTATTAGTTCGGGGTGTAGATAGTTATAACAGCGACATATGTTGTCTCCAGGAAACCAAAATCAAAAAAAGGACTTGATATTTATATCGGAGATAGGAACAAGTTAATAAATTTGGAAACAGGCAGCAAATATGATGGAAATGGCTTTGTCATCAAAACAAAATAGAAGAATAACATTCATAGACAATGTGCGAACAACTATAGTACCATTCATTGAAAAATGACAGAAAAATAACTATCAATAAACTTCCATCATTTCCCTTTGAACAGCTTAGAATATCTGCAGCACATTTGTGACTTAGCAGAGCACGAGAGGTTTAGATATTAAATAAGAGAGACTTTCGCTGTTTCTGAAGGTACGAAAATACTGATGAGCCGTGTGCCTTTTGGTCGAAACAGTTTGATGATGACATTAGTGTCTATGTTTCGTTTTAAATTGCTTTGAGAGAAAAAGTGATCGGCTTGCCAGGAAATTGTAGTTACAGGTAAAGTATAATAATCATATGGATAGTTCTCTTTTTACATTAAGTAGATGGAAAGTGCGACACGGAGATCCGAAGGCGAATTGGCATGGCAAAGGACGCGTTCCAGAAGATGAGCAAAATACTAACACACAGGAAAATCTCAATAGAAACGAAAGAGTGCTAGACTGCTACGTGATGTCAGTTCTTCAATACGGCTGTGAATGCTGGACAATATCATCGAAAATGAGGACAAAACTGGAAGCGGCCGAAATGTGGTTCTACAGAAGGATGCTACGGATATCGTGGGCTGAGCATACAAGCAACGACGAGGTGTTAGAAAAAATGGCAACAAAAAGGAAATTGATGCTGAGCATCAGGAAGAGACAACTGAAGTTCCTGGGACATGCAATGAGGAAGGAGAGCCTGGAGAACCTGATACTGACTGGACAGATAGAAGGAAAGAGAGACAGAGGAAGGCAGCGGATAACATATTTGCAGGGTCTGATCAGGTGGATGACGGAACGGGGGTTGCCAGGAGCAACAGGAGCAAACATACTAAGAGCCACAAGGGATAGGGAGACGTGGAGATCCATGATCACCTACGTCCTGAAGGGACAGGGCACATAGAAGAAGAAGAAGTGAAAAGCAAAAACGTTTTAATATTACTGTAAATGTAAGAAAGAATAGAGATAGGACATAATTGCTGAGCCTCATAACAGCTGATTTTCTATGCCTAGATTATATCAATCAGTCAGTCAGTTAAGTGCCATACGTGAAACACGCTTTGGGCGATCATGTCTCGAAAGAGACATGACTGATTAGGCAGAAGATTATCGCGCAGTAAGTTGCTAATACTTTCTGCTTTAGACTGGTTGCCAGCCAAGGCTATAAAACCTAATCTGTCCTGTTGTTTGACTCATAGATAGAGGGAGAATAGATGTATTATATTATTAAGTAGTAATTAATGGGGGATCAGTTTCTTACATCATAACAATAGGAAACTGATCCCCCACTTTATGCCCAGTAGAAGTTTTGTGTTTTCAACTATTATATTCAGTCAGTTAAGTGCCATACGTGAAACACGCTTTGGGCGATCATGTCTCGAAAGAGACATAACTGACTGGGTAGAAGATTATCCCGCAGTAGGATGCCATTGTTTTTTGCGGCAGACTGGTTGCCGACCAAGGCTATAGAACCCAATCTGCCCTACCATTTAACTCATAGGTATAAGAAGAATAGATAGATTATATTACGTTATTATATTAAGTCTAATTAGTGGGGGATCAGTTTATTACTTCATAACAATAGAAAACCGATTTATGCCCAGTTTTAATTATGTTTCAAACTATTATATTTAGTCAGTCAGTTAAGTGCAATACGTGATACACGCTTTAGGCGATCATGTCTCTAAAGAGACATGACTGACTGGGCAGAAGATTATCCAGCAGTAGGTTGCCATTGCTTTCTGCGGTAGAGTGGTTGCCAGCCAAGGCTATAGAACCCAATCTGTTCTATTATTTAACCCATAACTGGAGGGAAGAGACGGATTAATACGTAAGTCAATGCGAGGAATTCAAGTGGAATTCGAACTCGGCACCCCGATCTCTGGTTCCGGTCAGACAACTACATGCTTATCTAGACAACTTACATTACACCTAACCGATCATAACTCCATTACAAAAAATTAAAAACATCTAACCTAATGATAAAAATGACAATAGACTCGTAAAATCAAAACTACAAAGAACCAACATTATTTACGAGTTCCAATGCCCCTTAAGGCATTGTTTTCCAAATCAAACCAAACTCATAAATAACTACATTGGTCAGATTACTACATTCCAACCAACATTCAATAGCATTAACTACGAACACAGCCAGATCGTGCTGTCTGTGTTCGTAGTTAATGTTATTGAATGTTGGTTTTTCCTTTTTTTATTATTAGGGCTTCCACTATATTTAATCTTTTAAATCTGGCTGTGTTCAGAAATAAATAACTCTCATAACAGATAGAGGGGAAAAGAGACAGAGGAAAGCAGCGGATAACATATTTGAAGGGCCTGATCAGGTGGATGACGGAACGAGGGTTGCATGGTGTGACAGGTGAAAGCGTGCCAAGAGACACCAGGGATAGGGAGACGTGGAAGGCCATGATCGCCTACGTCCTGAATGGACATGGCACACAAAAGAAGAAGAAAGAAGTTCATAGGCAAAGTTAAAGAAATAATTTTTTCAAATGTGGTTTTGAGATTATCAATTTCTTGTCAGCTTTTCGCTCAAATAGAATTTCTCCAGAGTTGACATATATTTTGGGTTTGGCAACTTTTTGTGTTTTCATGGTGGAAATATCACGTTTCTACTCTTCCCTTTCCATTTTTCTCTCTTTCAGTCATTCTTTATATTTATAGAGCTTATATATCATCATCATCATCATCATCATCATCATCATCATCGCTTGCGGACGCCGATTGGCAAGACCCATGAGGGATACTGTTTCTCTTTCGATGTTAGAATAAAAGCCAGAAGGGGTGCCAAGTGTAACCTCATCTCTGCCCTGATTGCGTGTGGGGGTCTATGTCTCTGTCTCTGTCTCTGTCTCTCTCTCTCTCTCTCTCTCTCTCTCTCTCTGTGTGTGTGTGTGTGTGTGTGTGAGTGAGTGCATGTATGAGAAGACAATATATAAAATTTTATATATCATGAACAATTTTAGAGAAAACCTATGACGAAGTGTTTAAAAATGTTTTTTGAGGCGTTTCGTATTATCACAATGCAAAAATATTTTATAACATAAATGGTGAAAACATGAACAAAAAAAAAAAAATTAATTAATTCAGCTAGATTGTATACCCAAAGCTTAAATTTAATTTCTTTTTTTAATTTAAAATTATCATCGTCATCTTTCGTTTCCTTTCTGGCGAGGTGTAATCGAATCAAAATAAACATTTGGTTCGAAGACGTGCTAAATAACAAAAAATAACAAAATAACAAAACTTCTCACACGAAAACTTTTCTCCTTTTTTTATATAGAATATTTCCTATATATATATATATATATATATATATATGAAATATTCTGATTTTAGTTCAACATACTCAGGCAGAAAGAAAGAAAAATACTGGATTTTAAAATTAAATACACACAAGCTAGGGTTAAATAGGGACTTAGGTGTTTTGAATCTTTATAAATATTTCAATAGTTAAACATTTTTTAGATACACTTAAAAAATTTTCCTTTAAAACAACATTTATAAGTGTTTTTAAAGATAGGTCTACGTTTACAAATATTAATAGAATCTGTCGCTTTTGCGTCACGTGATGTAAACAATCTCTCGACGAACGCTCCTCGCAAAAACGCTTCTAATTTAAATTTTAAAATCATTTGTTTCTGATGAAAAGCCGAGGACGGTCTGAAATATCAAATATAATAATAGAAATAAATAAATACTGTCAAAAAAATACATTTTATACTTACAACTTTTTAGTAGTTTTTCCTATATATATATATATATATATATATATATATATATATATCCGAGTGAATAAAGAACGAAGAAAATTTTACAACCTCCAAAACATTAATTTAAAACACTGCTCGATATATAATCTAGAGGTGTGAATATTTATTATAAATTATATTTTAGAACATGTACACATTTTTCTTTATCCATAAAAAAATTTAAACATCTTCTAAAATATAATTTATAATATATATATATATATATATATATATATATTATCTTAAATGATAATTCAATTGGAGATACATACATAAACACACGCACGTATATATATTTTACACTTTGTCATAATTTTACCCTAATACACACACACACATATCTATCTATATATATATATGGCAAATTAATAAGGGATGCATACACACACACACAGACACACACACACACAGACACACACACACAGACACACACACACGCACACACACACACAGACACACACGCACACACACACACACACATATACATATATATATATATATATATATATATATATATATATATTGCGTGTGGCATAAAATATATTATAAATTGTTTTACCATAATTTCTTAATAATATTTTCAAACAAAATTATGTATTTAGGTAAACTGGCACTAATTTCCTCGGGTTTTTTTTTTTCGGTTTAACGTAAGGTTTTGGTTGCATACTCTCTGGCCTTCCGCTGACATATCTTCTATTTTGGAATGACAATTTGCCAGGTAAATCGAACGGTATGCAGCCGATATTTTATAATAAATCAATACATTTGTGAAAATTCGTCTGAACTGACCTATATACAAAAGAATGAAAAAAAAAACTTAAAATAAAGTAAGTGTTGAAAAACTTGCTTAATTTTCTAAAAAAAAATCAATTTTATTCTTCCATAAAGCTTTATGAAAATTTCTCAGAAATTATCTCCAAATTTTGTACAGATCGGTTGGCTGGTTGGTTCCTAAATGGCTCGGGTTTTTATCTTTTTTATTTTTATTTTTTTATTTTTTTTTAAGACCCAAATGCAGTCTTTGAATTACTGTCACTGTTATTATTAAACGCGAAATATCCAGATATCTTCTCACGATGTGACAAAAACATACATAAAACAAAAGGATTTTTGGTTGTTATTCTATAAATTTATATGTGAATAACTGGTTAATTTCCAGTGTTTAGTGTTTTTCTGTATTGATTTTTTTTCAGAGAGAATTGGGGTTAATTTTTCAAAGAATGGTTCAAAATTTAATTTGCTTTTGACATGTAAAATTTTATTTCTTTGGACCATCACACTTGAATTTTATTTATTGATTTTTTTAAAACTTTTACTTGCAAATAAAAATTTTGTTGCCATTCACTTAATTTATATATATATATATATATATATATATATATATATATATATGATGTGAACATAGGAATCAACACTGCATATTGACTGTCGGTTTAACGAATCAGTGCAATCTTCAGATTTGCTCTGAATATCACTGTAGAAAGTGAAATAATGGAGTGTTAATTGCTATGTTCACTCAGACACATACCGACACACTACATATATATATATTTTTCTAAACATATACTGTTAAATATAACAGACGATGAATGTCTATTATGTTTAATCATTAGCCGATCTAAACATCGTATTTCGAGGTTACGGTGAAGTTAACATAAAGACATCCACCATCAAAGATGATTTTATCTTGTGTTGACATAAAACTTTGCTATGCAACGATAACGGTCACCGAATAGCAGACGCAGTTAGTAAATTTGTAATGCGGTTCTATGACGTCACGCCGCGTGAAAGTAACCACTCTAAATAGGGCTCATGTGAGCTGAAAGTTTAGAACCAGCATAATGAAAAAATATTCAAATGTTCGACAATTTTGTCTTTATTTTCAACTGAAATTAAAGCCAAAATACGATGTTTAGAACGGCTTATGATTAAACAAAATAGACATTCATTGTCTGTTATATTTAACAGTATATGCTGAGAAAATTATCTGCTGCCTCGATATACCATATATATATATATATATATATATATATATATATATATATATGTATGTATGTATGTGTGTGTGTGTGTGTGTGTGTGTGTGTAAAAATTAAAACAGACACGTTATTTCATGGTTAAGCACAGAGGATTTTACATGAATGAAATTTGTGAATTTCATTCATGTAAAATCTTCTGTGCAATAAAGATGGAAGCTGAAGAAGCTTCGCCTGAAATAGGCCTTAACTTCCGCTTAATCATGGAATAACGTGTCTGTTTAAATTTTTACGTATATTTGCTCTATATGTAATTATATACATATACATTTACAACTCTCCTAGAGAGTTATCTTACCACTTTATGTACAGGTCACTCCTTTGTATTCTTCTATATCTACACAGCATATATATATATATATATATATATATATATATATATATATATATATATAATCTCTCGATTTAACGAAATTCTTATTTAACGGACCATATTGATAAATGACTGAGTGAATTTTTAAAAAAGTTATTGCAAATTACTTTTTTTTTTATAAAGACCAATATTGTTTTTAATTATGTCCAAAATATACGTTACTTATGAAGACCTGGGTGCCTATAATAGAATTTAGAAACGTTGTTAGGTCATTGCCAAATTAAGATGAGAAACACAGAACTCTATACTCATGTTAGCAAATCATTCATAAATTTCATTATTACAGATCATTTGCATAAAAAGGGCATCTCAGGTTACATTTGGATTTAACAAAATTCCAATATTAACAGAAACTTATATTAATCCGTTAAATCGAGGGTTTTACACGTACATGCATATGCATGTGTCTGTGTGTGTCTGGCTGTAAAGTTTTCTAAATTTTAGCTCTCCTTCTCTCGCTGATAATGTTTACAGCGTTTTGTTTTTCGTTTTTGCAACGAAATCATAAAGAATCTTTTTTCAGCGGTCAATGAAGTTGCATATTTTTCTTAACAGCGTCTGTGTTTGGTGCTTATATATAAAACAAAGTACAGCATCTCAAAGGCTTCTAGAAGCGGACAAACTCATGTTTCATTTTTTATTTTTTTTATTTTGCATAGTGTTTCATGAGATTTTTCTCTTTTCTCTCACGCAAACGTTTTCTTTCTCTTTACTTTCTTTTATTCTTTGCATTTTGTTTTTATTAACAACACAAATTACAGTAGTTCTGAGATAATGATTACTCATTTTTCACAAGCAAACGTTTCGACTGATATGTTTTTTGCTAAGTTACTGCAAGTTTACAAAACTAAATCGCAGCATGATAGATTTTAAGGTTTAAAAATAAAATAGAGTCATTTATATATATATATATATATATATATATATATATAAAATCAATTTCGAAGTTCAAAACCGTTGAATGATCATTTCCACATGAAATCTCTAAGAGAGATTTTACATCTCATAGGCAACTATCAATACTCAAAATGAAATAAAAAAAAATAAGATTTAACCAGCGGAAGTTCAAAAATTCACTTCTCAGTCAAACACCACTTCCTATTTCTTCCGTTACTCCACTTCCTCTTTTTAAAGCTAGACAAAGCTAATTTTTTAAATTTTTCACTTACAACTCAATCTAAAAGTAATATTGTTCAAAATCTAAAAATAGACAGTGATTGCTATCTAGTTTTTTTTTTTTTTTTTTTTGTGACGTAAATTTTTGAACTTCCGCTGGTTAAATCTTAATTTTTTTATTTCATTTTGAGTATTGATAGTTGCCGATGAGATGTGAAATCTCTCTTAGGGATTTCATGTGGAAATGATCATTCAACGGTTTTGAACTTCGAAATTTATTTTATTTTATAATTGGCTCTGTAATTTAAATATGAATTACATTGAGCCCTCCATCTGGATCATTTTTTAATATTAAAATATTAATATTAATTAGAATCGGGTCTTTGGGATTTACCTTCCTGCTTTTCCTTTTGGATTAAAGTTTTAATATATATATATATATATATATATATATATATATATATATATATATAACGAAACTTGGTTATAAACAACCGACAGTTTGAAATGATTTGTTTGAACATTATTTTTTATTGATATTCGTATTTAAGTAGATATTCTGTTTATAAACAAGCAGTATTATATATTTATTTCTACAGGTCTGATTATTTACAATAATCATCATGTTACGGAAATTAACGAAGATTAACGAAACTGGTTATAAACAACCGACAATTTGAAATGATTCGTTTGAACATTATTTTTTATCGATACTCGTATTTAAGTAGACATTCTGTTTTTAATTAAACAGTATTATATATTTATTTCTACCGGCCTGATTATTTACGAAACATTTTTATTACGAAAATCTGTCATCCGGTAGGATTCGAACCTGCGACCCTCATCCACATAGAGGAAGCTACCATGTGATATGGCATGTCTTAAACCTCTCGGCCACTATGCGGATCGCTTATGCGATCATGTCTTTTTCGAGACATGACTGACTGGGCAAAAGATTATCCCGTATTAGGTTGCCATTATTTTCTGATTATCAATCAAGGCTATAGAACAGAGTTTGTCATGTTTTTAACACATAACTTTCCCAAGTATATTTGCGTGTGAATGAATGCAACGAATTCAACTGGAATTCGAACTCGGCTCCCCGATTTCCCGTTCCGAGCCGATATTCACTGCCCCAAGGCGCACGTCCTGCAAATTACTGAAAAGTAAAATTAACAAGTTCAGATTTTTGTAAAAAAAAATAATATAAAAGAAATAAAAATAATTACTGCATTAATAAAAATTTTAAAGACTTATCTTTCGATTTCAAGTTCCTCAGATACACCGTTCAGATCTTCAGGCTAATATATCGAACTCATTAACAGATATCACATTATATACATACATGCATGCATATATATATATATATATATATATATATATATATATATATATATATAATTCCAGGTAAAGAGGACTCAAGGTTTTTATTTTTTATTTTGAGTGCTCTGGCATTTATTTTATTATAAACAGTGCTCAATATAATGAGTATTATAGAGCTTAATATAAAATGTGCAAATGTGCACACCTAACATCAATATTGCCTGGTGATGAGAATCTATTTCGAAACATAGAAATGTTCGTGTCGCAATGTACAATTGATACATAACTATATATATATATATATAACCAAGTATGGGTGGAATAATATTCCCCATCCAAAGAAACACTATTTTTAAAAAAGTGCTCAATACAAAGTAGAGCTAATAATAATAATAATATTTATTAATAAATTGTAACATTGATATGTTATAATATCACTACAAAAGTAGCTATTTTGTTTCGACACTTTTTGTGTCTTTTCAAGTGAAAAACAGCATCACTTGAAAAGACACAAAAAGTGTCGAAACCAAATAGCTACTTTTGTAGTGATATTATAACATATCAATGTTATAATTTAATTAATAAATATTATTATTATTATTATTATTATTATATATATATATATATATATATATATATATATATATATATATTTTAATTATAAAGGAAAATCAGATAGGTAAATCCCAAAAACCCGATCCTATTGATATTAATTTTATTCATATTAAAATTGATCAAGGTGGAGGGTTCGATGCAAATATTACATTCTATTTACAGAGCCAAATATAAAAACTAAAACAAAAATTTCGATATATAAATCTAGCCATTTCTACGAGAAAATTTTGATATTTAAGTTTAGCCATTTCTACGAAGAAATCCTCGAAGCGAGGATTTCCTCGTAAAAATGGCTATTCAGCGGATTTAAATATCAAAATTTTTGTTTTATTATACATGTATACATATATATATATATGTGTGTGTGTGTGTGATTGACAAAAATGTCCAGCAAACGGAATTGACAAAGGTTGCAATAAACAATTCTGAAAACAATATAAACAAAATACAAGAAGAGGATAAAATTAATGGAGAAAAAAATATAATATGCGAGACAAAACAGCTGCAATAAAGCAAATCAGCAGTCAGTCAGTTCAGTGCCATACGTGATACACGCTCTGGGCGATCATGTCTCGAAAGAGGCATGACTTACTGGGCAGAAGAATATCCCGCATTAGGTTGTCATTACTTTCTGCGGTAGACTGGTTGTCAACCAAGGCTACAGAACCCAATCTGTTCTGGGGTTTGTCTCATAGCTAGAGGGAGAAGAGATGTATTATATTATTAAGTTGTATTCAGTGGGGGATCAGTTTATTACTTCATAACAATAGAAAACCAATCTCCCACTTTATGCCCAGTAGAAGTTTTAATTATGTTTCCAACTATTATATTCAATCAGTCAGTTAAGTGCCATACGTGATACACGCTTTGGGCGATCATGTCTCGAAAGAGGCATGATTGACTGGGCAGAAGATTTTCCCGCAGTAGGTTACCATTTTTTTCTTTTAGTAATATGCCCAAAAAGTTTCGAAAATAAGAATGGCGTTTATACCCCAAAGGGGATATAGACAAACGATCGTAACGTTCTAACGACAAGACATTAAAAAACAGAACTAGGTCGGATGAGACCAAAGATGCGGCCTATCTTATCGGTTAGGAAGAAATCCCAGCATGCATCTGTTTTTGATCTTTATAAAATTGTGATAGGGGACATTTTTGCAGTTATTCAAGCATTGATTGGATATATATAAGCATATATATATATATATATATATATATATATATATATATATATATATATATTTGTGTGGTCTGATGAAATGAGCTAATTTACCTCATTGAAATGAATTATAAATTTAAACCTAATTTAAATTACGTGTTGAGTTTTCCTTTATAAATATCATATTGCTCTGGATAACATCCACTGAGCTCTCTATATAGATATAACACTTAATATTTTATATTAAGTTGATCTTGTTGGATTATTCTCACCGTTTACGGACTGGACATATATATATATATATATATATATATATATATATATATTACTGCATGTTTCATTAAATAATGCAGACAAGTTTTGTAAAATTTATTTTATGTAAATTTTTTTATATTCTCTGATAAGCTTAATAGCATTATCATTAAAGGAAGAAAGAAAATTCCAATATTGATACATCATTTTTTTAATAATCCAATCTAAGCTTTCGGCTTACATAAGCCATTTTAAAAAAAAGTCAAATTACATTATATATTCAAACACGGACAAACCATAATGATATATATATATATATATGTGTGTGTGTGTGTGTGTGTGTATGTGTGAGAGAGAGAGAGAGAGAGAGTTAGAGAGAGAGAGACGTACCTATATAGTTGGGATGTGGAAACTCATCAAAAAGGAAGAATTTATTTCTTTTGTAAAAGTTTAGGAATATGCAATTAGACCGATGTAGCAAATGTTGAAACCTGATTTCTTTTTTTGACCATTAGGTAAAGAATCAAACCCTGTAAACATTATCCAATTTATATGCAAATCATGATAACCTTTTCATTTAAACGTTCTGTCTTCTTCTCGTCCTTTTTTTTTTCGTCTTTTTTCTTCTTCTTTCTTCTTTTTCTTCTTCGTTTTCTTTTTTTGTTTATTTTCTTTTTCTTCTTTTTTCTTTTTCTTTCTTCTTTCTCGTCTTCTTTTCTTTTTGCTTTTTCTTCTTGTTCTTTTTCTTCTTGTTCTTTTTCTTCTTGTTCTTGTTCTTTCTTTTTCTTCTTTTTCCTTCTTCTTTTTCTTCTTTTTCCTTTTTCTTCTTTTTTCTTCTTTTTCTTTCTTCTTCTTTTTCTTCTTCTTCTTCTTGTTTCTTTTTCTTCTTTTTCTTCAGACTTGTGCTCACAATGGTCGAGTTCTGAAAACTTGATTTTTATGCAATTTATTTCCGGAGTTTCCTGTTTGTTTGTTTTTTTTTGTTTTTTTTTTTACCAAATTGTTTATCTTATAAATTCAAGAAAGCATGTCCATCTTTTGTTTCATAGTTTTGTTTTCAATTTATTATTATTATTTTTTATTTACGGAAACGGTTTCCATGGTGATAAAATAAGGTTAATTTTTTTTTTCATCTACTCATATTCCGTGAACGTTCTCAGTCTCTTGAATTGTGATAATCGTGTCGATTACTTTATATTCTTTGACTTAAAGAGGGGGTCATGTCTATTGTGCTTTACAAAATTCTTAAAAAGGCATGATTTCTCCCTCTAAAAAGTGGGGGGTGAAATTTCTTTCACTTGCAGATTGGTTCTACTCTTGTCCTTCCAACTGCAAACAGTGCTTTTGTATTCTTGTAAAATCTGCAATATAATCATGATGAAATTTGATATGGTATGATTGATATATTTTGTCTTTCATTATCAACTGGTGAAATGTGCATCCATTTTTGTATTACAAACAATTTTAAAACTTTAAAACACTTTTTCTCTCTGAGTTTCTGTGATGCGGAATTGTATATTAAACTGTTCAGATTTATCTTTCGGCCGGTCTACTTTCCGTCATGCTTCAGGTTACATTCAGAACGAAAGCAAAATGCAAGAAAGGCTAAAATGTTATGAAACATTTATTTCATAGAAAAAAAAAATTTTATTATAGAGAGGTAAGCTTTCATTGATCAGATAGTCCACATAACTACATTTTTAAACAAGAAAAGCATTACTTATACGATTCTCTAGCTCTCTCCCCACCCCCGTATAACCCTTCCTTTCTCTCCACCTTTCTCCCTTTCTCTCTGTATCTGTCATCGCACCTGCTTTCTCAGCTTTCTATTGTTCCTTTCTAACTAGTTTGTACTCCTCACTCTTTTCTAATTAATCTTTTTACATTTATGTAACCCCCTGCACATCAGTGGCGTTCCCGCCTTGCTCGGGGTGAAATGATTAAAAAAAAAAAAAAAAAAGGGTGAGTGAACATTTAAGAGATATAAAGCTTCTTTTGATAGCATGAGTTTACATGGAAGCACCCGCCACATTTGTGTGTCGGGTGGGTACCGAATCGTCTCTCAGTTGCGTCTCTGTCCTCGAAGACAGGGTGTGGCTCAATGGTGGCTCCGTCCGCGAGGGCAGGGTCGCAACTGAGAAAAAATTACACTGATAGATGCTCGGTCCCGGGGAACAGTGTCCCGCGGCCTTGCCACCCCATTGCAGCAGAGAGGTAGACCAGGTGCTCGTCACCGGGGCCAACTCAACCGGCGGCTGAGGGGACTGGGAAATTTTTGTCCCTGAGCCTGTTCGTACGCGGTAGGGTTCCCACCTAAAAAACAGACCTTGTGCCACATTCTGTTTCACTGGGGGAGTAGGGTAAAATATTAGTTTATATAGAAGCCGGTCGGGTGCTGGTGCCTAATGGATAAAGGCTTTGAGTCAGATCATTTACTATACTAGTTATGGGTTTGAGCGGTGTAGAAATCACCTATCCGATAATTTTTTTTATTATTAGATTAATTATAACTGCTGTATATTGAAGAATGAATTAATTTAAAAATTCTTAGGTTACCGATTATGACAAGTGAAGAAAATTTAACTGCAGAAAGGATATTATTTAACAACCAAGATGGGAATATTTTCTAAATAACTTTTAGAGCTGCTATAGTGTTTCGATTTTCAAAGACATGACCATAATTTAGTTCTCAAAAACATAGACATAATGTGATGAAAACATCCAAAATTAATTTTCACAGCTATCTCAAGATTATATAGCACCAAAATTTATGTCGAAGAGGGTATTTTTTTTTTCGGGAATTTAAATGTAAAATATTCCAATATGGCAATCTTATAATTAACTAGCAGTATAGCCCGGCGTTGCTTGGGTCTAATGAAAGCTTTAAAACTAATCCATGGTCCTGGAGCTCAGACTCTTTGGACGTTGCCACGAAAGACTAAAAAGCAATAGTTGTTTCCAGTTAAACTGTTTCCAGGTAGATAGATAGATAGATAGATAGATAGATAGATAGATAGATAGATAGATAGATAGATAGATATAGTGGGGTGATAATATAATCAATACTTAAACTGATCTCTGACTTTTGGGGGTGATAATTTATATTTTTCTACCTGTTATGGTGAAACACACCTATTCCTCAGATAATGGACTCTCCCTTCTGTATTACTAAGAGTTAACAGGAAGTGAAAGGGAGAAATTCTTGGGAAGTTTGTGCCACATTTTTTGTATTTATACAAATATAAATATTGAAGTTCTTGGGAAGTTCATAGGAGTTCTTAGAAGTTCTAGAGAGTTCTTTAGAGTTCTATTGGAGTTCAATAGTTAGTTCCAGTTTGGACATAGTTGGACTAAGGCAGTTGATATTAGTCGGCAGTTAGCCGAACACAAAGGAGTCAGCTTTCAGTGGAAGAATACCAAGTTCCTAACATTTTGGGTGCGTTAAGTCAATTAGCAACCGACATAGCACGATTATAACCTTCAGTGCAAAAACTACTCCACAACACTACCCCTAATTTTGGCTTTTATAGATATAGATGTCTCAGCGACCAGATTTTACAATATTACAACCTTGATGTTTGCAATCAGTTTTCTAGCCCTCTGTATAACTGGTTATCATATTGTATTCATTTTTAGTCTTGGCCTGCTTAGAAGATTTTTGTAGTCCACCATATGAACTGATTCCTTAAATGTTCGTATTGTTATCTAACCTATTATTTCAACTTCATCTCACAGGGAATGGTGATCTCCTTTTTATCTCCATATGTAGTCAGCTACGCCTGACATTGGGAATATGACGATAAAGACAAGAAGAGCAATCCAAAAATAAAGTAAATACTTAATCTCAGAAATATAGACACCTTATTCCTTTATGTAGATATTTTATCGAAGTGGACAAGTTTGACCCAATGACATATTTGTGAAGATCTCAGTGTGGAACCAGACTGAGTAGCAACGGCTTTGCTATACTAAAAAAATTTCTTCTGGTTTCATATAATGATTCTATACTGGGGTTAAAAGAGACAGAATTTATTTGAGTTAAAATCACAATCAAAAGCAATGTATTTTCTTTCTTAATCCATTGTACTGGTCTTGGGAACAATCTACAAAAATGTTTAAACATTTAATAATTTAGCTCCTTTATTTTAAAATTCTTTTCATATCACACTCAAATATATACTGGCGTGGGTATACACTGCTTATATACAACACATTAAAATTTACTTTCTCTGATTCCATGTGCCTATGGCTTAGTGGGTAGTGACTAATACCAAACTGGTCGAGTTTCGATCCTGGCCAGAAGCAAGTGGATGTGTCTAGTCAGACAGATGAGCTGTGGTACAGAAAAACAGGCTCGTATGTACATGACTAATATATATATATATATATATATATATATATATATATATATTTGGGATAACCATCTGTAAATAATTATATATCGAGAACAGTTTTGGAGGTGTTTGTGTATATATATATAGATATAGATATTACCTTGGACTTTCCTGCCAGTTTTCTCAAATACGTTAGATTAAATTGGGAAAAACGCTCTGTACCCGTCTTCAAACAGTTAATGACAAAACTGTTTTAAGGTTTTCTAAACGTTCAATATTATTTTCCTATTTTTTTTCTCGTCAATAGAATATCTTTGAAATTAAGCCAAAAATATTTTGAGGATATTTATTAAAAAAAAATTTTAATAAATATCCTCAAAATATTTTTGGCTTAATTTTTTCTAAATTGCTTTCTTTTGCTGAAGTAACATTTTAAAATTATCATTCTGTTTCATAATATGATTTTTTTTAAATTAATTTTTGCTTTAAAACTTTTCCCCATCACAGAAAATAAGTTTATTTTTTATAAATTAAAATCCTGAGTTTAATGACGTTTGTCGCTTTCTGTCATATTTTAGTATTTTTTTCCATTTTTTAAGTTAAGGTTGTCATTATTTTGAAACTTTTTTTTTCTGATGATGCAAAATACCTTCTTTATTTATTGATATTATTTATATTTTTTCTGGAAGTAAACATGCACAGTTCTTACAAACTTTTTTGTTCTTTGCGCATTTTGGAACTTTTTTTTCTACACTCATAGCCACAGTATAAACAAATCCACAATTATTCTTTTTCTAATTTTTAAGAGATACTATCAATATTGTTCTCTTAAAAAACTTAATTTTATTGTTCTTCTATAATGGAAATGAGACAATAAGAAAATGTAAGCACGGAATGTCAAAAAAATATAAATACAAAATCTATCTTTGTTGTTGGAGACATGATCGAAACTTGCCCTAAACAAAAGAAGCATTTTTTATATATATTTCATGAATTTTAAGTTCAAATTTATAATTTTATAAACTGTTTCTTTTAAATAAATTCTCATCTTTAGAAATATTTCATTATTAACAAAATTTAGTTTCACTCTTTTTTAGATATTAATTCTTAAGTTTAATTTAATTCTTTAAAATTCCTGTTTTCAGCTTTTTAAAGTAAATTTTTCTAAACAAAAAGTTTTCTAAAAATCATTTGAAAAATTTGAAAATAAAAATAATTTTTATGCTATTCTAGTGCAATCACCAGTTTGTTCAATTTAAAAATAAATATTCTTCATCAGTTAAAATGTAACTAAAAGTGTAGAGATTTTAAGAATATCTATTTAGGTAAATAGAAATGCTCAACTTTCTTGAGAACCTGTTCAATGCAACTTTTGATATTCCAACCCTTACATAATCTGATATATGGTTTTGGTAAATCAAATGAAATTTATTAAACTAGAAAGAACAAAGCTAATAAGCGTTTGTGAGACTGGCTTCTCTTTAAACCGTGTCATCTAATGCCTTTTTATTGTCATGGTATTTTTTTATCAAAAAGGCACATCTAAAAATCAAGGCTTTGGATTATTTTAATTTTGGGAAAAGTATTATTGTAGACAAAATCTCATGAAAATGTAGAACTTTTAAATCTAAGATACTGAATTTAGATACATTAGATGCAACATTCTAAGACACACATGAGTGTCATGAGGTAGTAAGCCAAAAAATAGAGAACTGGTGGGGAGATTTTGAAAACTGATAAAAATTCAGAAATACACCTTTATTATTAATTTATATAAGTTAACATAATTATTCTCATATTTATTGTTTTGCTTTATCAAAACATTTGGACCACATACTCTTTCGCCTTCTTCCAGACAAATGTTGAATATTGGTAGTTTTGTGGTCACTAGGATAAAACAAATCATAAATGGGAAAATTAGTTCAAATTAATTTATATTTTTTTATTCCCTTTTTTATTCTCGGTTCCAGTTAATTTAAAGGATAAATAATTTATAAATTTTATATAATAATGTCCAGGAACGCAATGACAGTGAATTCAAAAGAAAAGCTGTTTCCTTTCACTGAAAAGGTGAGAGTTCTGGAATTAATAAGGAATTAATAAAGTTACTAAGATCTACAATAAGCCGAAATCAATCTGTTAAATAAATCTAATTTATAGTATATTGTTATAATTGTTCTATTTTATTATTAATTATCCTTGTTAATCTATGATTGTGCCTAATTTATAAGTTAAACTTTATCATAGGCATATATTTAAACAGAATAACCTGAGGTTCACAACCATTTGCAGTTCCCGTTATCTGCTGGATGGTTGGTGTCTGGTCAAATATATATATATCTCCACGAAAAGGAAAAGAAGGATGACTGAAGCTTAGAAAATGATTAAAACAAGTTGAAAAACTTCAGACAACTGCTTTAATAAAATGTTTTAATCACACTCGTCTCTCTTTTCTTTTTATTCATTATTTTTCTGATCGGGTTGGAATATTATAAACTATCACCAGAGAAATTCTCTCATATCTGACAATACATAACAGAATTTCTTTAAAAATCATTTTTTTAGTATTCAGATATATAACTTACCCTGTTTGCAAATGAATTAAATGGTAAATCAAAATGTTGTACCATTGATTTGAAATGTATTTACCAAATGCTAGAAGTGACCTAATGATGATTGGAAAATACACCAGTCAAATAAAAAAAAAATGGTGTAAATTCCTATGTTAACAACTTTGCCAAAAAAAAAGCGGATATTTATTTTCTTTTTTCCCTGTGAAAATGGATGAAAAAAAAAAGAATGCAAAAAGATTTATATATAAACAAATTTATTTTAAAAACTTTTTCAAAAATATATAAATTTTCAAAAATAAAATACATTTATTTCTCTTCTGTGTTTTGTTTATTGATTTACAGTCTTTTCAACTGAAAAAAAAATATTTAAAAAAATATTTAATTGTTGTTCGCTTCTTTTGTATATCTGTACAATTCTGTTTGCATGTTTAATTCACATTAGTTTTATTTGTAATCAATATTTACATTGTGAAAAGATGTTTAACAATGGAATGATCTTTTCTGCTAATTACAAGAGCTGTCTGCAATTAAACAGGATTATAATGCAAAAAAATAAATAAATTTGGTGGGTGGATTACAAAGTGAAATAAATAAATTTGGTAGGTACATTTGAAAGAAAAATAAATAAATTTGGTAGATGGATTTGAAAGAAAAATAAATAAATTTGGTAGGTAGATTTGAAAGAAAAATAAATAAATTTGGTAGGTGGATTTCAAAGAAAAATAAATAAGTTTGGTAGGTAGATTTGAAAGAAAAATAAATAAATTTGGTAGGTAGATTTGAAAGAAAAATAAATAAATTTGGTAGGTAGATTTGAAAGAAAAATAAATAAATTTGGTAGGTAGATTTGAAAGAAAAATAAATAAATTTGGTAGGTAGATTTGAAAGAAAAATAAATAAATTTGGTAGGTAGATTTCAAAGAAAAATAAATAAATTTGGTAGGTGGATTTGAAAGAAAAAGAAATAAATTTGGTAGGTGGATTTGAAAGAAAAATAAATAAATTTTGTAGGTGGATTTGAAAGAAAAATAAATAAATTTGGTAGGTGGATTTGAAAGAAAAATAAATAAATTTGGTAGGTAGATTTGAAAGAAAAATAAATAAATTTGGTAGGTGGATTTGAAAGAAAAATAAATAAATTTGGTAGGTAGATTTGAAAGAAAAAATAAATAAATTTGGTAGATGGATTTGAAAAAAAAATAAACATATTTGGTAGGTAGATTTGAAAGAAAAATAAATTAATTTGGTAGGTAGATTTGAAAGAAAAATAAATAAATTTGGTAGGTAGATTTGAAAGAAAAATAAATAAATTTGGTAGGTAGATTTGAAAGAAAAATAAATAAATTTGGTAGGTAGATTTGAAAGAAAAATAAATAAATTTGGTAGGTGGATTTGAAAGAAAAAGAAATAAATTTGGTAGGTGGATTTGAAAGAAAAATAAATAAATTTTGTAGGTGGATTTGAAAGAAAAATAAATAAATTTTGTAGGTGGATTTGAAAGAAAAATAAATAAATTTGGTAGGTTGATTTGAAAGAAAAATAAATAAAATTGGTAGGTAGATTTGAAAGAAAAAATAAATAAATTTGGTAGATGGATTTGAAAGAAAAATAAACATATTTGGTAGGTAGATTTGAAAGAAAAATAAATAAATTTGGTAGGTGGATTTCAAAGAAAAATAAATAAATTTGGTAGGTGGATTTGAAAGAAAAATAAATAAATTTGGTAGGTAGATTTGAAAGAAAAAATAAATAAATTTGGTAGATGGATTTGAAAGAAAAATAAACATATTTGGTAGGTAGATTTGAAAGAAAAATAAATAAATTTGGTAGGTGGATTTGAAAGAAAAATAAATAAATTTGGTAGGTGGATTTGAAAGAAAAATAAATAAATTTGGTAGGTAGATTTGAAAGAAAAAATAAATAAATTTGGTAGATGGATTTGAAAGAAAAATAAACATATTTGGTCGGTAGATTTGAAAGAAAAATAAATAAATTTGGTAGGTTGATTTGAAAGAAAAATAAATAAATTTGGTAGGTTGATTTGAAAGAAAAATAAATAAATTTGGTAGGTAGATTTGAAAGAAAAAATAAATAAATTTGGTAGATGGATTTGAAAGAAAAATAAATAAATTTGGTAGGTAGATTTGAAAGAAAAATAAATATATTTGGTAGTTAGATTTGAAAGAAAAATAAATATATTTGGTAGGTGGATTTGAAAGAAAAATAAATAAATTTGGTAGGTAGATTTGAAAGAAAAATAAATATGTTTGGTAGGTAGATTTGAAAGAAAAATAAATAAATTTGGTAGGTAGATTTGAAAGAAAAATAAATAAATTTGGTAGGTAGATTTGAAAGAAAAATAAATATGTTTGGTAGGTAGATTTGAAAGAAAAATAAATAAATTTGGTAGATGGATTTGAAAGAAAAATAAACATATTTGGTAGGTAGATTTGAAAGAAAAATAAATAAATTTGGTAGGTGGATTTGAAAGAAAAATAAATAAATTTGGTAGGTGGATTTGAAAGAAAAATAAATAAAGTTGGTAGGTAGATTTGAAAGAAAAATAAATAAATTTGGTAGGTGGATTTGAAAGAAAAATAAATAAATTTGGTAGGTGGATTTGAAAGAAAAATAAATAAATTTGGTAGGTAGATTTGAAAGAAAAAATAAATAAATTTGGTAGGTGGATTTGAAAGAAAAATAAATAAATTTGGTAGGTAGATTTGAAAGAAAAAATAAATAAATTTGGTAGATGGATTTGAAAGAAAAATAAACATATTTGGTTGGTAGATTTGAAAGAAAAATAAATAAATTTGGTAGGTAGATTTGAAAGAAAAAATAAATAAATTTGGTAGATGGATTTGAAAGAAAAATAAATAAATTTGGTAGGTGCATTTGAAAGAAAAATAAATAAATTTGGTAGGTGGATTTGAAAGAAAAATAAATAAATTTGGTAGGTAGATTTGAAAGAAAAAATAAATAAATTTGGTAGATGGATTTGAAAGAAAAATAAACATATTTGGTAGGTAAATTTGAAAGAAAAATAAATAAATTTGATAGATGGATTTGAAAGAAAAATAAACATATCTGGTAGGTAGATTTGAAAGAAAAATAAATAAATTTGGTAGGTGGATTTGAAAGAAAAATAAATAAATTTGGTAGGTGGATTTGAAAGAAAAATAAATAAATTTGGTAGGTAGATTTGAAAGAAAAATAAATAAATTTGGTAGGTGGATTTGAAAGAAAAATAAATAAATTTGGTAGGTGCATTTGAAAGAAAAATAAATAAATTTGGTAGTTTGATTTGAAAGAAAAATAAATAAATTAGGTAGGTAGATTTGAAAGAAAAAATAAATAAATTTGGTAGATGGATTTGAAAGAAAAATAAACATATTTGTTAGGTAGATTTGAAAGAAAAATAAATAAATTTGGTAGGTAGATTTGAAAGAAAAATAAATAAATTTGGTAGGTAGATTTGAAAGAAAAATAAATAAATTTGGTAGGTAGATTTGAAAGAAAAATAAATATATTTGGTAGGTAGATTTGAAAGAAAAATAAATATATTTGGTAGGTAGATTTGAAAGAAAAATAAATATATTTGGTAGGTGGATTTGAAAGAAAAATAAATAAATTTGGTAGGTAGATTTGATAGAAAAATAAATATGTTTGGTAGGTAGATTTGAAAGAAAAATAAATAAATTTGGTAGGTTGATTTGAAAGAAAAATAAATAAATTTGGTAGGTAGATTTGAAAGAAAAAATAAATAAATTTGGTAGATGGATTTGAAAGAAAAATAAACATATTTGGTAGGTAGATTTGAAAGAAAAATAAATAAATTTGGTAGGTTGATTTGAAAGAAAAATAAATAAATTTGGTAGGTGGATTTGAAAGAAAAATAAATAAATTTGGTAGGTGGATTTGAAAGAAAAATAAATAAATTTGGTAGGTGGATTTGAAAGAAAAATAAATAAATTTGGTAGGTAGATTTGAAAGAAAAAATAAATAAATTTGGTAGATGGATTTGAAAGAAAAATAAACTTATTTGGTATGTAGATTGGAAAGAAAAATAAATAAATTTGGTAGGTTGATTTGAAAGAAAAATAAATAAATTTGGTAGGTGGATTTGAAAGAAAAATAAATAAATTTGGTAGGTAGATTTGAAAGAAAAATAAATAAATTTGGTAGGTAGATTTGAAAGAAAAATACATAAATTTGGAAGGTAGATTTGAAAGAAAAATAAATAAATTTGGTAGGTAGATTTGAAAGAAAAATAAATAAATTTGGTAGGTAGATTTGAAAGAAAAATAAATTAATTTGGTAGGTGGATTTGAAAGAAAAATAAATAAATTTGGTAGGTAGATTTGAAAGAAAAAAATAAATAAATTTGGTAGATGGATTTGAAAGAAAAATAAACATATTTGGTAGGTAGATTTGAAAGAAAAATTAATAAATTTGGTAGGTTGATTTCAAAGAAAAATAAATAAATTTGGTAGGTGGATTTGAAAGAAAAATAAATAAATTTGGTAGGTGCATTTGAAAGAAAAATAAATAAATTTGGTAGGTGGATTTGAAAGAAAAATAAATAAATTTGGTAGGTAGATTTGAAAGAAAAAATAAATAAATTTGGTAGATGGATTTGAAAGAAAAATAAACATATATGGTAGGTAAATTTGAAAGAAAAATAAATAAATTTGATAGATGGATTTGAAAGAAAAATAAACATATCTGGTAGGTAGATTTGAAAGAAAAATAAATAAATTTGGTAGGTGGATTTGAAAGAAAAATAAATAAATTTGGTAGGTGGATTTGAAAGAAAAATAAATAAATTTGGTAGGTAGATTTGAAAGAAAAATAAATAAATTTGGTAGGTGGATTTGAAAGAAAAATAAATAAATTTGGTAGGTGCATTTGAAAGAAAAATAAATAAATTTGGTAGGTTGATTTGAAAGAAAAATAAATAAATTTGGTAGGTAGATTTGAAAGAAAAAATAAATAAATTTGGTAGATGGATTTGAAAGAAAAATAAACATATTTGTTAGGTAGATTTGAAAGAAAAATAAATAAATTTGGTAGGTAGATTTGAAAGAAAAATAAATAAATTTGGTAGGTAGATTTGAAAGAAAAATAAATAAATTTGGTAGGTAGATTTGAAAGAAAAATAAATATATTTGGTAGGTAGATTTGAAAGAAAAATAAATATATTTGGTAGGTAGATTTGAAAGAAAAATAAATATATTTGGTAGGTGGATTTGAAAGAAAAATAAATAAATTTGGTAGGTAGATTTGATAGAAAAATAAATATGTTTGGTAGGTAGATTTGAAAGAAAAATAAATAAATTTGGTAGATGGATTTGAAAGAAAAATAAACATATTTGGTAGGTAGATTTGAAAGAAAAATAAATAAATTTGGTAGGTGGATTTGAAAGAAAAATAAATAAATTTGGTAGGTGGATTTGAAAGAAAAATAAATAAATTTGGTAGGTAGATTTGAAACAAAAATAAATAAATTTGGTAGGTGGATTTGAAAGAAAAATAAATAAATTTGGTAGGTGGATTTGAAAGAAAAATAAATAAATTTGGTAGGTTGATTTGAAAGAAAAATAAATAAATTTGGTAGGTGGATTTGAAAGAAAAATAAATAAATTTGGTAGGTGCATTTGAAAGAAAAATAAATAAATTTGGTAGGTTGATTTGAAAAAAAAATAAATAAATTTGGTAGGTAGATTTGAAAGAAAAAATAAATAAATTTGGTAGATGGATTTGAAAGAAAAATAAACATATTTGGTAGGTAGATTTGAAAGAAAAATAAATAAATTTGGTAGGTTGATTTGAAAGAAAAATAAATAAATTTGGTAGGTGGATTTGAAAGAAAAATAAATAAATTTGGTAGGTGGATTTGAAAGAAAAATAAATAAATTTGGTAGGTGGATTTGAAAGAAAAATAAATAAATTTGGTAGGTAGATTTGAAAGAAAAAATAAATAAATTTGGTAGATGGATTTGAAAGAAAAATAAACTTATTTGGTATGTAGATTGGAAAGAAAAATAAATAAATTTGGTAGGTTGATTTGAAAGAAAAATAAATAAATTTGGTAGGTGGATTTGAAAGAAAAATAAATAAATTTGGTAGGTAGATTTGAAAGAAAAATAAATAAATTTGGTAGGTAGATTTGAAAGAAAAATACATAAATTTGGTAAGTAGATTTGAAAGAAAAATAAATAAATTTGGTAGGTAGATTTGAAAGAAAAATAAATAAATTTGGTAGGTAGATTTGAAAGAAAAATAAATATATTTGGTAGGTAGATTTGAAAGAAAAATAAATATATTTGGTAGGTGGATTTGAAAGAAAAATAAATAAATTTGGTAGGTAGATTTGAAAGAAAAATAAATATGTTTGGTAGGTAGATTTGAAAGAAAAATAAATATATTTGGTAGGTAGATTTGAAAGAAAAATAAATAAATTTGGTAGGTAGATTTGAAAGAAAAATAAATAAATTTGGTAGGTAGATTTGAAAGAAAAATAAATATGTTTGGTAGGTAGATTTGAAAGAAAAATAAATATATTTGGCAGGTAGATTTCAAAGAAAAATAAATATATTTGGTAGGTAGATTTGAAAGAAAAATAAATAAATTTGGTAGGTAGATTTGAAAGAAAAATAAATAAATTTGGTAGGTAGATTTGAAAGAAAAATAAATATATTTGGTAGGTAGATTTGAAAGAAAAATAAATATATTTGGTAGGTAGATTTGAAAGAAAAATAAATAAATTTGGTAGGTAGATTTGAAAGCAAAATAAATAAATCTGGATTGGTTGAAATGAAAGCAAAAGAAATCAATGTGGTAGGAGGATAAAAACAGAAAAAAATAAATTTGGTGGATAGATTAAAAAGCAAAAAAAATAAATTTGGGTGCTGGATTAGAAATAAAATAAAAAAAAATTGCTGGGTTGATTAGAAAGCAATTTAAATAAAATTTGTAGATGGATTAGAAAGAAAAATAAATAAATTTGGTAGATAGATTTGAAAAAAAAAAAAGAATGTGCTAGGTAGATTTGAAAGAAAAATAAATAAATTTGGCAGGTAGATTTGAAAGAAAAATAAATAAATTTGGCAGGTAGATTTGAAAGAAAAATAAATAAATTTGCTAGGTAGATTTGAAAGAAAAATAAATAAATTTGGTAGGTGGATTTGAAAGAAAAATAAATAAATTTGGTAGGTGGATTTGAAAGAAAAATAAATAAATTTGGTAGGTGCATTTCAAATAAAAATAAACATATTTGGTAGGTAGATTTGAAAGAAAAATAAATAAATTTGGTAGGTAGATTTGAAAGAAAAATAAACATATTTGGTAGGTAGATTTGAAAGAAATATAAATATATTTGGTAGGTAGATTTGAAAGAAAAATAAATAAATTTTGTAGGTAGATTTGAAAGAAAAATAAATAAATTTGGTAGGTAGATTTGAAAGAAAAATAAATACATTTGGTAGGTAGATTTGAAAGAAAAATAAATATTTTTGGTCGGTAGATTTGAAAGGAAAATAAATAAATATTGGTAGGTAGATTTGAAAGAAAAATAAATAAATTTGGTAGGTAGATTTGAAAGAAAAATAAATAAATTTGGTAGGTAGATTTGAAAGAAATATAAATATGTTTGGTAGGTAGATTTGAAAGAAAAATAAATAAATTTGGTAGGTAGATTTGAAAGAAAAATAAATAAATTTGGTAGGTAGATTTGAAAGAAAAATAAATATATTTGGTAGGTAGATTTGAAAGAAAAATAAATATATTTGTTAGGTGGATTTGAAAGAAAAATAAATAAATTTGGTAGGTAGATTTGAAAGAAAAATAAATATGTTTGGTAGGTAGATTTGAAAGAAAAATAGATATATTTGCTAGGTAGATTTGAAAGAAAAATAAATAAATTTGTTAGGTAGATTTGAAAGAAAATAAATAAATTTGGTAGGTAGATTTGAAAGAAAAATAAATAAATTTGGTAGGTAGATTTGAAAGAAAAATAAATATGTTTGGTAGGTAGATTTGAAAGAAAAATAAATATATTTGGCAGGTAGATTTGAAAGAAAAATAAATATATTTGGTAGGTAGATTTGAAAGAAAAATAAATATATTTGGCAGGTAGATTTGAAAGAAAAATAAATAAATTTGGTAGGTAGATTTGAAAGAAAAATAAATATATTTGGTAGGTAGATTTGAAAGAAAAATAAATATATTTGGTAGGTAGATTTGAAAGAAAAATAAATAAATTTGGTAGGTAGATTTGAAAGCAAAATAAATAATCTGGATTGGTTGAAATGAAAGCAAAAGAAAGCAATGTGGTAGCAGGATAAAAACAGAAAAAAATAAATTTGGTGGATGGATTAAAAAGCAAAAAAATAAATTTGGGTGCTGGATAAAAAAAAGAAAAAAATAAAATAAAAAAAAATTGCTGGGTTGATTAGAAAAAGCAAAATAAATAAAATTTGGTAGATGGATTAGAAAGAAAAATAAATAAATTTGGTAGATAGATTTGAAAAAAAAAAAAGAATGTGGTAGGTAGATTTGAAAGAAAAATAAATAAATTTGGCAGGTAGATTTGAAAGAAAAATAAATAAATTTGGCAGGTAGATTTGAAAGAAAAATAAATAAATTTGCTAGGTAGATTTGAAAGAAAAATAAATAAATTTGGTAGGTGGATTTGAAAGTAAAATAAATAAATTTGGTAGGTGGATTTGAAAGAAAAATAAATAAGTTTCTTCGGTGGATTTGAAAGAAAAATAAATATATTTGGTAGGTAGATTTGAAAGAAAAATAAATATGTTTGTTAGGTGGATTTGAAAGAAAAATAAATAAATTTGGTAGGTAGATTTGAAAGAAAAATAAATATATTTGGTAGGTAGATTTGAAAGAAAAATAAATATGTTTGTTAGGTGGATTTGAAAGAAAAATAAATAAATTTGGTAGGTAGATTTGAAAGAAAAATAAATATATTTGGTAGGTGGATTTGAAAGAAAAATAAATAAATTTGGTAGGTAGATTTGAAAGAAAAATAAACATATTTGGTAGGTAGATTTGAAAGAAAAATAAATAAATTTGGTAGGTGGATTTGAAAGAAAAATAAATAAATTTGGTAGGTAGATTTGAAAGCAAAATAAATAATCTGGATTGGTTGAAATGAAAGCAAAAGAAATCAATGTGGTAGGAGGATAAAAACAGAAAAAATAAATTTGGTGGATGGATTAAAAAGCAAAAAAAAATAAATTTGGGTGCTGGATTAGAAATAAAATAAAAAGAATTTGCTGGGTTGATTAGAAAGCAAAATAAATAAAATTTGTAGATGGATTAGAAAGAAAAAACAATAAATTTGGTGGGTGGATGAGATAACAAAATAAATAAATTTGGTGTGTTGATTAAAAATCAAAATAAATACATTTGGAGGGTGGATTAGAAAGTAAAATAAGTAAAATTGGTATGTGGATTAGAAAGCAGAATAGATAAATTTGGTGAGTGGATTAAAATTCAAAAAGATAACTTTGCTGATTTGATTATAAAGCAATATAACTAGATTTGGGTTGTGAATAGAAAGGAATATAAATAAATTTGGTGGGTGAATTAAAAACCAAAATAAATACATATGGTGTGTGGATTAGAAAGTAAAATAAATGAATTTGGTGGGTGGATTAAAAAGTGAAAAAAGTAAAATTGGTTTGTGCATTAGAAAGCAAAATAAATAATTTGGTGTTTGATTAGAAAGCAAAATAAATCATTTTGCTGGTGGGGGGATTAGAAAGCAAAATAAATAAATTTGCAGGGTGGATTCCAAAGCAGAATGAATAAATTGCTGGGTGGATTAGAAAGAAAATTACATAAATATGATGGGTGGATTAGAAAGCAAAATGAATACATTTAGTGGGCAGATTAGAAAGCAATATAAATAAATCCGGTGGGTGGATTAGAAAGCAAAATAAATATATTTGGTGAGTGCAATAAAAAACAAAATACATAAATTTGGTTGGTGAATTAGAAAGCAAAATAAAAACATTTGGTGGGTGGATTAGGAAAAAACAAAAAAAAATTTGGTGGGTGGATTAGAAAGCAAAATAAATAAATTTGGTGGGTGGATGAGAAATCAAAATAAATAAATTTGGTGTGTGCACTAGAAAGCAAAATAAATAAATTTGGTGGGTGGATTAGAAATCAAAATAAATAAATTTGGTGTGTGCACTAGAAAGCAAAATAAATAAATTTGGTGGGTGGAATAGAAAGCAAAATAAATAAATTAGGTGGGTGGAATAGAAAGCAAAATAAATAAATTTGGTGGGTGGATTAGAAAGCAAAATAAATAAATTTGGTGGGTGGATTACAAAGCAAAATAAATAAATTTGGTGGGTGGATTAGAAAGCAAAATAAATAAATTTGGTGGGTGGATTAGAAATCAAAATAAATAAATTTGGTGTGTGCACTAGAAAGCAAAATAAATAAATTTGGTTGGTGGATTAGAAATCAAAATAAATAAATTTGGTGGGTGGATTAGAAATCAAAATAAATAAATTTGGTGTGTGCACTAGAAAGCAAAATAAATAAATTTGGTGGGTGGAATAGAAAGCAAAATAAATAAATTTGGTGGGTGGATTAGAAAGCAAAATAAATAAATTTGGTGGGTGGATTAGAAAGCAAAATAAATAAATTTGGTGGGTGGAATAGAAAGCAAAATAAATAAATTTGGTGGGTGGATTAGAAATCAAAATAAATAAATTTGGTGTGTGCACTAGAAAGCAAAATAAATAAATTTAGTGGGTGGATTAGAAATCAAAATAAATAAATTTGGTGTGTGCACTAGAAAGCAAAATAAATAAATTTGGTGGGTGGAATAGAAAGCAAAATAAATAAATTTGGTGGGTGGATTAGAAATCAAAATAAATAAATTTGGTGTGTGCACTAGAAAGCAAAATAAATAAATTTGGTGGGTGGATTAGAAATCAAAATAAATAAATTTGGTGTGTGCACTAGAAAGCAAAATAAATAAATTTGGTGGGTGGAATGGAAAGCAAAATAAATAAATTTGGTGGGTGGATTAGAAAGCAAAATAAATAAATTTGGTGGGTGGATTAGAAATCAAAATAAATAAATTTGGTGTGTGCACTAGAAAGCAAAATAAATAAATTTGGTGGGTGGATTAGAAATCAAAATAAATAAATTTGGTGTGTGCACTAGAAAGCAAAATAAATAAATTTGGTGGGTGGAATAGAAAACAAAATAAATAAATTTGGTGGGTGGATTAGAAAGCAAAATAAATAAATTTGGTGGGTGGATTAGAAATCAAAATAAATAAATTTGGTGTGTGCACTAGAAAGCAAAATAAATAAATTTGGTGGGTGGATTAGAAATCAAAATAAATAAATTTGGTGTGTGCACTAGAAAGCAAAATAAATAAATTTGGTGGGTGGATTAGAAATCAAAATAAATAAATTTGGTGTGTGCACTAGAAAGCAAAATAAATAAATTTGGTGGGTGGAATAGAAAGCAAAATAAATAAATTTGGTGGGTGGATTAGAAAGCAAAATAAATAAATTTGGTGGGTGGATTAGAAATCAAAATAAATAAATTTGGTGTGTGCACTAGAAAGCAAAATAAATAAATTTGGTGGGTGGATTAGAAATCAAAATAAATAAATTTGGTGTGTGCACTAGAAAGCAAAATAAATAAATTTGGTGGGTGGAATAGAAAGCAAAATAAATAAATTTGGTGGGTGGATTAGAAAGCAAAATAAATAAATTTGGTGGGTGGATTAGAAATCAAAATAAATAAATTTGGTGTGTGCACTAGAAAGCAAAATAAATAAATTTGGTGGGTGGATTAGAAATCAAAATAAATAAATTTGGTGTGTGCACTAGAAAGCAAAATAAATAAATTTGGTGGGTGGAATAGAAAGCAAAATAAATAAATTTGGTGGGTGGATTAGAAAGCAAAATAAATAAATTTGGTGGGTGGATTACAAAGCAAAATAAATAAATTTGGTGTGTGCACTAGAAAGCAAAATAAATAAATTTGGTGGGTGGATTAGAAATCAAAATAAATAAATTTGGTGTGTGCACTAGAAAGCAAAATAAATAAATTTGGTGGGTGAAATAGAAAGCAAAATAAATAAATTTGGTGGGTGGATTAGAAATCAAAATAAATAAATTTGGTGTGTGCACTAGAAAGCAAAATAAATAAATTTAGTGGGTGGATTAGAAATCAAAATAAATAAATTTGGTGTGTGCACTAGAATGGAAAATAAATAAATTTGGTGGGTGGAATAGAAAGCAAAATAAATAAATTTGGTGGGTGGATTAGAAATCAAAATAAATAAATTTGGTGTGTGCACTAGAAAGCAAAATAAATAAATTTGGTGGGTGGATTAGAAATCAAAATAAATAAATTTGGTGTGTGCACTAGAAAGCAAAATAAATAAATTTGGTGGGTGGAATGGAAAGCAAAATAAATAAATTTGGTGGGTGGAATAGAAAGCAAAATAAATAAATTTCGTGGGTGGATTAGAAATCAAAAAATAAATAAATTTGGTGTGTGCACTAGAAAGCAAAATAAATAAATCTTAGTGGGTGGATAGAAATCAAAATAAATAAATTTGGTAAAATTAGAAAGCAAATAAAGAATTTGGTGGGTAGAATAGAAAGCAAAATAAATAAATTGTGGTGATTATAGCTAAAATAAATAAATTTGGTGGGTGGATTACAAAGCAAAATAAATAAATTTGGTGGGTGGATTAGAACCAAAATAAATAAATTTGTGTGTGCACTACAGTACAAAAAATGTCAATTTGGTGGGTGGATTAGGAAATCAAAATAAATAAATTTGGTAAAATTAAAAGCAAAATAAAATAAATTTGGTGAAGGGACGGAAAGCAAAATAAATAAATTTGGTGGGTGGATTAGAAAGCAAAATAAAATAATGGTGGTGATTAGAAATCAAAATAAATAAATTTGAAAAATACCTAGAAAGCAAAATAAATAAATTTGGTGTGATTAGAAATCAAAATAAATAAATTTGGTGTGTGCACTAGAAAGCAAAAATAAATAAATTTGGTGGGTGGAATAGAAAACAAAATAAATAAATTTGGTGGGTGGATTAGAAAGCAAAAATAAATAAATTTGGTGGGTGGATTAGAAATCAAAAATAAATAAATTTGGTGTGTGCACTAGAAAGCAAAATAAATAAATTTGGTGGGTGGATTAGAAATCAAAAATAAATAAATTTGGTGTGTGCACTAGAAAGCAAAATAAATAAATTTGGTGGGTGGATTAGAAATCAAAATAAATAAATTTGGTGTGTGCACTAGAAAGCAAAATAAAATAAATTTGGTAGGAATAGGAAAGCAAAATAAATAAATTTGGTGGGTGGATTAGAAAGCAAAATATATAAATTTTGTGGTGGGATTAGAAATCAAAAATAAATAAATTTGGTGTGCACTAGAAAGCAAAATAAATAAATTTGGTGTGTGATTTAAATCAAATAAATAAATTTGGTGTGTGCACTAGAAAGCAAAATAAATAAATTTGGTGGGTGGAATAGAAAGCAAAATAAATAAATTTGGTGGGTGGATTAGAAAGCAAAATAAATAAATTTGGTGGGTGACTAGAAATCAAAATAAATAAATTTGGTGTGTGCACTAGAAAGCAAAAATAAATAAATTTGGTGGGTGGATTAGAAATCAAAATAAATAAATTTGGTGTGTGTGCACTAGAAAGCAAAATAAATAAATTTGGTGGGTGGAATAGAAAGCAAAAATAAAATAATTTAAAGGGATTAGAAAGCAAAAATAAAATAATCTATGGGTGGATTAGAACGTAAATAAATAAATTTAAAAAAAGTAATTGTTAAAAATAAATAAATTTGGTGGGTGGATTAGAAATCAAAATAAATAAATTTGGTGTGCAATTAAGAAAGCAAAATAAATAAATTTGGTAAGAATAGAAGTTGAAATAAATAAATTTGTAAGGATTAGAAAGCAAAATTAAATAAATTTGTAAGATTATTAAAAGAAAATAAAGAATTTGTGTGCACTAGAAAGCAGTAAAATAAATAAATTTGGTGGTGGATTAGAAATCAAAAAGGAATAAATTTATGTGTGCACTAGAAAGCAAAATAAATAAATTGGTGGGTGGAATAGAAAGCAAAAATAAATAAATTCTGGTGGGTGGATTAGAAAGCAAAATAAATAAATTTGGTAGGTGGATTACAAAGCAAAATAAATAAAATTTGTGGTGGATTAGAAAGCAAATAAATAAATTTGGTGGGTGGATTAGAAATCAAAATAAATAAATTTGGTGTGTGCACTAGAAAGCAAAATAAATAAATTAGTGGGTGGATTAGAAATCAAAATAAATAAATTTGGTGTGTGCACTTGAAAGCAAAATAAATAAATTTGGTGGGTGGAATAGAAAGCAAAATAAATAAATTTGGTGGGTGGATTAGAAAGCAAAATAAATAAATTTGGTGGGTGGAATAGAAAGCAAAATAAATAAATTTGGTGGGTGGATTAGAAAGCAAAATAAATTAATTTGGTGGGTGGGAATAGAAAGCAAAATAAAATAAATCTGGTGTGTGACTAGAAAGCAAAATAAATTAATTTGGTGGGTGGAATACAAAGCAAAATAAATAAATTTGGTGGGTGGATTAGAAAGCAAAATAAATAAATTTGGTGGGTGGAATAGAAAGCAAAATAAATAAATTTGGTGGGTGGATTAGAAAGCAAAATATATTAATTTGGTGGGTGGAATAGAAAGCAAAATAAATAAATTTGGTTTGTGACTTGAAAGCAAAATAAATAAATTTGGTGGGTGGATTAGAAAGCAAAATAAATAAATTTGGTGGGTGGAATAGAAAGCAAAATAAATAAATTTGGTGGGTGGATTAGAAAGCAAAATAAATTAATTTGGTGGGTGGAATAGAAAGCAAAATAAATAAATTTGGTGGGTGGAATACAAAGCAAAATAAATAAATTTGGTGGGTGGATTAGAAAGCAAAATAAATAAATTTGGTGTGTGACTAGAAAGCAAAATAAATTAATTTGGTGGGTGGAATAGAAAGCAAAATAAATAAATTTGGTGGGTGGATTAGAAAGCAAAATAAATAAATTTGTTGGGTGGAATACAAAGCAAAATAAATAAATTTGGTGTGTGATTAGAAAGCAAAATAAATAAATTTGCTGGGTGGATTAGAAAGCAAAATAAATAAATTTGGTGTGTGACTAGGTAGCAAAATAAATAAATTTGGTGTGTGACTAGAAAGCAAAATAAATAAATTTCGTGGGTTGATTAGAAAGCAAAATAAATAAATTTGGTGGGTGGATTAGAAAGCAAAATAAATAAATTTGGTGGGTGGATTAGAAAGCAAAATAAATAAGTTTGGTGTGTGACTAGAAAGCAAAATAAATAAATTTGGTGGGTGGAATAGAAAGCAAAATACATAAATTTGGTGGGTGGAATAGTAAGCAAAATAAATAAATTTGGTGGGTGGATTAGAAAGCAAAATAAATAAATTTGGTGGGTGGATTAGACAGCAAAATAAATAAGTTTGGTGTGTGACTAGAAAGCAAAATAAATTAATTTGGTGGGTGGAATAGAAAGCAAAATACATAAATTTGGTGGGTGGATTAGACAGCAAAATAAATAAATTTGGTGTGTGAATAGAAAGCAAAATAAATAAATTTGGTGGGTGGATTAGAAAGCAAAATAAATAAATTTGGTGTGTGACTAGAAAGCAAAATAAATAAATTTGGTGGGTTGATTGGAAAGCAAAATAAATAAATTTGGTGGTTGGAATAGTAAGCAAAATAAATAAATTTGGTGGGTGGATTAGAAATCAAAATAAATAAATTTGGTGGGTGGAATAGAAAGCAAAATAAATAAATTTGGTGGGTGGATTAGAAAGCAAAATAAATAAATTTGGTGGGTGGATTAGACAGCAAAATATATAAATTTGGTGTGTGACTAGACAGCAAAATAAATAAATTTGGTGGGTGGATTAGAAAGCAAAATAAATAAATTTGGTGTGTGACTAGAAAGCGAAATAAATAAATTTGGTGGGTGGATTAGAAAGCAAAATAAATAAATTTGGTGGGTGGATTACAAAGCAAAATAAATAAATTTGGTGGGTGGATTACAAAGCAAAATAAATAAATTTGGTGGGTGGATTAGAAAGCAAAATAAATAAATGTGCTGGTTGGAATAGAAAGCAAAATAAATAAATTTAGTGCCTTGATTAAAAATAATTCGTGGGATGGATGAGAAAGCAAATAAATAAATAAATTTCTTTGGTAGATTAAAAAGCAAATTAAGTATAATTTTTGGGTGGATTCGAAAGCAAAATCAATGAAATTAATGCGTGGATTAGAAAGCAAAATAAATAAATTTGCAGGGTAGATTAGAAAGCAAAATATATAAATTTGCTGGGTGGATTGTAAAGCAAAATAAATAATTGTGCTGGGTGCATTATAAAGCAAAGTGAATAGTTTTTCTCTGTGGATTAGAAAGCAAAATACTTGAATTTGATGGGTGGATTAGAAATCAAAATAAAAAATTTGCTTGATGGATTTGAAAGCAAATTACATAAATTTGCTGGGTGGATTGTCAAGCAAATCAAATAAATTTGGTGGCTGGATTTGAAAGCAAATTCAATACTTTTGGTGGGTTTGTTTGAAAGCAAAATAAATAAATCTGGTGCATGGATTAGAATGCAAAATAAATATATTTGCTGGGTGGATTGCCAAGCAAAACAAATAAATTTGGTGGCTGGATGTGAAATCAAAATCAATAATTTTGGTGGTTTTGTTTGAAAGCAAAACAAATAAATTTGGTGGGTGGATTAGAAAGCAAAATAAATAAATTTGGTGGGTGGATTAGAAAGCAAAATAAATAAATTTGGTGTTTCGAACAGAAAGCAAAATAAATAAATTTGGTGTGTGGATTAGAATCTAAAATAAATAAATTTGGTGGGCAGATTAGAAAGCAGAATAAATAAATTTGGTGTGTGGATTAGATTCTAAAATAAATAAATTTGTTGGGCAGATTAGAAAGCAAAATAAATAAATTTGTTAGGCAGATTAGAAAGCAAAATAAATAAATTTGGTGGTTAGATTAGAAAGCAAAATAAATAAATTTGGTGGGTGGATTAGAAATCAAAATAAATAAATTTGGTTTGTGGAATAGAAAGCAAAATAAATAAATTTGGTGGGTGGAATAGAAAGCAAAATAAATAAATTTGGTGGTTGGATTAGAATCAAAATAAATAAATTTGGTGGGTGGATTAGAATCAAAATAAATAAATTTGGTGGGTGGATTAGAATCAAAATAAATAAATTTGGTGTGTGGATTTGAAAGCAAAATAAATAAATCTGTTGTGTGGATTAGAAGGCAAAATAAATGATTTTGCTGGGGATATTAGAAAGCAAAAGAAATAAAATTGCAGGTGGATTAGAAAGCAAAACAAATAAATTTGCTGGGTGATTAGAAAGCAAAATAAATAAATTTGCTGGGTGGATTAGAAAGCAAAATAAATAAATTTGGTGGGTGGATTAGAAAGCAAAATAAATAAATTTGGTGGGTGGAATAGAAAGCAAAATAAATAAATTTGGTGGGTGGATTAGAAAGCAAAATAAATAAATTTGGTGGGTGGATTAGAAAGCAAAATAAATTAATTTGGTGGGTGGAATAGAAAGCAAAATAAATAAATTTGGAGGGTGGATTAGAAAGCAAAATAAATAAATTTGGTGGGTGGAATAGGAAGCAAAATAAATAAATTTGGTGTGTGACTAGAAAGCAAAATAAATTAATTTGGTGGGTGGATTAGAAAGCAAAATAAATTAATTTGGTGGGTGGACTAGAAAGCAAAATAAATAAATTTGGTGGGTGGAACAGAAAGCAAAATAAATTAATTTGGTGGGTGGAATAGAAAGCAAAATAAATAAATTTGGTGGGTGGAATACAAAGCAAAATAAATAAATTTGGTGTGTGACTAGAAAGCAAAATAAATAAATTTGGTGGGTGGATTAGAAAGCAAAATAAATAAATTTGGTGGGTGGACTAGAAAGCAAAATAAATAAATTTGGTGGGTGGAATAGAAAGCAAAATAAATAAATTTGGTGGGTTGATTAGAAAGCAAAATAAATATATTTAGTGGGTGGATTACAAAGCAAAATAAATAAATTTGGTGGGTGGATTAGAAAGCAAAATAAATAAATTTGGTGTGTGACTAGAAAGCAAAATAAATAATTTGGTGGGTGGAATAGAAAGCAAAATAAATAAATTTGGTGGGTGGAATAGAAAGCAAAATAAATAAATTTGGTGGGTGGAATAGAAAGCAAAATAAATAAATTTGGTGGGTGGAATAGAAAGCAAAATAAATAAGTTTGGTGTTTGACTAGAAAGCGAAATAAATAAATTTGGTGGGTGGAATAGAAAGCAAAATAAATAAATTTGGTAGGTGGAATAGAAAGCAAAATAAATAATTTGGTGGGTGGAATAGAAAGCAAAATAAATAATTTGGTGGGTGGAATAGAAAGCAAAATAAATAAATTTGGTGGGTGGAATAGAAAGCAAAATAAATAAATTTGGTGTGTGGATTAGAAAGCAAAATAAATAAATTTGGTGGGTGGATTAGAAAGCAAAATAAATAAATTTGGTGGGTGGAATAGAAAGCAAAATAAATAAATTTGGTGGGTGGATTACAAAGCAAAATAAATAAATTTGGTGGGTGGATTAGAAAGCAAAATAAATAAATGCGCTGGTTGGAATAGAAAGCAAAATAAATAAATTTAGTGGCTTGATTAAAAATAATTCGTGGGATGGATGAGAAAGCAAATAAATAAATAAATTTCTTTGGTAGATTAAAAAGCAAAATAAGTATAATTTTTGGGTGGATTCGAAAGCAAAATCAATGAAATTAATGCGTGGATTAGAAAGCAAAATAAATAAATTTGCAGGGTAGATTAGAAAGCAAAATATATAAATTTGCTGGGTGGATTGTAAAGCAAAATAAATAATTGTGCTGGGTGCATTAGAAAGCAAAGTGAATAGTTTTTCTCTGTGGATTAGAAAGCAAAATACTTGAATTTGATGGGTGGATTAAAAATCAAAATAAAAAATTTGCTTGGTGGATTTGAAAGCAAATTACATAAATTTGCTGGGTGGATTGTCAAGCAAATCAAATAAATTTGGTGGCTGGATTTGAAAGCAAATTCAATAATTTTGGTGGGTTTGTTTGAAAGCAAAATAAATAATTCTGGTGCATGGATTAGAATGCAAAATAAATATATTTGCTGGGTGGATTGCCAAGCAAAACAAATAAATTTGGTGGCTGGATGTGAAATCAAAATCAATAATTTTGGTGGTTTTGTTTGAAAGCAAAACAAATAAATTTGGTGGGTGGATTAGAAAGCAAAATAATTAAATTTGGTGGGTGGATTAGAAAGCAAAATAAATAAATTTGGTGTGTCGAACAGAAAGCAAAATAAATAAATTTGGTGTGTGGATTAGAATCTAAAATAAATAAATTTGGTGGGCAGATTAGAAAGCAAAATAAATAAATTTGTTAGGCAGATTAGAAAGCAAAATAAATAAATTTGGTGGTTAGATTAGAAAGCAAAATAAATAAATTTGGTGGGTAGATTAGAAAGCAAAATAAATAAATTTGGTGGGTGGATTAGAAATCAAAATAAATAAATTTGGTTTGTGGAATAGAAAGCAAAATAAATAAATTTGGTGGGTGGAATAGAAAGCAAAATAAATAAATTTGGTGGGTTGATTAGAAAGCAAAATATATAAATTTGGTGGGTGGATTAGAAAACAAAATATATAAATTTGGTGGGTGGATTAGAAAGCAAAATAAATAAATTTGGTGGGTGGAATAGAAAGCAAAATAAATAAATTTGGTGGGTGGAATAGAAAGCAAAATAAATAAATTTGGTGGGTGGAATAGAAAGCAAAATAAATAAATTTGGTGGGTTGATTAGAAAGCAAAATATATAAATTTGGTGGGTGGATTAGAAAGCAAAATATATAAATTTGGTGGGTGGATTAGAATCAAAATAAATAAATTTTGTGGGTGGAATAGAAGGCAAAATAAATAAATTTGGTGGGTGGAATAGAAAGCAAAATAAATAAATTTGGTGGGTGGAATAGAAGGCAAAATAAATAAATTTGGTGTGTCGAACAGAAAGCAAAATAATTAAATTTGGTGTGTGGATTAGAATCTAAAATAAATAAATTTGGTGGGCAGATTAGAAAGCAAAATAAATAAATTTGTTAGGCAGATTAGAAAGCAAAATAAATAAATTTGGTGGTTAGATTAGAAAGCAAAATAAATAAATTTGGTGGGTAGATTAGAAAGCAAAATAAATAAATTTGGTGGGTGGATTAGAAATCAAAATAAATAAATTTGGTTTGTGGAATAGAAAGCAAAATAAATAAATTTGGTGGGTGGAATAGAAAGCAAAATAAATAAATTTGGTGGGTTGATTAGAAAGCAAAATATATAAATTTGGTGGGTGGATTAGAAAGCAAAATATATAAATTTGGTGGGTGGATTAGAAAGCAAAATAAATAAATTTGGTGGGTGGAATAGAAAGCAAAATAAATAAATTTGGTGGGTGGAATAGAAAGCAAAATAAATAAATTTGGTGGGTGGAATAGAAAGCAAAATAAATAAATTTGGTGGGTTGATTAGAAAGCAAAATATATAAATTTGGTGGGTGGATTAGAAAGCAAAATATATAAATTTGGTGGGTGGATTAGAATCAAAATAAATAAATTTTGTGGGTGGAATAGAAGGCAAAATAAATAAATTTGGTGGGTGGAATAGAAAGCAAAATAAATAAATTTGCTGGGTGGATTAGAAAGCAAAATAAATAAATTTGGTGGGCAGATTAGAAAGCAAAATAAATAAATTTGGTGTGTGGATTAGAAGGCAAAATAAATGATTTTGCCGGGAATATTAGAAAGCAAAATAAATAAAATTGCAGGTGGATTAGAAAGCAAAATAAATAAATTTGGTGGGTGGATTAGAAAGCAAAATAAATAAATCTGTTGTGTGGATTAGAAGGCAAAATAAATGATTTTGCCGGGAAGATTAGAAAGCAAAATAAATAAAATTGCAGGTGGATTAGAAAGCAAAATAAATAAATTTGCTGGGTGGATTAGAAAGCAAAATAAATAAATTTTGCTTTTTAACCTTCTCACTGAATTTATTTATTTTGCTTTCTAATCTGCCCACCAAATTTATTTATTTTGCTTTCTAACTCCATTCCTTAGCAAATTTATTTATTTTGCTTTCTAATCTAACCACCAAATTTATTTATTTTGCTTTCTTAAATTCCCCAATTTATTTATTTTGCTTTCTAATCTGCCCAACAAATTTATTTATTTTGCTTTCTAATCTGCCCACCAAATTTGTTTATTTTGCTTTCTATTGCACCCACAAACTTTACTTTTTGCTTTCTAATTTACACAACAATTTTTTTTATTTTGTTTTCTAAAAAATCCAGATTTATTTATTTATTTTGATTTCAAATCCAGACAGCAAATTTATTTATTTTGCTTTCTAATCCACACTGCAAATTTATATATTTTGCTTTCAAATCCACGCACCAAATTCATTTTTTTTGCTTTATGTTTTACACACCAAATTTATTTATTTTGCTTGGCAATCCACCCAGCAAATTTTTTTATTTTGTTTTCTAATTTCGACGCACCAAATTTATTTATTTTGCTTTCAAACAAACCCACAAAAATTATTGAATTTGCTTTCAAATCCAGCCACCAAATTTATTTGTTTTGTTTTGGCAATCCACCCAGCAAATTTATGTAATTTGCTTTCAAATCCACCAAGCAAATTTTTTATTTTGATTTATTTTGCTTTCTAATCCACCCACCAAATTTATTCTGGGTGGATTAGAAATCAAAATAAATAAATTTGGTGGGTGGTTTAGAAATCAAAATAAATAAATTTGGTGTGTGGAATAGAAAGCAAAATAAATAAATTTGATGGGCAGATTAGAAAGCAAAATAAAAAACTTAGTGGGTGGATTAGAAAGCAAAATACAAAAATTATTTTTTGGCTTAAAAAGCAAAACAAATAAATTTGCAGTGTGGATTAGAAAGCAAAATAAAATAAATTTGCTGGCTGGATTTGAAATCAAAATAAATAAATTTGGTAGGTGTATCAGAAAGCAAAATAAATAAATTTGCTTGGTTGATTAAAAGGAAAATATATTATTTTGCTGGGTGGATTAGGAAGCGAAATACATAAATTTGATGGGTGGATTATAAAGCAAAATAGATAATTGTGCTGGGTGCATTAGAAAGCAAAATGAATAATTTTGCTGTGTGGATTAGAAAGCAAAATACTTAAATTTGATGGGTGGATTAGTAATCAAAATAAAAATTTGTTTGGTGGATTGGCAAGCAAAACAAATAAATTTGGTGGCTGGATTTGAAAGCAAATTCAATAATTTTGGTGGGTTTGTTTGAAAGCAAAATAAATAAATTTGGTGCGTGGATTAGAAAGCAAAATAAATAAATTTGATCTGTGGAGTAGAAAGCCAAAGAAATAATTGTGGTGGGTGAATTATAAATCAAAATAAATAAATTTAGATGGTGCATTAGAAAGCAAAATAAATAAATTATGTGGGTGGATTAGAAAGCAAAATAAAAACATTTGCTTCGTGGATTAGAAACCAAAATACATAAATTTGATTGGTGGATTAGAAAGCAAAATAAATCAATTTGATGAGTGGATTATAAGGCAAAATAAATAAATTTGATGGTTTGATTTGAAAGCAAAATAAATAATTTTGGATGGTGGATTTGAAAGCAAAATAATTAAATTTATTAGAATCAGCACTTGTTTTTATTACACAAGTAAATCTAAGAGCAGGACTGAACATTTAATACAACTCTGGGACGATATACAAGGAAGATGCTCCGTACGTTTTGCATTGTATTTACTATGCGAGAAATGGACATGCGCTAATCTGATCTTTATAATGGCATCGGCTGGTGAATATTTATGAGGTTTGCGTGTTTCTATTGATTCGCTTCAATAAGCAGACAGTTGGCTTGCTCTCCTTTCTGGCGGTTCGACATGGCTTAACTTCAATAATTTTAAGGCGTTTCAGCGTGATATGAGCACCAGCCCTATTCCAGTAGATTTGGGCACCTCAAGGTAGTGTAATGGCTAACAAGCTTGTCTCGCTAGAACCATTACAATTAAATAGCGAGTTCGATTCTCAATGGGTGTCCCATACTTTCGGTCTTGTGTCACATCTAAGCTATGCTTAGAAGGTCACCTTATTCCAGTGGATTCTCATCCAACTGCCACGAGCAATGTTCATATCAATTCAATCATGAATAGCCGAAATTTGAATATAATTATTTCGCATCTCACCGTCACCAATTATTCATGAAAAGATTCTCTTCATGTTCGTCGGCGGCAGATGTGATTTCTCGCTCATCTAAGTTCTTCGTCAATGTCTCTCCCTCGACTTGCTTTTAACGAAGGTGTTCTTTTGTTTCGAATAGAATTTAAAAAGAAATCACCCCAATTTGTATTCTCAAACAACGCGGTCTCTCGACACCTACACACGCTTGTACAAAAAAATGGTCTCATGATTTCTTTTGAAATGAAATAAAATTGCTGTATTTAGCCATAATCTTGCAACTGATTTATTCAAGACATTTTCGTGGAAATGTCAGTTGGTTTCGTGCAATTTCGATTCAGCAAAATTCTAGCAGTCCTTCAGTGTCCAAGCCGCATGCACCCTAGGTGTGTGAGCCAGCTTCCTCCCTGACGGAGAAAGTTCCAATGGGATTTGTTTAAGGGCAAAGTTCAAATCCTACCCTGTTATTTAATCCATAACTGGAGGGAAGGGACAGATTTATACCTTTCCCAAGGATACTAGCGCATAAGTGAATGCAGGGCATTCAACTGGAATTCGAAATCGGCTCACCAATTTCTCTTTCCGAGCCGATATCCACTGCACCACAACGCACATCCGTCAATAAACGCTTACAGCACCTGGTATTCCCAAGCAGTCACCCATCTAAGTACTGACCAGGCTCAACGTTGCTTAACTTCGGATATGACCGTAAGCATAAGTCCTTCAGTAATTATAGGTTAATATTTATTTGGAAAGGCACCTAGCGTAATGGTTAGCAAGCTTTCTCGCTTGAATCATTGCAATTGAGTAGTGAGTTCGGTCCTCACTGGGTGTCTCTTACTTTCGGCCGTGTGTCACGTCTAAGCTACGCTTTCTTCGGGTCTGGGAGTTAGGCGCAGGTCTAACAACCCTGCCCCCTATAATAAACAGTTTGTTACGGAAACAGCAAAAATGATGCCCCTACACACCATTGGAAGAGTTTATATATATATATATATAATAATTCCCAGTAAAACCTTTTGGAACTGGATTTTATTGAGCCACTGGTTCTTCTTGACATCCCACTCAATTTGGTTGGCAAAAGAACAACAAAAACAGGGCATGTGTCAGAATTCAAATCGACCACTATCAGTAGGTACACCAGTGTTTGTGAGGAGTTATAGGCCTGGACAACCAAACAGGACACCAGGTACCATCCACAAGAAAAAAGAACGATTTGTCTATAGTGTACAAGTTGGATATCAACTCTGGGCACGACACAAAAACCAATTGCGTCTTAGGTACACCAACAACACTAAGACAAACATTCCACTGGACTTCCTAGTGGACACATTTAAACTACCGGCTATACCACCTGTCGTACAGACAAATATAAACGGGAGCAATGCAGAACCTAGAAAGAACCGGCCAAAGCGGAATAGAACTAAAGTGAAGCACCTACAAATTAACCCAAAGCATGCTCGTTACAGTTAATTGTCTCCTTTTAAAAGAGAAAAAAAGAGAAGTATTAGGACCACCATAAAAAGGGTCAAAAGTGATCTCTCCTGGACCAGTCAAGGAAGTCCGTTCCCCAGCTAATAGGTGCATGCTGGGAGACAACAAGAAGAAAGGACTTCCGATAGAAGCCAGCAAACACGGCAGGCAGAACTTTGCCACGCTCTCTATAAACACATCCTTATTCAACATCTACAACTGTTCGCTGTACTCATGTTTCCTCAATAATAAATTCCCTATTTATTTCCAATACTCGGCGAGTGTGTCATTTTTCCATAACCGTTTTATTTTGTCATGTTAAAAACATAACATTTTAATTTATTTTGTGTGTGTGTGTGTGTGTGTGTGTGTGTGTGTGTGTGTGTGTGTGTGTGTGTGTGTGAAGTCTTTTATGGTCATCGCTATGTGTAAATTAAAAGGTCATGTGTTTCAGGGTTTCTTTTCCTTGCCGGAAAAAAAATTAAAATTATGTCACTTATGATTGCCATCTTATACCTCATTTGGCGAGCTATCAAATACAGCAGACAGGTTAAAAAGTTCAACTCTGATTAAGAAATAGTTTTATACTAAATTTAATGCTATAAAGTAATACTTGTGTAAATAAGATTAATTTAACATTAAATTTGCTAATTTTCTAAAAATCATGTGTCACAGATGTATATGTTATTTTTTCAAGATTTTTAAACCGAAAATTAACTTTTGTTTACAAATGTGTCGATCGCTCAAAAATGACCGAGAAATTGAAAAATTAAAAGAAAATCTCAAAATTTTAGATTCCAATCAATATAATTTCTGTTGAAATACACCAGAGTATTTTGCTTACTGGAAATAGAAATTTAATAATTTAGCTTTAAATTAAAACTAAAATAAAAAGTTCAAGAAAAAGTTTTATTTTTAAAAATTCAATTTAAAAGTTAGTTGTCGAAAATAAGTGGAGGTACCTAACTGTACAAATACGCAAAAAAATAAAACTTAATAATAATCTAAACTTATTTATAAATAAAACTTTGTGTGTGTGTGTGTGTGTGTGTGTCTGTCTGTGTGTGTCTGTCTGTGTCTGTGTATCCGTTACCTATAGACTCCGAAACGGCTGAACCGATTTTCTTGAAAATTTACACAGTTGTACTATAAGCGTCTGCAAGTGTTCTTAGCTAGGTTTTGTGTCGAGGTACCCCCGATAAATATCGAAAATCGATAATCGAAAAAATCGGGTTATAGAAGGGGTGGTCCGATTTTAATCAAATTTGATACACTCATAGACAAAGACATAAGAAACGATATTCAGAAGTTTCAAAGTTGCAGCTGTTACAATAGAGCAGAAAATCGATAATATATATATATATAAATCGATACTAGGAAATCAAAATTTGACTTTCATTCATTTTTCTTTCAGTCTACAATTTCGCTTTAACTGGGAACTTTTTAGTCTTTCGTGCAAACGTCCAAAGAGTTTGAGCTCCAGAACCATGGATTAGTTTTAAAGCTTTCATTACACCCGAGCAACGCCGGGCTATACTGCTAGTAATCAATAATACTAAATCAACAATGAGTTAAATGCAACGCTATACAATCAGTTAAGTGCCATGCATGATATACACTTGGGCGATCATGTCTCGAAAGAGACATTACTGATTGGTCAGAACATTTTCCCGCATTAGGTTGCCATTAAGTTCTGCAGTAGACTGGTTGCCAATCAAGGCTATAGAAACCAATCTGTCCTGCTATTTAACCCATAGCTGGAGCGAGAAGTGATAGATAATATTACATTATTATATTAAGTATAATTAGTGGGGTGTCAGTTTATTATTTCATAACAAAATAAAATTGATCCCCCACTTTATGCCCAGTAGAAGTTTTAATTATGTTTTCAGCTTTTATATTGAGTCAGTCAGTTAAGTGCCGTGCATAATACACGCTTGGGCGATCATGTCTCGAAAGAGACATGACTGATTGGGTAGAACATTTTCCTGCAGTAGATTGCCATTACTTTCTGCGGTAGACTGGTTACTGACCAAGGCTATAGAACCCAGTCTGTCCTGCTATTTAACCCATAGCTGGAGGGAAGAGACGGATTAATACCTTTCCCAAGGGTATTTTAGTGTAAGTGAGTGCAACAAATTTATTTGGAATTCGAACTCGTACTGAGCTGATATCCACTGTGCCACAACACACATCCAGACGATCAAATAGCTATAGAACAAAAATATCCTGGCTCATAATTATTCCTTCTCAATAATATTTAGAATATTTTAAAATACAACCACATTCCCTCAATCCCAATATCCATTAGGATAACAATAAACTAGAATATCTGACTTTTTCACCCATTGTGTCTCATTGACCAGCATATACAGTAACGAGCATAAAGATCAGAACGATCTTAAGAAAAAGTTTAACTGTGAAATAACTTTTTATTTTAAAGCTTCATATAACATTTTATCAAGGAAAAATAAGGAAATAAAAGTAAATTATATAATTCCAAAATATAAAGCTCAAAAAACGTATTTTGATGATTGTTATAGCATATCAACCTGGGTGGATCATTTATTGCCTACTAAATTTTATTTATTTATTGCTGGTAATACCTTTTCCTTTTTCAACAATTTATTGTTGTTTTTATATAAGTTTTGTGTCTAGTAATACTTTTTTTTCTTTTCGAGTACGAAGATTCATCTTGATTTATTTTTAAGGGCAGGGTCCGCAAGTCCTACCCTGTTATTTGACCCATAACCGGAGGGAAGGGACGGATTAATACTTTTCCCAAGGGTACCAGTGCTTAATTGAATGCAGGGTATTCAACTGGAATTCGAACTGAGCTCACCGATTTCTCTTTCCGAGCCGATATCCACTGCACCACAACGCACATCCTTTACTAAACGCTTACAGCACCTGGTATTCCCAAGCAGTCAACCATCTAAGTACTGACCAGGCTCAACGCTGCTTAACTTCGGTGATCGAGCGAAAACTAGTGTATTCAACGTGATATGGCCGTAAGCCTTATTTGATGAAGTTAAAAAAATAATTATATAAGATTCGAAAAAAATAGATGATCAAAAACATCAGAACGATTAATAGAATCATACTATTATAATGGATACATCATATCCAAATGAAAATAGCGTTCATAATCCATTAGTACTTAGTGCGAAAAATCTGTACTTCAATAACAGCTTGACATCTTTTGCTACATGAGCGAATTAATGTCTTGCATTCATTAACGGATATTTTCTCACGTTCTCCTTTCAAATTAGTCCATAGTTCGTCGATATTTGTTGGATTATTTTCTTTAGTTCTTTCATTTAGTAACTTCCAAACATTCTTAATAGGATTCATGTCTGGGCTTTGAGCAGGCCTCTCCATAACAGTAACACCCTCCTTAGAAAGAAATCTCTTAACAAACTTCGCTCTGTGACATGGCGCGTTATTATGCATAAATACAGCTGGTTGATTAACCGCAGTTCTCAAATTAGATACATGTTTTCTCCATATGTCATTGTATACAGTTGCGTTAATTTTACCGTGTGGCCTGACAAGGGGTTCCGTACCACCAGCTGAAATCATGCCACATGCCATCACACTTTCGCCTCCAAATTTAACGCTACTTTTAGTGCACTGAGGCAAATATCGTTCCTTAGGACTGGGTCCAACGAACCTTTCTTCCGTCACAACGGAACAGGTTAAACTTTGACTCATCACTGAAATGAACACAATCTCACTGTTCTTCTGTCCAAATGAGATGTTCAGTGGCAAATTTCAATCAGCTTATTTGATTCTTTTTAGAAATGTAAGGCTTCGGACTCGACTGTTAAGATTGATTTCATTAAGTCTTCTGGAAATAGTGTGCCTTGACATTTTAATGCCAAGGTTAAGATTAGCTCTTTTTTTATTCTTTATCAATCCATCTTTCTTCCCTTGCAGTAGTTTTCCTTGGCCTGCCAGGTGGTTTCTTGGCTTCACATGACCCAGTTTCCTCAAGTTTTCTTAAAATACTATGAATAACACTTTTAGATTTACCCACACTCTTTGAAATATCCCCAATCAAGAGTTTATCTTCATTACGTAACTTGACTATCAGTTTTCTAACTACCAATGACGTCACATATTTTTTCGCCATATTTACAATGCAAGAGCCAGTAAAAAGCTGGTGTAATTTAGTAAAATACCCGATTTTATATTCTTACCCTAAAAAAATTTTCAATAATGCAAAATAATTATTAAATTTTATAGATTTATTTAATCGTTCTGATGTTTTTGATCATCTATTTTTTTTCGAATGTTATATCATTATTTTTATAACTTTATCAAAATAAGTTTATTGAACTTCATATTTTGGAATTATATTATTTTTATATCCTTTTTTTTCCTTGATAAAATGTTATATGAAATTTTAAAATAAAAAGTTACCTAAACTTTTTTTAACTATAAATGCACAATTCCAAAGAAGCAGCCATCTTTGAACATATCATTTAACAACTGAGAGAAAATGTTTTGTGCGTCAGCGTTTGGCACAGGACCCAAGTCTTGTTTCTAATTTTCATAGACTTGCTGTTTTTATAGATGAAACCTAACATTTCTTGCGTCGATTTCACAGGCCGGATTAAGATATTTCAGTCCCTATGTTACAAATACCTTTACCAAATTAAGTTTTTAATATCTCATAAATTTAATATTATTTCAGAACTAGCTGAGTAAATGACCTATAATAACACAGGTAGGATTTCGTGGAAACTTTCGTGGAAACTTTCTTTCTATCTAAAGCCTATAGATATAGTGAAATATCATTTTTGATAAAGGCGGGATACAGAAATAAAACAGTAATTATGGTTGCGTTTGAAACCGACAGACATGAAGAAATTTTCATTTTCTTGTACTTCTTCCCACTGTCTTTACCGCTACTCTACTTTTGTTATACTTAAAATTAAAATACTGAATATTTGTGGAAACAAGGAAAATAAGTTTGGCACTGATTAATAGTGTTATATTTTTATCTAAAATGTGACTGAGCAAATTTTTGGCTTTGTATATCTATATCTATAAAAGTGACGAGGTTGGACGTTGTGTAAGTATTTGTTTGTTTGATAGATTCGACTTGGCGTCTGCATTTCGTAGTCTAGCTCGACGGGAGTTGCGCTCAGATGTAGATCAAAATTCTAGAACGACACCCTGAAATTTTTCAGAAAGCCAAAATTAGGGGTAGGAAAATATATATCATCAACTCACAAAGTCAGGAATCAGTTTATGTATTGATTATAACATAGAATCGATCACCCACTTTACATTATTTATATCTATATCTATATATGTTGCCCCTCCCCCTCCCAACCTAATCCAATAGAGACATTCTACATTGTTATCTATATCTATAAAAGTAAACTACCCGAGTGAAACCGAGCTAAACTGCTATAAGAAAATAAAACCCGGCACATCCAGCCATCGTGGTCATAAAGTCAGGGCTCAGTTTATGTACGGATTATAATATAAAATCGATCCCCCCACTTTATATTATCTATGTCTATAAAAGTGTCGAGGGTGGACGTTGTGTAAGTATTTGTTATGTAAATTCATCATTGTTTTTTATTCTTATTATTCCTTAAAATACTCGAGTGCAACCGGGCTAAATTGCTAGTATGCACATATATGCAGGGTGTAATGGTTAAATTGTCGCCATTTTATATTTTTCCCTTGGTACATGCACTTTGTTTTTGATTTCATTGAAGGCGCAGTAGAGCGGAGTCAGTTGGGCACCGTATGTAAGAAAAAGAGCATCAAGGCGTACTGCTTGGCATTCGCACCATATGTTCTAATGCGACCAATTCATAGTGTTTAGGTATCAATCTGAGGACTGCGCAGAAGATTCGGAAAGAGTTGGATGAGTCTAATGATGATTACGAAAGTACGACAGCGCGAACAATTCACTCTGATCGTTCTAATAAAAAAAGATGCTGTGACCTGTTAGGGCCAGGAAGAAAGAGACTAAAAGAAGAAGGTAGGTTGAACCAGAGTAACAGAACATATATACAAAATGGGTGTGCGTTGTGGTACAATGGATATCGATTAGGAACGACAAATCGGGGTGCCGAGTTCGAATTCCAGTTGAATTCCTCGCATTCACTTACGCACAAATACCCTTGGGAAAGGTATTAATCCGTCTCTTCTCTACCGCAGAAAGCAAAGCCAAACTACTGCAGGATAATCTTCTGCCTAGTCAGTCATGTCTCTTTCAGGACATGATCACCGTAAAGCGTGTTTCACGTATGGCACGTAATTGACTCACTGAATCTAATTGTTGGAAACATAATTAAAACTGCTACTTGGCATAAAGTGGGGGATCGGTTTTCTATCGTTATGAAACAATAAACTGATCCCCACTAATTATAATTAATATAATAATGTAATATAATCTATCTCTTCTCCCTCCAGTTATGAGTTAAATGGTAGGACAGATTGGGTTCTATAGCCTTGGCTGGCAACCAGTCTACCGCAGAAAGTAATGGCAATCTACTGTGGGATAATCTTCTGCCTAGTCAATCATGTCTCTTTCGAGACATGATCGCCCACAGCGTGTATCACATATAGCACCAGACTAAAAAATAAATACAAAATGGAAATGTTATTAGTCAGCAGATAGAAATGTCTGTTCGAACTGTCAAGTTACACTGCGTCTCGATTGCCTCCCCTAGAAAGTTTCGCATGAAGGAGGAAGAGTGCATTCCAATGTAGATAGGGCACCATAAGAAAAGAACTACCGAATTAGTTGGGAGAGTCCCAGTCTCAACACTGAGGCATACATCAAGTCTCTTTAGGAGATAGTGCTTCCATGGGTCAAGTGGGCGGCAGGTGGAACAACAGGAATCTAGACCATGCCACAGAAGCAGGAGAAGCTAGTCATGTCTGTAAGATGATTTACGCCACCCCATCACCCCTTAAATCTTAAAACTTAACTCCCCATAATGCAACCCCCTTGATTATTATGCAAGGGGCTCAGTTGAGCAAGAGCCAAAAAAACTCCTTGTAAATCAAAGATGAACTGAAGGGAAAGATTATGGCAGCATTCACCAGCTTCAACAAGGAGACCGTCCAGAAGAGATGCAGGAGATTCCGAAGTTGTCTGGAGTCCGTGGTTGAAGCCTATAGCGATTTAATTGAATAAATTTGCTCTTTAGGATTTCAAGACATTTTTTTGTGTAATTTTGGCAAATATGTATGCTAAAATGTGTCATTTTCGGATCTGCTTGCCATAAGAAGCAAAACGTCTTCAGCATAGGCGGAGTACCTGGGCGAGGTAATTGCACCAAGTAAGGAGAATCCGTGTAGGATCGGATTCGTTTTTAATTAACGAATAAAAGGTCCAAACGCAAGGTGAAAGCAGTCAACCTCGACAAAGTGGGGAGCTTCGAACGAACTCCATTCAGTTCCACCTGCGCACCGGGAGATGCATACAAAAGTCGTATCCAGGTGTAAAAGCTTGGCCCAAAACAGACAGCCAAAAGGACAGACTTCAAAAAAAGATGCCCAACCCTATCAAATGATTTCGACTGATCTTAATTTATCAAGACGGCTTCACTCTCGACTTGCTCGATGGTCAAGCGTACCAAAATGAAGGTTGTCCTAAATAATCCTGCCCTTCACAGCACAAGTCTGCTCAGAGCCAAACTAGACTGGGTATCCTCCAAGCGGCTGGCTAAGATCTTGGCTAAAATATTTAACTCTAAAAAAGTTATTTATTCCAGCCTCACTGTTCTTGTTTTGCATAGCAACTTGATCCCACCCTTAGTAAAGCGTTGACGTATAGATCCATGTTTCATCCAGTAATCATAGATCAGTTTCACTAATGAAAAAATGTGGGGGCTTCGTCAAGTAGAGTTCGTAAAGAAGAGCATTTAATACCGGAGTTTTTGTCCCAGTCAACCAACTTCAGCGATTCCCAGTTCTTAGACACAGTAACGAAACCCTAGCACCTAGCCACTTCAGCTATTTCAAGGCGAGTAACGTCGGTCAAATAGGCATCGAACAGAGCATCGCCTAGACCGGACTCCCTGGAAAACAGATACTGAAAGTACACACGAAAAGCCTCACATGTGCCCGCGTTTGCAGTCACGGCCCACTTATCCGGCAATGCGACGCATGATCAAAAGCATGAGACACTCCTGATAAAAAGACCACTTAAAAATCTTTAAAAATATTTTTTTTTATAGATAGATTTTAAACTCCTACCACTTAAGGTTACCAATACTACAATCTAAAAGGTTCTGGAAACAAAAAGCTACATTCCAAACATTTTATTTAGAAATTTACATTTAGATTGTAGTATTGGTAACCTTAAGTGGGAGGAGTTTAAAATCTATCCGTAAAAAAATATTTGTTTTTAATGATTTTTAAGTGGTCTTAAAATTTTGATCAATAGTGTACCTCTTCATAAGCAAGGAGGCCAACTGTACCCTAGCTACGGCTACTTCCCCACTATCACGGGATTTAATCTCCCGATCAACTTTTGCTTCCGTTTGTGCTGCTAACCTATTTAGATTGAGTCGACAGCTATTAACATCAGCAAATGACCAAATTCTTCTTCTATGTGCCTTGTCCATTCAGGACTTAGGCAATCATGGCTTTCCACGTCTCACTATCACTGCTGACTCTTAGCACGCTTTCTCCTGTTGCACGACACGACCCCCGTTCTCAGGTCCTTCAAATATGTTATCCGCCTCTTTCCCCTGTCTCTTTTTCCTTCGATCTGACCTGTTAGTATCAGGTTCTCCAAGCCCTTCTTCCTCATTGCATGTCCCAGGATCTTAAGATGTCTCTTCCTGATACTCACTATTAATTTTCTTTTCGTTTCCATTCTTTCCAAAACCTCTTCATTGCTCACGTGCTTGACCCATGATATTCGCAGCATCCTTCTGTAGAACCACATTTCAGTTGCTTCAAGTTTTTCCTTCACCTTTGATGATATTGTCCAACATTCACTGCCATATTGAAGAACTGACATCACATAGCAATCTATTACCCTCTTCTTTGTTTCTAATGAAAGATTCCTGTGTCTTAATACTTAACTCAGCTTCTGGAAAGCGTCGTTCGCTATGCCAATTCACCTTTCGAATCTCTGTGTCACACTTTCTGTCTTCTGTTAGAACACTTCCCAGGTATTTAAATTTTTGCACCTGCTTGATTCTAGTACCCTGCACCTGTATTTGGCATTTTGAGCTGCTCTTTTTACTGATGACCATGCATTCGGTTTTCTTGCAGTTTATTTGAATTCCTTTTTTGTCACTCTCTTCAGCTACCTTCTGTAGGAGGTCTTGTAGTTTCCTTTCTGTGTCTGCAATCAGCACTGTATCATCTGCATACCTTATGTTGTTCAAATTGTGGCCTAGGTAAAGGAAACTGCAGACAGTAGGTATTGTAGTTTATTTTTCCGTACGTAGTATTTTCCTATTGTTAATTGGTTTATAGCCATACCTTTCACTTTAAAATGCAAGTAACTTGTCTTTCTATTTCTTTAAATCATACACAGTGTTTGTTCCGACATCATTTTCTTCAGTCAAATACCGCACGGGTACACTGCGGTCAAGCTTCCGCCAAAGCTCTATTTTTCGAATTATTGGAATACAAAATTTAAACAAGTAAAAAAACTTAAAAGCAAGCCAGAATTTGGGAGTGAAATAAAGAAATTCGGTTAATTCACCCGAGAAGCACCGTGAATTTCCGTCCACTGTAGTGCGAGAGTGTCGTTGTTTGTGGGTGCCGAGTGGGTTGATTTTAGAGTTTGAAGTATGAGACAACCAACGCAACTTGGGAATGATTCCTAGATATTTGTAACCATCGCCAACCATGAGATTCCTGTGGAGGTTTCTAACTGGGTCTCACCTACAAGGTTATGCGCTGCTCATATCAATTTTTGACAGTGATGTTCACCCTGTACAAAGGCCGGGAGCCACTCGTGATAGTGGGGTTACAGAGTAAGCGGCACAGTCTATGCGTATATGGGGAGAAGATATCTATTAATCAGAGACTTGAACAAGGAAAGGTTGTAGCGATCAGGAAAACACTCTCTTGGGAATCGCTTACACTGCACAGCGGTTCGCGGGAAGCTGCGCGAGTGAAACACACTAATGGAGTTTAGAAGTAAACGAGGGTTAGGGTTATAGATCCAGGTTAAGGTCCGAAAAGAAGAAACATGACCACAACGGTAGAAATAACAAATATATATTAACAAGAAATAACAATACAACATGTGGAAAGTGTTAGTAAGACTGTCAGCCTGGTTTGGAGTGAACTACTACCAACTCGATTCGCTCTCTCTCTCTCTCGAGAGAGAGAGAGAGAGAGAGAGAGAGAGAGAGAGAGAGTGAGAGGCGTAATTCATTTTGTAGTTGCAGTAAGGACCCATGACTGATAGTTTGTTAATGTGTGTAAAATGGTGAGTCTTGGCCATGAAGATAAGAATTGTCGAACTAGGAGATGTAACTCGTCTGATCACTTTTCATGGAAATAAAAACAAGATCACCAAGTTGTTCTTATCTATCTATCTATCTATCTATCTATCTATCTATCTATCTATCTCAGTCTTTTTATATCTATCTCAGCCTGCTTGTATCTATCTATCTATCTATCTATCTATCTATCTATCTCAGTTTGTTCGTATCTATCTGTCTATCTATCTATCTATCTATCTATCTATCTATCTATCTATCTATCCCAGTCTGTTCATATGTATCCATGTATCTAAGTCATGGAAATAGCGATAGAGTCGTGAGAGGCATGCGACGTTGCATCTGAGAAAATGAGTTGTAGTGTTGAAAATCATTTCATCATCCACAAGGACGCGAACAGGCCTTTGGATTCAATCGAGGCCGGAAAGTCAAGACTGGGCAGAAGCTGCCCTTATATGGCAGCAGTACACCCTTTTAGGGATATTCCATTATGTCGCACACATTTGATTGTGATGAATGTGCCTAGCATACCTTCGATAACAAAACGAAATATATTCGATCTCTTTTATTTATACTCCGGCGTCATTTTCTTGGTGTACTGCTGTCTCACCCAATAATAAAACACAACAAAACCGAGACATAATGATGAAAGATAATCCGACAAAACCAGGGCTAATTATTGATCGATTTTGTTCTGTTGATGCAAGAATAGTTGCAAACAAAAAAAGGAAAAGTATCCAACTATGACCCATTGAAGTTTGAACCCGCAAGGCTTTGGAATTTGACGGAGATGATGATCATAGCCAGTCGTCTTGGGTACACTCGGTGCTGTGACTGAAGAACAGAGACATAGATAAAGAAAATTGGTATTGATTGCCCAGTGGAAGTGTTACAGAAAGAAAGCCTGTCAGGCACAGCAAAAATAAAAATAAGTAAAAAACAAAACGAAAAGAAATTGCTATTTATATTCATAGCTAAAACTTCTGATTATGACCCACTAATTATGCATTCTAGTTCAGTGGATATCGGCTCGGAACGAGAAACAGGGGAGCCGAATTCGAATTCTAGTTAAATCCATTGTATTCACTTACGCGCAAATACCCTTGGGAAAGGTATTAATCCGTCTCTTCCTTCCAGTTATGGGTTAAATAGCAGGACAGATTGGATTCTATAGCCTTGGTCGGCAACCAGTCTACCACAGAAAGCAATGTCAAACTACTGCGGGATAATCTTCTGCCCAGTCAGTCATGTCTCTTTCGAGACATGATCGCCCAAGCGTGTATCACGTATGGCACTTAACTGACTGACTGAATCATGTGTTGTGGTGCAGTGAATATCACCTCGGAACGAGAAATCAGGGAGACGAGTTCGAATTCCAGTTGAATTCCTCGCATTCACTTACGCGCAAATGTTCTTGGGAAAGGTATTAATCAGTCTCTTCCCTCTAGTTATGAATTAAATAAAAGGACAGATTAGGTTTTATAGCCTTGGCTGGCAACCAGTCTACCCTAAAGAGTAATGGACACCTACTGCAGGATAATCTTCTGCCCAGTCAGTAATGTTCTCTTTCGAGACATGATCACACAAGCGTGATCTATAACGATAGCGATGTTATGGGAGGTAGAAAAAACTAGTGAAATGCACCTATAACAACAGACACCTTAGGTCTTCCTGCAGACTTGTTAGGTAGTGTGACCATAGCAGAAATTGAATTATGATGATAATAAATAATAATTATTATTATTTCTGATTTCTGCTATGGTCGCACTACCTACCAAGTCTGCGAGAAGACATAATGTAGGTCGTGGTGTGTTGTTATGGCTCCATTTCATGTTTTTTTTTTCATCTCCCGTAACATCCCTAGCGTTACATAGACAACGTTCTCCTTAGTGTGTGGGCTGTACTTAACAAGACGATATATATATATATATATATATATATATATATATATATATATATATATATAATTACATAACTTAAATTATTATTATTATGTCATTTTTCATCATATTTCGATTTCTGCTTTGGTCTCACTACCAACCAAGTCTGCGGGGAGACCTAAGGCAGGTAGTGGCGTGTTGTTATAGCTCCATTTCATGTTTTTCTATCTTCCCTATCATCCCCAGCATTACATAGATAAAGTTTTCCTTAGTGTGTGGGCTGTACTTAATAAGACATTTTTTTGTATATCTCTTAAACTGGGGTTTCCAGGGATTCTTTCAATGTGTTGTTTTGTTCCATTTTTTATCATTCCAAGTGCACCTACTATCACTGGCACAACTCTTGTTTTCAATTTCCACATTTTTTCTATTTCAATTTCCAGGTCTTTATATTTTGACAGTTTTTCAAATTCCTTGGTTGCTATGTTACAATCCGCTGGACAAGCCATATCAATTAATAGACAAGTTTTCTCCTTCTGGTGTTTAATAATAATGTCTGGCCTGTTTGCTTCAATTTTTCTGTCTGTGTAGATGGTGTAATCCCATAGAATGGTTACATCTTCTATTTCTGTAACCGGTGCTGGGTGATGTTCATACCAGTGTTTGCCTACAGCTTTTCCATAATGTTTGCATATTGCCCAATGTAAATATTGCCCAACTCTATCGTGGCGATTTTTATATTCGTTTGGGGCAAGCACAGAACAGCCTGAGATTAGGTGGTCTATTGTTTCTTGGTGTTTATCACAAAACCTGCATTTTGGATCCATATTATTATGCATAATATTTGCCTGAAAGTTTCTCGTGAAAAGACTTTGGTCTTGTGCTGCAAGAATAAAGCCTTATTATTATTATTATTATTATTATTATTATTAAAATTCTTAGAGAGAGAAAGAGAGAGAGAGAGAGAAAGACAAGATGTTAAGAACAATATAATTAAATATAATTGCAATATACGACCATGTCCCTGCTACTAAGGCCATAAATATAATTGCATTCATGGCATTCAGATCAGGGACCTGCTCTTGTACTGCAATTGCATTCATGGCATTCGAACCAGGGACCTGCTCTTGTACTGCAATTGCATTCATGGCATTCGAACCAGGGACCTGCTCTTGTACTGCAATTGTATTCATGGCATATAGAGCACCATGATTATTGTGCCAATGTGTTTCTGCCAAGTTACAGAAAATTGGTACAATCATGAGTCTTCCGGAAGAATTGAATAAATTTGAAATCCAACAATATTTTGGTAGTAGGGTTTTTGGGCACACATATAGATGCAATATCGCCGTCCAGATGTTATTGTGCTAGATAAAGGCACTAAGTATTTTCATATTATTGATGGTTACCCTTCTAAATAACCAATATACAGCAAACAAGATGATTGGGAAAATTACAAACTGCTTTTGTTGAAAGCTAAGTGGGCAAGATTGTTTCGAATGAAAGAAGGAAATGTCAAGGTGATTCCAGTAGTGAAAGGTGCACGGAGATCAATTCGATTTACCACTGGAGAGACGCATATTTTGAGGAAAGTGTTGTCTCTCTGAAGTCCTAGTTGTGAAATTACAGATAATATATAATGAGATGATGATATAGAACCCATTGCTAAATCAGCTTCTAAGAAAGTCGGTTATCTGTGTAGGGCCAGGAAGTTTTTTCCCGTCTGAAAAAACCCTGCACATATATAAATCTACCATCCACCCGTGCATTGAATACTGCTGTCATATTTGGTCTGGTGCACCTGTTATCTGCCTAGGGGTCCTTGAAAAAATCCAACGGAGAATCTTTAATGTGATCGATCCCGACTTGGCTGCTCAGATACAGTCACTTTGTCACCGGTGCAATGTGGCTTTCCTGTATCTCTTCTACAAATACTTTCATGGCTTCTGCTGAATTTACTCGAGCCACAACATTAGCAACTAGATCCTACCCTTTTACTGTGAAACCAATAAAATGTACACCAAATTTTACTCCAGCAGCTTCTTTTTCGCACTTCACGCCGGTGGAATTTCTTTCCATTTACTTGCTACCCGACAGCTACAATGTCGAAGAAATTAAATGTAAAGTCAATAGTCATCTCCTATCTCACTAACCTGCATCCTCTCTCTCTCTCTCATGCTCCTTTCACCATCCACTCCACTCTCATCAGTATTTTCATCTTTTTCTTACCCACTTCCTGACACCCACTATAACCTGTCATTCTTTCTCATAACTTTCCTTCTATGTAAACCCCTGCAAAACAGTGGCAGTAAAATGCCTTGTTTGGCGCGATATGATTAGAATAAAAACATAGATAGATAGATAGATAGATAGATAGATAGATAGATAGATAGATAGATAGATAGATGCGAAAAATATGCCTATTAAAATGTAAAGTCTATAGTCATCTTCTATCTCACTAACCTGCCTCTTCTCTCTCTCTCTCTCTCTCTCTCACTCTCTCTCTCTCATGCTCCTTTCTCCGTCCACTCCACTCTCATTAGTATTCGCATCCTTCTCTTACCCACTTCCTGATACTCCCTATAACCTGTCACTCTTTCTCATAACTTTCGTCCTATGTAACCCCTAGCAAAACAGTGGCAGTAAAATGCCTTGCTTGGGGCGATATGATTATTAAAAAAATAGATAGATAGATAGATAGATAGATAGATAGATAGATAGATAGATAGATAGATAGATACGAAAATATGCCTATTTAAATGTAAAGTCAATAGTCATCTCCTATCTCACTGACCTGCCTCCTCTCTCTCATGCTCCTTTCTCCGTCCACTCCACTCTAATCATTATTCTCACCCTTCTCTTACCCACTTCCTGATATCCCCTATAACCTGTCACATTTCCTCATAACTTTCGTTCTATGTAACCACCTGCAAAACTGTGGCAGTAAGAAAAATATCTTGTAAATTCAAAAACTTACGTTTGTTGTTAAACAAAATCATACAGTTTTTTTTTAAAAATGATATAATTTCTACAAAAATAGAAAATGATATCTTTGTGTAAACAATTTTTTAATGACATCTTATAAGTTTTAAGAAAAACTATAAAAAATAAGCAATCACGTAAGCGAGCAAATAAAAAACGAATGTGTTAGCATCCTTATCTCTCCTGTTTACTAAAAATATATTCTGTTTTTATGCCAATACGAGGAATGTTCACCTATTATTACTTCCTGTTATCATTGAGCTGAATGTCTCATAAGAATACGCGGGGATTAAACAATATGGCCGATAGATATATTTATGTTATCTATATATAAAAATGTATATTTCTGTCTGTGTGAATGTTTGTGCGCCCCCATTCTATCGAAACCTCCTCCTTTGAAACCCTTGTTCCGATTTCAAATAAAATTGGGTCACTTGTCGATAATGTCATGAATCTTTGAGATACGTAAAAAAAAAATTCGAATTAATTTACAGGTTACTGCAGAAATCACCAAAACGCTTAGAATTTACGAACTCTTCTCCTCCGAGACACCTTATGCGAATTTAACTGAAATCGAGTAATTTCTAGATCAAGGTCCGAAACTTTGATTTACACCAAAAATTTTCGAATCAATGTATAGTGTTTGTCAAAAATCAACGACAAACATAATTTCGGGTCATTTTTGCGCACTTTTATGCATTTCTCCCAGACGCTTCCCTCAAAGTCAACCAAAATCGTGTCAGTCGTAGATAAAGGTCTGATGTCTTGATATGCGAACAAAAATTTCAATTAGCACACAGCGGGGGGGGGCAAAAATTAATGGAAATGTTTGCTTTTTGCGATGGTTTATTTCTCCGAAACGCTTAGTTCCATTCCAACAAAAATCGGGTCTTTTTTCTAACTTCTACCATATCATATGCCATAACAATTTCACGTTTTCCACAAGGTGCCAACCCCTCCGATGTTGCAACGACATTTATTTTCTTACTTTTTAAAATTTCTTTCATATACGAAATGCATTAAAAAATCAGTTTTGCTTAAATTTGACTTTTCTTCACCCTTTTATCAAATTCCAACTGTATAATTTTTTACCATTTTATATTGTTTTATTTAACAGCAAATGATTTTTCTGATACTTCGTAAAATGAATGCAATTCTAAAACGTAAGACATTTTTATAGGGCTTAGAGAAAAGAAAGCTTGTGTCTGAATTAATATTTTCCAATAAAAAATTAGAAATCTATTAAGGTATATTATGTATTTTCTGAAATATTGTCATTGTCGCGTAAATTAAACTGTTTTTCTTATAAGGAAAAATAAACGATAAACTAAAATATTGTTTTAAATTAAATAAAATCACTGAAAACTTTACCATCCTTATTTTCAAATTAATACTATTTGTCTATAACCAATTACAAAAGTATATAAGGTAGTTTTTTTTTTGTTTAATATTTAACAAACACGGTCATCAAAAAAAAATAACCTTTCATATTTTTACATTTTTTTCTTAATATCCATCTATATGATACGCTAGTCTGTACATATCTACCTATCTTCATATATATATGTTGGGGGATCACCCCTTTTTGGATACAAGAATGGACTCGCCTGATGTGTGCATATAATGCGGCCTATAGAGAGAACGGGGTGAGTTAGTAAGGAGTCAGTTGACCTGTAAGCTGGTGTATAGTAAGTTAGAGTGTTTTGGATATAGACTCATTACTCGGACCTACTTTTTCACTACAAGACTGAATATATTGATTCCTACTAACAGTATTCCTGAATTGACTAAGCCTTGTTCCAGTTTGTATATTTTTCTTCAATATAACTTACATTTTCTATCTCCATATCTGCTTTTGTTATTTATTATTTTGTGTGGTTTCTCAACCAGAATCCACAACAATATATATATATATATATATATATATATATATATATATATATATATGTGTGTGTGTGTGTGTGTGTGTGTGTGTGTGTATATATATATATATATATATATATTCGTCATCCACATACAAGCCTGTTTTGCTATATCACAGCTCATCAGTGTGGCTAGACATCCTCTTGCCTCCGGCCGGGATCGAAACTCCACCAATTTGGTGTCAGTCGGAGTCGCTAATCCCTTAAGGCACAGGAAATCAGAGAAGAGAAATTTTAGCGTGTTCTATATAAGCGGCATATACACACGCCAGTCCCCTAAAGAACTCAATTCATGGCTGAAAAGTTATGCATATATCACCGAAGTGGTAACTGTTTTTTTTTTCAAATATTCCTCTCTAGAGTGCTCAGTCGTAATGAGAGCATAATATTCGTCATCCACATACAAGACTGTTTAGCTGTATCACATATATAGTGTTTAATTGTGATAATATTTAGCGCCGAGGTTGTTGTTTTTCAGTGGTTTTACTGATAAAATATATTTTGGCGAGCAGGTTTTTCATCATAAATTCTCGATATCGGGGTGTAAATTGAGCGTTAGTAAACACAAAAAAGATTCATGAGAACTTCGAAGTTTCGTGAGTGCACCGTTATGATGTACTCACTCATCAGGGCTGTTTGCACGAATCTATTCTGTAAACGTGACAAACTCTTTGTAGTTATAAGTGTTCGATTTCATCCATGGAGAATCCTAAGGATGCTAAAATTTATATTGGAAACAATAAACATATTTAAAAAGCGCTTTTACAATCACTTCTCATCCTTCAATAACAAGGGTAAACAAAATATGACATCACTTTCCAAATATTTTTGGAAGTTAAAAAACGAAAATAAAACACCTAAAGTTACATGGAAAATCCTCAAACAAGCCAGAACATCTAAATCAATAAACTAACCACGTTTTCTTTGTCTTCAAGAAAAATGGAAATCATTAAATACCTGAATAGCAACATACACTTAAACCGGAGGCATGAAACCAAAGTAAACTGCAAACACATTAAAGAACTAACCTTACAATCATGCTAAAAACTACAAAAGCCAAAGTTAGGATCCCTAGAAACAATAAACCTTTATAATATTAACAACACACTTACATCAAATTTTACCTTACTTCATACCACAAACTGTGATCTAATTTAAAATTTTATATAAAAAGTGATTTCCTAAATTTTAAATTAAGGTTAAATATGCCAAAATAGATTAATTTATAAACTAAGTATAAATACAAAAATATTGTATAGTCGTACAATTCAATAATAAAGATAGGTTTAAAAAATGGTAATTACTATTCCCACTTCATCGCATCTACTCCTACTCCTACTCCTACTCCTACTCCTCCCTTCCTATATACCTTTTCTTATTTTCCCCTTTTATTAAAAGCGAAAAGAAAGCCAGCCATTAAGCTATAAAAGACTATACCTTGTCTTTTAATGTTAAGTCTGTCTACCAAATTTTCGACGCGTTCATTAATCAACACTATCCCCTACCCATTCCCTATTTTCACTCAGAATTCTAACGGACAATTTACAAGACTTATTCCCTTATCCCTCACCCCACCTACATCTCAAACACAATTCGCCAAATATAAGAAAAAGACTTTCCATTCCTTTCCACACAACCTGGTGATACATTGTCATTTCAATGCCGTAACAAAATGTACACTTTGCAGTAGATAATATTTTGTACATGTTCTCAACTATAATATATATATATATATATATATATATATATATATATATATCAGTAGTCTCTTCATATCTACCCATACCTATCTATGGATCTTTGTCTCATGGCTAGTCATTTTTCAGCATAAGATATCAAAGTTAAATCTTGGCGTTTGAAACAAAACCTTGTCCAAATGATATTAAATGAGTCAAACAGCGACTCCCTGGGTAAACTTTTTTTCTCCCATCTATAGTTGTAATAATAACAATATAAACTATCAAATCCTTTGCGTACTTAAGAGGCAATGTCATCTCAATTGCATTTATTAATGACGAAGATGTCAACCGTCTATTAAAAGCTTTTGAAAAATGTCGCCTCACCACCGGGACAGAAGACGAACCTAAAAATCTAAAATTTTAAAATCTAACATCATGGGGTACCGAACATTTGCTTTCACTAACCTTTTCCAAAGTAAGGAATTTTTTTTTACTTGTTAAAAAAAAACCCTACGAAATAGATGTTCAAACAAATGATTGAGGTAACATTTAATTTATATAGGTGAACAACAAAAGCAGACGACACGAGTGAAATTTAATAACAAATGATAAGTGGGCGGACCTGAAGGAGACTACCACCATCTTTAAATTTGTTGTTTTTCATTTTTTGTTTTTGACTTTTTCAGCGCACTCTTATCGAGTATTACAGAAAGTTTCCGACTATCGAAAAAGAAACAAATTTGGAAAAATTTCAATATTTAAACAATTTTAGGTAGGGGCTCATTTTCTCATACAACGCTATAGTAAATCAATCCTCCATTTTGGAACCACTCGAGTTGGGGTCGCTTTATTTTGTTTTTTGTTTTTTTGGTAGGGACGAATTGTTGCTCTTGTTTTTGTCTTTTTCAAGTTTTCTTCGGTTCTTACGATGGCATCTTCCTCGGAAACTCCAAAAATGGCTTTATTCAAAAATTTCGCAAAGGATACAATAGTTGAATATGCGCAAGCTAAAAAGTTAATTGCACAGGAACGATTTACTATAGGGTTGTATGAAAAACTGACCCCCCCCTCCCACGTAAAATTATTTAAATGTTGAAATTTTTATAAAAAAATTTTTTTGTCAATCGGAACGTTTAGGATATAATCGATTAAATTACACTGAAAAAGTAAAAAAAAAATTGATAATCAACCAATATACAGGTGATGATAATGTCGTAGAGGCGAGTGGTTCCGAAATGGAGGATTGATTTACTATAACGTTGTATGAAAAACTGAGCCCCGCTAAAATTATTGAAATATTGAAATTTTTTAAAATGCTTTTTATCATTCGGAAGGTTTAGTGTGTAATTAATAAGATTGCATTGAAATAAGTAAAACAAAATGAAAAACAACAAATTTAAAGGTGGTGGTAGTCTCCTTCAGATCCGCCGATAAAAGAGTATGAAAAATAGATATTAAAAATAAGAATTACTAAATGCCATGAAATTTAATAAATTATTGCCTTACTTGTGTCGTCATTTTCATTGTTATTAAATTGTAAAAGTTTTTAAAAGAAAGTTTTATATTATTTTAATTTTTATTTTTCATAAAACATCTTCAAACGTAAGCCTACAAAGCTAAACTAACAAAAATTCCATAAAATATTGGATAATTGCTGTAAACTGTGCTAAATTGTTAATTTTAACAGAGTTAAAAAAAAAGGATTTGTATGAATAAGATTTATACCAAATTCGTCTTCCATACTTGGCATTTTTTAGCTGGCTACTGTAAATCATATGATTAACGCCTTTTTGACAAGTGTTGACAGATGTGATAACAAGAATACCGTAATTGAGAAACGCTTTTTTTCAAATATTTCAGAAAGTAAGCAAATAATTATTGTTTCAAGATAACTTAAGGTAAGTTTTAAGTTGGTAATGTCAGCGAGGTGTATTTTATTTTTGTAAGATTTTTTAAAACTTTTAAAACGGCTTCTGTTTACGATCGATGAAAAATGGAGGAAAATTTAAGATTTTAAAAACTTTTTTAAAAATCTGCAAAATTTTGAATTCCGATCAATATAATTTCGGTTTGAAATACACCAGGGTATTTTGCTTACTGTAATTAGTAGATTTAATCTCTTGGCTTTCAATTAAAGCTAAAATTAAAGCTTCAAGAATTTTTTTTTATTTTTAAAAATTAAATTTAGATTGAGGTATTGAAAATGGAGTGGACGTACCTAGATAAAAGTATTGTTAACACACAAAATAATTATTAGTAAATGAATTACATAAATTAAGAGCACTGTGTGCCAAATGTAAAAATAACCAATGCAAATCAAATGTGCCCTTTTACAATAAAAATTATAATGCGTAAGGTTCTCAGAAAAGAAAACTAAGTTTTATTTAAATTTAAGTTAAATTTTAACCCTCTAGGGCCATTCGTATCACATTTGATACAGTATTTCCCTATAAGGAAACATTTGGTATTTCCCTACAAGGAAACATTTGGTATTCATTGACTGAGCAGTCAGTACTGCTTTCATTTGAAATTTATAAAATATTTCTCTTAAAAAATTTTCAGGAAAATATTTCTTTCAAGGCTTGTTTTCATACTGTATCAAATATGATACGAATGGCCCTAGAGGGTTAACGCTTCTAAAACGAAGCTACTCTCAATTAACCATCAACGACAATCTCACCTACCTCCCATTAGCATGGACCAGGCTTGCCTCCCAGAGAGTAAAACACTACGCCTCCTTGGTCTCACACTTTCAGCGGACCTCAAATGGAATGACTATATCGAATCCATTGCTAAATCCGCTGCTATGAAAGTCGGTTCTCTGTGTAGGGCCCGGAAGTTTTTTTCCGTCTAAATCTATCCTGCACATATATAAATCTACCATCCGTCTGTGCATTGAATACTGCTGCCATTCTCCTCGGGCTTCTCGATAAGGTTCAGAGGAGGGTCTGTAATGTGATAGATACCGACTTGGCAGACCGCCTGCAGTTTCTCTCCCACCGGCGCGACGTGGCTCCCCTGTATCTCTTCTATAAATACTTTCACGGCTTCTGCTCCGATGAACTTAGATCACTGGTGCCCTCTAAATACGAATTTGCACGAGATACTAGATTAGCAACTAGATCCCACCCTTTTACAGTGAAACCGATAAAATGCAACCGCAACTTCTACTCCAACAGTTTCTTTCCTCGCACTTCCCGACTGTGGAATTCCCTTCCACACGATTGTTTCCCCGACGGCTACAATCTCCAGGAGTTTAAATGTAAGGTCAGTAGACACCTCCTAACACACTAACCTGCTCCCATTCTATCAAACACTCTTCCCATCTGCCCAACCCTCATCCTCGGTATCCTTAATCATCTATCACCTTCCTTCTGACATTCCCTATGTCTAAACACTCCTTCTCTTTACCTTCCCCTATGTAGCCCCATGCGCAATAGTGGCAGTGGAATGCCTTGCTTGGGGTGAGATTATTAAAAAAAAACATGCATTATTTTTTAAGATCCTCTGTATTCTTACTTATCTGTCACCTTCCTCCTGACATTCCCTATGTCTAACCACTCCTTCTCTTTACCTTCCCCTATGTAGCCCCATGCACAATAGTGGCAGTGGAATGCCTTGCTTGGGGTGAGATGATTAAAAAAAAAACATGCATTATTTTTTAAGATCCTCTGTATCCTTACTCATCTGTCACCTTCCTCCTGACATTCCCTATGTCTAACCACTCCTTCTCTTTACCTCCCCCTATGTAGCCCCATGCGCAATAGTGGCAGTGGAATCCCTTGCTTGGGGTGAGATGATTAAAAAAAACTTTCACAGAAAATTCGTGCTAACAGCAAAGAATAAAACAATCACATCTTTTTCTTGATGTGAGAACGATTTTTATATTTTTTTTCAATTCTCGTCTGGTGGTTGTCAAATTTATTTTGTATTAGTAAGGTTTTGTAATTTGCTTGAAGCATTGTGTATATTAGGTTTATGGTTAGGTCTTGAAGGCTGTCACAATGCGTTTAGTAAAATAAAGGAAGGTAAAGAAGTTGTTGGGTATTACCTATTTATTAAACATTAATATTTCGAGATCAAAATCTCATCCTCAGAATGGCAGAGAAGCGTGTGTCTGTCCGAGTGAGTACGTGTCTTTGAAGGAATGTATTTTATTTTGTATTGTTTTTCTTTCTCGACCGGCGCGACCTAGCTTTCTGCAGCAGGTTTTCGTCGATTCGCTAAATTAATTCCAATGTCCCCTTTCATAACCACCAGGTAGATTCTAAATTCACTTCTCGGAATTTGGAGGGAAACCTTTTGATTGGTTCTGGATGAAAAAAAAAACAAAAACGCCGCTGTATTTTTACAAATCAAAATGTACCAAAATTATTTATTCAATTCAAAGATTAAGCTAGAGCTCGTCCCAGTGCCTGTTTCTCTCGGAAAAGCAGACGATACAAGCTCAAGTAGGCAGCTTAAATTTCTTATATCAGATCAAAATCATGGATTTCTTACTGAACTCATATCAAACAACATTTTCATAAACGCTATTTTCGTTCCTCTGCGATTAGACCTCATCAGTTTTCTATTTACAAAATGAGGCATCAGAGATATAAAATATTTTCGGAATTTGTTCGTTTTTTTTTTAATTTCTGCTAGTTTATGGCCACATATATCATCTGAAATATATTCAGGCATATCGAGTATTTTTCCAGAGATTAAAACATAGATAAAACAAATCAGATGGTATTTCGGGTGTCATTTCTGTGTTTTATTACTGATGCATGGCTTTTCACATCCAAAATGAGTACGTCGGAGCTCTTTTCATTTTAATTATATCTCTGGTTTTACAAATGATATGTTTTATTGGTTAATTTCTTTCAGTTTTAGGCATTTACCTAGTCTCGCCACTGAGACTTGATGTGACACAAGGTCGTGTTTAATATGGGGAACCCGAATGAGTACGCGTATTTGTTTCAGTAATCTAAACTTATTTATAAATGGAACTTTGTCTGTCTGTGCGTGTGTGTGTCTGTGTGTGTGTGTATCCGTTACCTATAGACTCCGAAACGGCTGAACCGATTTTCTTGAAAATTTACACAGTTATATTATAAGCGTCTGCGAGTGTTCTTAGCTAGGTTTTTTGTCGAGGTACCCCCGATAAACATCGAAAATCGATTATCGAAAAAATCGGGTTATAGAAGGAGTGGTCTGATTTTAATCAAATTTGATACACTCATAGACAAAGACATAAGAAACGATATTCAGATATTTCATGATTGCAGTTCTTACAATAGTGCAGAAAATCGAGATAGATAGATAGATAGATAGATAGATAGATAGATAGATACCAGGAAATCAAAATTTGACTTAAATCCATTCATTTTTCATTCAGTCTACGGTTTCGCTTTAACTAGAAACAACCATTGCTTTTTAGTCTTTCGTGCCAACGTCCAAAGAGTCTGAGCTCCAGGACCATAGATTAGTTTTAAAGCTTTCATTACACCCGAGCAATGCCGGGCTATACTGCTAGTATATATATAAAATAAATATTTGCTCGGAATAAGGTAAAGTTTACAAGTTTAAGTCTTGTAAAAAACAACTGTGTTCAGTAAAACAGTCTAAGGGAAGCAATTCAGTATTTGTATGCGTTGTGGCGCAATAGATATCGGTTCATTAAAAACAGTTTGTGACGGAATCAGTAACAAAAAGTTACTGCCCTACACACCATTGGGTGCATAAAGGGTGATATATATATATATATATATATATATATATATATATATATATATATATACTGGGTTGATACACTCTTCAGTATTAGGAGTTGTAACTTCTCTCTCTCTTTTTTTTTTCTTTTGTTCTTTTCCGTCTTCAGAATTTTTCTTCTTCACAATTTTTGAGTCTTGACAGTCAATGGAAATAAAACTTTAAGACGGAAAAAAAACAAAATGAGGAAAGGACGGGAAAGTACGCCAATATAATGGGAACATCCGACGGTGTCTAGCCTTTTAAGATCTTTACACTGTATTAATTGTTCAGAAGCCACCAGATTTTGTCTAACATTGTCCTTCCTTATTCAATCAATCATTCCTAGCCGGACAACTAGAAAATTCTACCGGTGTTGACAACAAAATTATCCGTATTGATCCAGCCAATACGAGTTAGGTCCATAAAATATGCTGCTAATAAATACTAAGGAAAAAATCGCCTTAGTCCACTTCAAAGTTTACCACTTGGTAAGCATCTCTTTCACTTTTCCAAATAGAGATCAGTGTTCTCGGAATCCTCAACTAAAGATTCTCACATTTTCTTTAATCTCGTCTTCAATGTCGTCTTTTGTATCTAAACTTATTTATAAATGGAATTTTGTGTGTGTGTGTGTGTGTGTGTGTGTGTGTGTGTGTGTGTGTGTGTGTGTGTGTGTGTGTGTCCGTTACCTATAGATTCGGAAACGATTGAATCGATTTTCTTGAAAATTTACACAGTTCTACTAAAAGCATCTGCGAGTGTTCTTAGCTAGGTTTTGTGTCGCGGTACCCCCGATAAATATCGAAAATCGATAATCGACAAAATCGGGTTATAGAAGGAGTGGTCCGATTTTAATCAAATTTGATACACAGACAAAGACATAAGAAACGATATTCAAAAGTTTCAAGGTTGCACTTCTTACAATAATAGAGAAAATCGATTATATATATATATATATATATATATATATGAGGCAAGATGTCTGTGTGTGTATCTGTTTATCTGTCTGTATGTCTGTATTTTTTTTTTCAGCCCTTTTATTTTAGTTTTTGCTTCGGGTTTGGTTCTAAGTAGGTATAATTGTAGATCATAGTCTCAGCCATGATACCATTTACTCAGAGGACTTATTTAGCCTTCAAAATTCAGTTTACGACGAAAAAAAACTTATTTGATATCGATACCAGGAAATCAAAATTTGACTTACATCCATTCATTTTTCATTCAGTCTACGGTTTTGCTTTAACTGGAAACAACTATTGCTTTTTAGTCTTTCGTGCCAACGTCCAAAGAGTCTAAGCTCCAGGACCATAGATTAGTTTTAAAGCTTTCATCACACCCGAGTAACGCCTGGCTATACTGCTAGTTTCAATATAAAATTTAGTTTTTGGAAAACCACAAGTCGTAAGAAATACAAATTGGGCTGTAAAGTTGTTGACAATCTGGATGAAGAATGCGATGTTAAGTGTTATGATGAAACACACCTATTCCTCAGATAATGGACTCTCCCTCCTATATTAATAAGAGTTAACATGAAGTTAACTTGAGAAATTCTTGGGAAGTTCATAGGAGTTCTTAAAAGTTCTAGAGAGTTCTTTAGAGTTCTATTGGAGTTCAGTAGAATTACTACGCAGTTGATATTAGTCGGAGGTTGGTCGAATACTAAGGAGTCAGCTTACTGTGAAAGATAACCAAGTTCCTAACATTTTAGGGTGCGTTAACTCGATTAGCAACCGACATAGCACGATTATAACTTTCAGTGTGGAAACTACTCCTCAAAATTAAAAAAATCGTTTTGGCTCCAACGACCTCACAGCATACGATCTCACTGCCGATCGAATAACCACACAACATAGTGTTTGTCAACACATGCTCAACAAGGTTCCATTTGATGAGTTACATCAGTACATACTCTAAACCACACACTATGGATTTTGTGATATTAAAAATGTCTGTACCGACTGATATGATTTCGAATTCACACATGTGGATAAGTGACTGTATATTTGCGTCGGTCGGGTAATTGTTCGATTTTTTAAAACCAAAACATAATCCGAGCAGTGACGTCACGTGCTTATGCGAAAATATCCCAGCCGAGATTGCGAAAAATGGTCACATCCCGGACAACACACGCGCACACACACACACATCTATGTGTTAATGCATATGGGCGTGTATGGAAGGCCCTGAAGCCAGATGTTGCTCCGCAGTGAACTTTCTTTTATTGAGTTTTTTTTTTTTTTAATTACGCACTCAGATTACTTATAGTTTCCTTTCTGGTTTTCCGTGTAGGCATGACATTTATTTTCTAAATAAAACGGTTCCAGAGTAAGTCACGATTATTTTGACCTGATTCTAGAACGAATGGTGCGTACTCGTTTCTCGATAAACATATTTAGCAATATTTGATTTATCAGTTTTCTTCATTTTTGTTCATGACTTTCATAACGTACACACACACACAAAATAGATCTTTCTCTCTCTCTCTCTCTCTCTCTCTATCTATCTATCTATCTATCTATCTATATATATATATATATATATATATATACTACCGGTCATAAATATTAGGCCACCTCAGTGTTTAAAAACATGATTTATTTCATACTATTTTTTAGTATTTATTGTCAAGTGAATAATTGTAAATGAAAATAGAATGGTTCTTTTGTTAATATTGCACAATAACATGTGCATCAAAGGAATTTATAAATATTTAATAATTACTTATATTGCAGTTTCATCGATGAAAGAATGAAGAAAATTTAGGGTGATTTGGACAAGTTCATCTTTGCTTCCTTGCCTTGTAAAATTTTGCAAAGTAATAATAACAAAAGAAACATTTTATTTTCATTCGGTAGTAAATACTTAAAATAGTATGAAATACATAATTTCTTTTCAAAAAACTGGGGTGGCCTAATAATTATGACCGGTAGTGTATATATATATTTGAAATGATTTGTTTGAACTTTAATTAATTAATTAATTAGTTTCCGTAACATATATATATATATATATATGATTTGTTTCTGATGAAAGGCCGAGGCCGGTCTGAAATATCAACTTTATATATATAATAATAGAAATAAATAAATAATGTCAAAAAATACGTTTTTAACTTACCACTTTTTAGTAGTTTTTCCTATATATATATATTATAAATTTGATTTTAGAACATGTACAAATTTTTTATCCACTACAAATTGAACATTTTGTTTCGACATTCAAATTAAAATGTCTTGTCAGGTGGTGTGGAAAGGAATGGAAAGCCTCTTTTCTTATATTTGGTGGGTTGTGTGTCGGATGTTTGCGATAAGTGAATAAATCTTGTAAATTGTCTTTTAGAATTTTGAAAAAAGTCGTGTCGGTAGGGAATATAGTTGATTAATGAAAGTGTCGGGAATTTTGTAGACAGATTTAAAATTAGGAGTTCGGATATAGGTTTTATGACCGCATGGCTAGACTTTATTCTAATAAACCCAAAAAATAATTTATTCACAGCTTTATATTATATATCGAGCAGTGTTTTAAATGTATGTTTTGGACGTTGTGAATTTTTCTTCGCTCCGTATTTACTTGGGTATATATATAGTTATGAATTAATTGTACATTGCGACACGGAAATTTATATGTTTCGAAATTCTCATCATCAAGCAAATAAATAATAGAATAAATGACGGAGAACTCAAAATTTTAAAAGATTGATATTCATCTTTCTTTTTACAGATGTATTTTTAGCCACTGCACAAATGGAATCCAGGTTCAAATATAAGTCTCAGTCTTTTGTCAGGTATTCGCATCGGGGCCTCCAAAAGTCTTTTTTTTTATAAGCGTTTCACCCCGAGCAAGGTATGTCACTGCCACTACTGCGCAGGGGGCTACGTAGAGTGGAGAAAGGATGATTAAATATAGGAAATGTCAGAGGGTGGGTGATAGGCGGGTAAGGATACCGAGAATGAGGGTTGGGTAGATGAGAGTGTTCTGAGAATAATTGGGAGTTAGTGTGATAGGAGGTGTTTATTGACCCTACATTTAAACACCTGGAGATTGTAACTGTTGGGAAAGCAGAGTTGTGGAAGGGAGTTCCACAGGCGGGAAGCGCGAGAAAAGAAGCTGTTGGAGTAGAATTTACGGTTACATCTTATTTGTTTAACTGTAAAAGGGTGGGACCTAGTTGCTAATCTAGTATCTCGTGTAAATTCGTGCTTAGGCGGCACCAGTGATCTAAGCTCATCGGAGCAGTAGCCATGAAAGAAATTGTAGAATAGGCACAGGGAAGCCACATCACGCCGGTGAGAGAGCGGCTGCAGCCGGACTGCCAAGTCAGTATCAACCACGTTACAGATCCTCCTTTGTATTTTGTCAAGAATCCCAAGGACAGCAGCAGGGGCACCCGACCAGATATGGCAGCAATATTCAATACACGGGCGGATGGTAGATTTGTATATGTGCAGAATAGATCCAGGTGGGAAAAACTTCCGGGCCCTGCACAGGGAGCCGACTTTCATAGCAGCAGATTTGGCAATGGATTCAATATAGTCATTCCATTTGAGGTCCGCCAAGAGTGTAAGGCCAAGGAGGCGTAGTATTTTACTCTCTGGGAGGCTAGCCTGTCCCATGCTAATGGGAGGTAGATGCGATTGTCTATGGTGGTTAGTTGATAACAGCTTTGTTTTAGAGGCATTGAAATTTACCACCCATTTCCTACCTTTGGGGTTTTTTGTTTCTTCATTCCCCCTCCCCATCATGTCATTTCATGAATAAAGTTTTAAATTTATTTTTGTAAGATATTGTATATATTGTAAAAATCAGAAATTTTTATGTACATTTGGGGTGTTTTTAGGTCCCCGGTATGATTTTGCGGTATTTTGGTGCTTGATAGGTATGAGTGTTGATGGACAAAATTTTATGGTGAATGAGAAAATTGTAACGTATGTATGGGTCGTGAATCGGATTAGCTAGGTATAAGATAGTTACGGAAGACCAACCCAAGTTTTTGTTCCCCCTCCCATTTGTTGGCCTTGTGCCAGAATTTGTACTTTTTGTCAAATAAATAAGTACCACCCATTTCCTACCCGGCTTTTTGTTGTGTAGTGAATGGTAATAAGAGCAAGGTTTGACATTTGTTCCGCAGTGATATTTGTTAGTTCCTTGTTTCTTGACAATCTGGTTTTCCAGCCCGAGTTTATAGCTCGGGCCACGGTAAAGTAGCGTTTCTCGCGCGAAACACCGGAAAAACAGTTGTCCGGTGTTCGGCCACTTTGTGGCAATGGCCACAGATGGGCCGGTGGAAGTCGTTCCCCCCACCACGGCGTCGGTGGGAGGAAAGGAGGGGGATTGGGCTTTACCGCCTCGGGATAATCCCCCTTCAGTACCAGTAGTAACAGTAGCAGCACTAGCAGCAGGATCCGGAACTGTACCGGCACCGGCAGCAGCAGCACCTGGATCCCCCAAACCTTCAACCTCTGGATGGAAAGGAGGAAAGGTCCCGATGAAGGGGGAAACTTACTATGAAGAGCTGCGGAAAAACAAATACGCAAACTACATTTCGGGCACAGAGCTGTTGTCGGTACCAGAAGAGTTGGCGGTGGTCGAGGCCAGGATCATATCCCTCATTACGAAGGACCCCAAAACTCACAAGTTGGTGGGGATTAACAGGGAGAAGTTTGAAGAGGCCATTAAGACCCTAGAAATCAAAGCCAAGGCTATAGCGAGACGAACTGGCGCTACATGGGACGTCCTGCTTGGCTCGGCCGAGGAGGCCAGGCAGCTGTCCGGAGTGGTCCTGGAGACCAAAACACTCCTGTTTCAAACGGAGTACATGGGGACGCGTAAGGTAAAAATTACATTACACGGCGTCCCCATGGACATTTCCCAGGACCATATTGGGGCCTTTTTTGCCCAGTATGGAAAGGTTGCGGAGGTCTCGGCGTTGCGCTCCAAGGCGGGTTTCCTGTCCGGGGACATGGCCCTGCAGGTGACCCTTTCCAAGGAAAAGATCGCTGAAATTCCAAACATCCTCACCTGCAGGAAGCGTGCGATTTTTGTAATTGTTGAGGGCAGGAAACCCTGCTGTTGGGCCTGTGGGGCGGCGGATCACGTCGCTAAGGCGTGCCCAACAAAGAATCCGGCCCCGAAGGCCCAGCCAACCAAGAGGCAGGATGGACCGGCGGAGAAGGGAAAATCAGCACCTCCAACACCAACATCAGCATCATCAGCACCAGCACCAGGAGCAAACAAGGAGGGCGAGTGGCAGGTGGTGGCAAGGAAGAAGACTAAAACGCCTTCACCTGTGAAGGTGCCGTCACCTGCCAAGGCTCCTGCAAATACAAAGGAGCCCGCAGCGGTAAAATCGCCTCCTAAACAGGGGAAGGTGAAAAAACCTCCCCAAATTGAAGAACCGGAGGAAGAAGAACGGATGGAGGTACAGAGATCCTCATCCCTGAAACGCGGCAGGGAAGACAGAGAGGAGGAGCATCGAGAGAGCCCGAAAAGCAGGCGGAGAAGCAGAAGTAGGGAGAAAAGGATTCCTTCAACACCCAAGTGCTCGTCTCTGCCTGCTTCTCCGGAGAGGCAAAGTTATGCCCAAAAGGCAAGGAGCCTTCCCTCGTCCCCGCGGAAAGCTTCCCAGTCCCCAGCCTTTAAATTGACCCCACTAAGACCTGCATCTTCAACCCCCACTCCCTCCCCTTCTCCTATGCCCACTCCCACTCGGGCAAAAAAGAAAAAAGCCCTGCCCCAGGGGGAAGCACTCATGAGAGTGAATGAGGACGTTGCCTCAGAATGGTCCTCCCAGAGGCGCAAGTTACTAAAACCCCTGCTGAGGCTGACCTCGGTGGACGGCGTTTCGGTGGAGGATCCCAGGAACTTTTCCCAGGCCCCAGGAGTAATTACCCTTGTGAGAAATACCGGGGGTAACCTGAGGGTCTGGGACCACATTTCCGAAGTCAAGAGACTCTATCCAAAAATCAGGATGGTTCAGGAGAATACTCCTGAACTTAAAAAAATGTCAAAAAATTGTGCGGGGAGGTTCCCTGTTTTACTCCACCCCAGTCTTTATAGGGTGGTAAAACTAACTTACCCCACGGACGTCGGCGGGATTGTCCTAGACGGGCGGATTACGTCCGATGTAGGAACGGGTTCCCTAGGACAGTCCGTCGGGGTCCTTTCTGCTAAAGATTTCCGTCCCGTATGCAATTAGAGAGCCTTTGTTGCCTGTTTTTTCTTTTTTCTTTTTCAGGTTTAAAAGATGTCTATTAAGATAGCCAGCTTGAATGCGAAGGGCCTGAGGGATCGGGGTAAGGCGGCTCGCCTGCTTCGTGACCTCTTGTCCTTCGGCGTGGATGTGGCCGCGATCCAAGAGACTCACTTTGTTTGCGAAGTCGACTCTTGTGTGCTGTCTAACGACTTTGTCGTCTATTCAGCATATGGGAGCCGGCAAGCCAGAGGTGTTTCTTTGCTGGTCAAGCGTACCCTGGACGCGAAGGTTGACCTTGTCCATGTCGGTGCCGAGGGCCGGCTGATCGTGGCCGATATTGCAGTGAAAAGCAAATTGTTCCGGCTGATTGTGGTTTATGCGCCCAATAAGCAAGGTGAGCGTGTCTCTTTCTTTCGGCTGTTGGAGCCCTTTATGGTGCATTCAACACGGCTAATCTTAGTTGGGGACTGGAATGCCATCCTAACCCCCAAATGGGATAGAGGGAGGGGCGCTAGCGGGAGGAATGATGATCGTAGCCTGGTTGATCTGATCGACGAATTTGGTCTCGTCGATAGATACCGGGTCGATCATCCGGATGGGAGTATGTGGACGTGGGCGCTTAATTGGCCTTCTACCCGGGTATCTGCGTACCTGGATAGGATGTTAGTGAGAGTGGCCGACATAGACTTCGTAGAATGTCCAACGTTCCACTGGCTAGGCTACACGGACCACAAACTCGTTTGTGCCCGTGTGGTGTTAGACTTTAGGCCTAGGTTGGCTGGTTATTGGAAGTTCAATCAGTCCTTACTGGACAGGCGGGACTTTCGTGACCAGCTGACAAAACTAGTTCAGCGGGCGTTAATTGGGCGAGTCATTGGGAATAAGTGGTGGGTTAACCTTAAGGACTCCATTAGGTCTTTCGCCACCAAATATAGCCAGCGGCTCAAACTAGATAAGGCTGCGGAGGCAAAGACACTTAGTGCTAATTTCGCCCGGGCGGAGGCTGGTGGGGATCCCCTAGAGATAGCCTTAGCCAGGGAGGCCCTGAGGCGCACGACTAGCGAGCGCTATATGGGTCAGGTAATTAGAGCTAAGTTAAGCAAGATGTCTTCCGAAGCTGTGAACATGGGCGCAGAACTGCGCAAGGAAGAAATTCGTCGGGCCGGCGATCGGTACATTCGAGAGGTGCGCGACCCGGAGGGACATCTCCTTAGGTCCACCGACGACATGTGCGAGGCGTTCCGGCAGCATTTCGAACACCGGTTTACCAAGGAGCCTGGTCTCCGTGACGAGGAGTTTCGCAGCTATTTGGCTGACTTTCCCCGGCTTTTGCCGGCTGAAGCGGCTAGCTGCGAAGGGGAGATTACGGAGGACGAAGTCTACGCGGCTTTGAAGAAGACCGGCAGTGGCAAGTCGCCAGGTTTGGATGGTTTGCCCTATGAATTGTACTTGAGGATGTCGCACCTTTTTGTCCCGCTCTTGACTGTCGTGTTCAACCACTGGTTTCGGCAGGGGTCCGTCCCCGGTCGGATCACCAGGGGCGTGATCACGCTGTTGGGAAAAGGCAAGAAGGTTGGGCGGGGATTAGATGATTACAGGCCCATAACTCTGCTAAACACAGAGTTAAAGATTTTGGCCAAGATCCTGACGAATCGCTTGCAGCTAGTTGCCGAGTCTCTGTTGGAACCGGATCAGACTTGTTCTGTGAAGGGACGAACAATTCAGAGCAACCTGCACTTGATTCGCACGATCGTAGAGGGTGTAGAAGACGACGAAGAGGCCGCGCTGATCAATTTGGATCAGTCCAAGGCATTTGATAGGATTGACCATGGCTACCTGGCTGCTGTCCTGCAGGCCGCCGGATTCAAACCCGACTTCAGCCGCTGGATTAGCCTTCTGTATCGCTCCCCCAAGGCTGTGGTACAGGTGAACGGGAAGCTGTCGAGCGCTTTCGCGCTGTCTAGGTCGGTCCGACAGGGTTGTCCACTGTCGCCTCTCCTTTACGTCCTGGCGTTGGAGCCTCTCCTTCGCCGGCTAAGGGACGAGACGTGCAGTCCGGTCCTGCGTGGAATTGCTGTCCCTGGTGGAGCTCGAGCCAGGGTTTCCGCGTACGCCGATGACGTAACGACCTTTGTGTCCTCCCGCAGGGACATAAGGGCGGTACAGAAGGCGCTTGAACGGTACGAACAGGTAACAGGGGCCAGAATTAACCGCGACAAGTCGTCCGGCTTGCGGTTAGGTGCCTGGAAGGGTGTTTCCCTCCCGGGGCCCTTCGACTGGACGGACGGGCCGGTCAAGCTCCTCGGAGTTTGGTTCGGTCCGGACTTACAGTTGGAGAAAAACTGGTCAGAAGTACAGGCAAAGGTCGGCGCGTCGGTCGAGATTTGGCGTCGACGGAGTCTCTCCGTGAAGGGTCTGGCGGAGGTGTGTAATACATACCTCTTTCCCAGAATGCTTTACCGGCTGTCTGTACTTCCCCTTTGTGACGATCATGAGAAGGCGCTCGAGCGTTTGCTATTCTCCTGTCTTTGGAGAGGACGCAAACACATGGTCGACAAAGGAGTCTGTTGCCTCCGTCCGTGTCAAGGGGGTCTGGGGATGCCACACTTGAGGAGCCACGTGCTCGCTTCGAGGTTGGCATTCCTCAGGCGCGCGTTGGAGGAAGATCGGTTGCTTGCGGGGGTAGTGAGGGACATGTTCCCTAGCCTCACTATCACTCCCCCGCTCCTAAGGACTAGCAATAGGCCTTGGGGGCGGCCGAAATTCCTGCTCGAATGTCTGACGGCCCTTCGGGCCATTCCATGGTCCAGTGACCTTTCACGGCCTAGGAGAATCTTCTATCGGGGATTAGTGGAGGGCGCCGTGAAGGATGAACTGTGGAGTAAGCTCGGCATGTCGAGAGAGGAGTATCGCTCTCATTGGTCTTGGGCGCCAGGTGCGGATTGGCTCAACAACTCTGAGTTTTCTCTGACCTGGCGATTGGCTCGGAATGGTTTGTCTCTCAACGACAAGCGTTTCGCAATGGGCCTGGCGGATTTGCCAGATTGTGAACGTTGCGTCCTTGGAATTAAGGAGACGTCTGCGCACGCCTTCTTCCATTGTTCGCGCGTTCGCCCGTTGTGGGCGCGTGTTGGCGAGTTGACTGCTCGTATCGCGCCGCGGGAGCTTGTGCTCATTGATCGCGCATACGCTGTGGACAATGTGTCGCCCCCGTACTCTGGAGTGAAGCGGATGGTGTTTCTGTCGCTACTGGCCACGGCTAGAATGGTGATTTGGATGACGCGTCTGGAGGAAGTCTTGCGGGGCGGTCGTCTTTCGGATCAGGATCTAATCCGATATTTTGAGCACCAGCTCAAAATTAAGATTAGAACTGAACGAAAACGGCTGCACCCGACAGAGTTCAGCGAAAGGTGGGTATATGCGGCGAGCCTGGTTCGCGTGACCGGGGCTAGCCTTGATTTTCTCTTTTAGATCTGCTAGTTGCATCGGGGTGGATTCCTTTGGAACCCCGCCCGTGGTTAAGGTAGAAGTCTCTTTTGTGCCTAGTTAATGTGAGTGAATGTGTTTGTCCTGGCCTGTTCCCGGCTTCATTGCTTTTGTTATGATCCAGTTCGAGATTCCCATTGTCCAAGTATTATTTTGTCCCGTTTTCACTCTCGGCTGGGTCAGCCTTATACATTCTCCAGTCCAATTTATTTTTGCCCCCTGCTTATCCATTCCCCTTAGAAAGAGAGCTGCTTGATTTTGTTCTTTTTTAAGGCAGAATACAGTGGCCTCTTTAATTATGTGGGTGTGTTTGGGTCTTACTAACATTGTGTATATATATTCATTTGAAATTGTTTTTTGTTTTGGGGTTTTTTGTTTCTTCATTCCCCCTCCCCATCATGTCATTTCATGAATAAAGTTTTAAATTTATTTTTGTAAGATATTGTATATATTGTAAAAATCAGAAATTTTTATGTACATTTGGGGTGTTTTTAGGTCCCTGGTATGATTTTGCGGTATTTTGGTGTTGGATAGGTATGAGTGTTGATGGACAAATTTTTATGGTGAATGAGAAAATTGTAACGTATGTATGGGTCGTGAATCTGATTAGCTAGGTATAAGATAGTTACGGAAGACCAACCCAAGTTTTTGTCCCCCCTCCCATTTGTTGGCCTTGTGCCAGAATTTATGTACTTTTTCATAAATAAATAAGTACCAGCCATTTCCTACTGACTTTTGTTTTGTGGGTTGTGGTTGTAAGTGCAAAGTTCTGCTTTTGTTCCTACGTGATATTAGTAGTGACTTTGTATCTTGGACACACTGATTTCCGGCCCGAGTTTATAGCTCGGGCTCGCGTAAAGTAGCGTTTTCAACGCGAAACACCGGAAAGAAGTTGTCCGGTGTTCGGCCACTTTGTGGCAATGGCCTCTAATGGGCCGGATGAGGTCGTTCCTCCCACCACGGCGTCGGTGGGAGGAAAGGAGGGTGACTGGCAGTTACCGCCACGGGAGTCACCCTCCGTAGAAGTACTAGGTTCAACAGAAGGACCCGGAACAGTACCAGCAGTAGTGTCAGCCTCCCCCAAACCTTCTACCGCCGGCTGGAAAGAAGGAAAGGTCCCAATGAGGGGGGAAGCTTACTACGAGGATTTGAGGGAGAAATACGCAAGTTATATCTCTGGCACGGAACTTTTGTCGGTGCCAGAAGAGTTGGCCAGTATCGAGGCTAGAATTTTATCCCTCACAACGAAGGACTCCCCAAAACCCACAAGTATGTGGGGATTAATAGGGATACATTTGAGGAGGCCATTAAGACGTTAAAGATCAAAGCCAGGGCCGTGGAGAGGCGAAGCGGAGCCAGGTGGGACGTTCTGCTTGGTTCGGCCGAGGAGGCCAAGCAGCTGGCCGGTGTGGTCCTGGAGACCAAAACGCTCCAATTTCAGACGGAGTATATGGGGATGCGCAAGGCAAAAATTATATTGCACGGCGTCCCCTTAGACATTTCCCAGGACCACATCGGGGCCTTTTTTGCCCAGTATGGTAGGGTTGCCGAAGTCTCGGCCTTACGTTCAAAGGCGGGTTTCCTGACAGGGGACATGGCCCTGCAGGTAACCCTGAGTAGGGAAAAAATAGCAGAGATCCCGAATGTCCTTACCTGCAGGAAGCGGGCAATTTTTGTGTTAGTCGAAGGCAGAAAGCCTTGCTGTTGGGTCTGTGGGGCGGCGGATCATGTCGCGAAGGTCTGCCCGACCAAGAATCCGGCCCCAAAGACCCAACCAACCAAGCAGCCGCAAGCGACTCCAGCAACATCAGCTCCACCAACAACACCAGCTCCATCTTCACCGGCAGCGGGCAAGGAGGGTGAGTGGCAGGTGGTTAGCAGGAAGAAGGGTAAAACGCCTTCTCCGGCAAAGGTGCCGGTGAAGGTGCCGTCTCCTGTTAAGGCACCGGTGAAACAAAAGGAGCCCTCACCTGTGAAAGCAGTGACCAAACAAGGAAAGGAAAGAAATTCCTCACCCAGAAAGGACACGGTGGAAAAGATGGACGTGGAAAGAGCGTCGTCTTTGAAACGAGGGAGAGAGGACGAAGAAGTAAATCAGGAGAACATAAAGAGCCGGAGGAGAAGTAGGAGTCCGGTGAGAGGAAGGAGAACGGAGAAATGCTCTTCATTGCCGGTCTCGCCGGTCCGACACTCCTATGCGGAGAAAGCAAGAAGTCTGCCCTCATCCCCGCGGAAAGCGGCCCAGCCCCCTACCTTTAAGTTGACCCCCCTGAAAAAAACCAGTGACTCAACCCCCTCTCCCTCCCCTTCTCCTGTACCCACTCCCGTTCGGTCCAAAAAGAAAAGAGGACTCCCTCAAGGACAAGCACTCATGAGGGTGGACGACAGCATAGCAGCAGAGTGGTCTTCGCAGAGGAGAAAACTCTTGAAGCCGCTCTTGAAGCTAACTACTGTGGATGATCTCTCCACGGAGAATCCGCTGAACTTTCCCCAGGCCCCGGGCGTTATTACCCTGGTGCGGAGCACCGGGGGAAATCTCAGGGTCTGGGATCACATCTCAGAAGTGGTAAAAATGTACCCCAAAATAAACATTTATAAGGACAACACGCCGGAGCTTAAAAAAATGTCCAAAAATTGTGCGGGTCGGTTCCCAGTTTTGCTCCACCCCTCGGTATATAGGGTGGTAAAGCTAACTTACCCCACGGACGTCGGCGGTATTGTCTCAGACGGACGGATTACGTCCGACATAGGAACTGGTTCCCTGGGACAGTCCGTCGGGGTCCTGTCTGCCCGAGATTTTCGCCCCGTATGCGTCTAGTGCCTTTGTTGCATGTTCTTTGTTTTTTCGTTTCAGGTTTAAAAGATGTCTATTAAGATAGCCAGCTTGAATGCGAAGGGCCTGAGGGATCGGGGTAAGGCGGCTCGCCTGCTTCGTGACCTCTTGTCCTTCGGCGTGGATGTGGCCGCGATCCAAGAGACTCACTTTGTTTGCGAAGTCGACTCTTGTGTGCTGTCTAACGACTTTGTCGTCTATTCAGCATATGGGAGCCGGCAAGCCAGAGGTGTTTCTTTGCTGGTCAAGCGTACCCTGGACGCGAAGGTTGACCTTGTCCATGTCGGTGCCGAGGGCCGGCTGATCGTGGCCGATATTGCAGTGAAAAGCAAATTGTTCCGGCTGATTGTGGTTTATGCGCCCAATAAGCAAGGTGAGCGTGTCTCTTTCTTTCGGCTGTTGGAGCCCTTTATGGTGCATTCAACACGGCTAATCTTAGTTGGGGACTGGAATGCCATCCTAACCCCCAAATGGGATAGAGGGAGGGGCGCTAGCGGGAGGAATGATGATCGTAGCCTGGTTGATCTGATCGACGAATTTGGTCTCGTCGATAGATACCGGGTCGATCATCCGGATGGGAGTATGTGGACGTGGGCGCTTAATTGGCCTTCTACCCGGGTATCTGCGTACCTGGATAGGATGTTAGTGAGAGTGGCCGACATAGACTTCGTAGAATGTCCAACGTTCCACTGGCTAGGCTACACGGACCACAAACTCGTTTGTGCCCGTGTGGTGTTAGACTTTAGGCCTAGGTTGGCTGGTTATTGGAAGTTCAATCAGTCCTTACTGGACAGGCGGGACTTTCGTGACCAGCTGACAAAACTAGTTCAGCGGGCGTTAATTGGGCGAGTCATTGGGAATAAGTGGTGGGTTAACCTTAAGGACTCCATTAGGTCTTTCGCCACCAAATATAGCCAGCGGCTCAAACTAGATAAGGCTGCGGAGGCAAAGACACTTAGTGCTAATTTCGCCCGGGCGGAGGCTGGTGGGGATCCCCTAGAGATAGCCTTAGCCAGGGAGGCCCTGAGGCGCACGACTAGCGAGCGCTATATGGGCCAGGTAATTAGAGCTAAGTTAAGCAAGATGTCTTCCGAAGCTGTGAACATGGGCGCAGAACTGCGCAAGGAAGAAATTCGTCGGGCCGGCGATCGGTACATTCGAGAAGTGCGCGACCCGGAGGGGCATCTCCTTCGGTCCACCGACGACATGTGCGAGGCGTTCCGGCAGCATTTCGAACACCGGTTTACCAAGGAGCCTGGTCTCCGTGACGAGGAGTTTCGCAGCTATTTGGCTGACTTTCCCCGGCTTTTGCCGGCTGAAGCGGCTAGCTGCGAAGGGGAGATTACGGAGGACGAAGTCTACGCGGCTTTGAAGAAGACCGGCAGTGGCAAGTCGCCAGGTTTGGATGGTTTGCCCTATGAATTGTACTTGAGGATGTCGCACCTTTTTGTCCCGCTCTTGACTGTCGTGTTCAACCACTGGTTTCGGCAGGGGTCCATCCCCGGTCGGATCACCAGGGGCGTGATCACGCTGTTGGGAAAAGGCAAGAAGGTTGGGCGGGGATTAGATGATTACAGGCCCATAACTCTGCTAAACACAGAGTTAAAGATTTTGGCCAAGATCCTGACGAATCGCTTGCAGCTAGTTGCCGAGTCTCTGTTGGAACCGGATCAGACTTGTTCTGTGAAGGGACGAACAATTCAGAGCAACCTGCACTTGATTCGCACGATCGTAGAGGGTGTAGAAGACGACGAAGAGGCCGCGCTGATCAATTTGGATCAGTCCAAGGCATTTGATAGGATTGACCATGGCTACCTGGCTGCTGTCCTGCAGGCCGCCGGATTCAAACCCGACTTCAGCCGCTGGATTAGCCTTCTGTATCGCTCCCCCAAGGCTGTGGTACAGGTGAACGGGAAGCTGTCGAGCGCTTTCGCGCTGTCTAGGTCGGTCCGACAGGGTTGTCCACTGTCGCCTCTCCTTTACGTCCTGGCGTTGGAGCCTCTCCTTCGCCGGCTAAGGGACGAGACGTGCAGTCCGGTCCTGCGTGGAATTGCTGTCCCTGGAGGAGCTCGAGCCAGGGTTTCCGCGTACGCCGATGACGTAACGACCTTTGTGTCCTCCCGCAGGGACATAAGGGCGGTACAGAAGGCGCTTGAACGGTACGAACAGGTAACAGGGGCCAGAATTAACCGCGACAAGTCGTCCGGCTTGCGGTTAGGTGCCTGGAAGGGTGTTTCCCTCCCGGGGCCCTTCGACTGGACGGACGGGCCGGTCAAGCTCCTCGGAGTTTGGTTCGGTCCGGACTTACAGTTGGAGAAAAACTGGTCAGAAGTACAGGCAAAGGTCGGCGCGTCGGTCGAGATTTGGCGTCGGCGGAGTCTCTCCGTGAAGGGTCTGGCGGAGGTGTGTAATACATACCTCTTTCCCAGAATCCTTTACCGGCTGTCTGTACTTCCCCTTTGTGACGATCATGAGAAGGCGCTCGAGCGTTTGCTATTCTCCTGTCTTTGGAGAGGACGCAAACACATGGTCGACAAAGGAGTCTGTTGCCTCCGTCCGTGTCAAGGGGGTCTGGGGATGCCACACTTGAGGAGCCACGTGCTCGCTTCGAGGTTGGCATTCCTCAGGCGCGCGTTGGAGGAAGATCGGTTGCTTGCGGGGGTAGTGAGGGACATGTTCCCTAGCCTCACTATCACTCCCCCGCTCCTAAGGACTAGCAATAGGCCTTGGGGGCGGCCGAAATTCCTGCTCGAATGTCTGACGGCCCTTCGGGCCATTCCATGGTCCAGTGACCTTTCACGGCCTAGGAGAATCTTCTATCGGGGATTAGTGGAGGGCGCCGTGAAGGATGAACTGTGGAGTAAGCTCGGCATGTCGAGAGAGGAGTATCGCTCTCATTGGTCTTGGGCGCCAGGTGCGGATTGGCTCAACAACTCTGAGTTTTCTCTGACCTGGCGATTGGCTCGGAATGGTTTGTCTCTCAACGACAAGCGGTTCGCAATGGGCCTGGCGGATTTGCCAGATTGTGAACGTTGCGTCCTTGGAATTAAGGAGACGTCTGCGCACGCCTTCTTCCATTGTTCGCGCGTTCGCCCGTTGTGGGCGCGTGTCGGCGAGTTGACTGCTCGTATCGCGCCGCGGGAGCTTGTGCTCATTGATCGCGCATACGCTGTGGACAATGTGTCGCCCCCGTACTCTGGAGTGAAGCGGATGGTGTTTCTGTCGCTACTGGCCACGGCTAGAATGGTGATTTGGATGACGCGTCTGGAGGAAGTCTTGCGGGGAGGTCGTCTTTCGGATCAGGATCTAATCCGATATTTTGAGCACCAGCTCAAAATTAAGATTAGAACTGAACGGAAACGGCTGCACCCGACAGAGTTCAGCGAAAGGTGGGTATATGCAGCGAGCCTGGTTCGCGTGACCGGGGCTAGCCTTGATTTTCTCTTTTAGATCTGCTAGTTGCATCGGGGTGGATTCCTTTGGAACCCCGCCCGTGGTTAAGGTAGAAGTCTCTTTTGTGCCTAGTTAATGTGAGTGAATGTGTTTGTCCTGGCCTGTTCCCGGCTTCATTGCTTTTGTTATGATCCAGTTCGAGATTCCCATTGTCCAAGTATTATTTTGTCCCGTTTTCACTCTCGGCTGGGTCAGCCTTATACATTCTCCAGTCCAATTTATTTTTGCCCCCTACTTATCCATTCCCCTTAGAAAGAGAGCTGCTTGATTTTGTTCTTTTTTAAGGCAGAATACAGTGGCCTCTTTAATTATGTGGGTGTGTTTGGGTCTTACTAACATTGTGTATATATATTCATTTGAAATTGTTTTTTGTTTTGGGGTTTTTTGTTTCTTCATTCCCCCTCCCCATCATGTCATTTCATGAATAAAGTTTTAAATTTATTTTTGTAAGATATTGTATATATTGTAAAAATCAGAAATTTTTATGTACATTTGGGGTGTTTTTAGGTCCCTGGTATGATTTTGCGGTATTTTGGTGCTTGATAGGTATGAGTGTTGATGGACAAATTTTTATGGTGAATGAGAAAATTGTAACGTATGTATGGGTCGTGAATCTGATTAGCTAGGTATAAGATAGTTACGGAAGACCAACCCAAGTTTTTGTTCCCCCTCCCATTTGTTGGCCTTGTGCCAGAATTTATGTACTTTTTCATAAATAAATAAGTACCAGCCATTTCCTACTGACTTTTGTTTTGTGGGTTGTGGTTGTAAGTGCAAAGTTCTGCTTTTGTTCCTACGTGATATTAGTAGTGACTTTGTATCTTGGACACACTGATTTCCGGCCCGAGTTTATAGCTCGGGCTCGCGTAAAGTAGCGTTTTCAACGCGAAACACCGGAAAGAAGTTGTCCGGTGTTCGGCCACTTTGTGGCAATGGCCTCTAATGGGCCGGATGAGGTCGTTCCTCCCACCACGGCGTCGGTGGGAGGAAAGGAGGGTGACTGGCAGTTACCGCCACGGGAGTCACCCTCCGTAGAAGTACTAGGTTCAACAGAAGGACCCGGAACAGTACCAGCAGTAGTGTCAGCCTCCCCCAAACCTTCTACCGCCGGCTGGAAAGAAGGAAAGGTCCCAATGAGGGGGGAAGCTTACTACGAGGATTTGAGGGAGAAATACGCAAGTTATATCTCTGGCACGGAACTTTTGTCGGTGCCAGAAGAGTTGGCCAGTATCGAGGCTAGAATTTTATCCCTCACAACGAAGGACCCCAAAACCCACAAGTATGTGGGGATTAATAGGGATACATTTGAGGAGGCCATTAAGACGTTAAAGATCAAAGCCAGGGCCGTGGAGAGGCGAAGCGGAGCCAGGTGGGACGTTCTGCTTGGTTCGGCCGAGGAGGCCAAGCAGCTGGCCGGTGTGGTCCTGGAGACCAAAACGCTCCAATTTCAGACGGAGTATATGGGGATGCGCAAGGCAAAAATTATATTGCACGGCGTCCCCTTAGACATTTCCCAGGACCACATCGGGGCCTTTTTTGCCCAGTATGGTAGGGTTGCCGAAGTCTCGGCCTTACGTTCAAAGGCGGGTTTCCTGACAGGGGACATGGCCCTGCAGGTAACCCTGAGTAGGGAAAAAATAGCAGAGATCCCGAATGTCCTTACCTGCAGGAAGCGGGCAATTTTTGTGTTAGTCGAAGGCAGAAAGCCTTGCTGTTGGGTCTGTGGGGCGGCGGATCATGTCGCGAAGGTCTGCCCGACCAAGAATCCGGCCCCAAAGACCCAACCAACCAAGCAGCCGCAAGCGACTCCAGCAACATCAGCTCCACCAACAACACCAGCTCCATCTTCACCGGCAGCGGGCAAGGAGGGTGAGTGGCAGGTGGTTAGCAGGAAGAAGGGTAAAACGCCTTCTCCGGCAAAGGTGCCGGTGAAGGTGCCGTCTCCTGTTAAGGCACCGGTGAAACAAAAGGAGCCCTCACCTGTGAAAGCAGTGACCAAACAAGGAAAGGAAAGAAATTCCTCACCCAGAAAGGACACGGTGGAAAAGATGGACGTGGAAAGAGCGTCGTCTTTGAAACGAGGGAGAGAGGACGAAGAAGTAAATCAGGAGAACATAAAGAGCCGGAGGAGAAGTAGGAGTCCGGTGAGAGGAAGGAGAACGGAGAAATGCTCTTCATTGCCGGTCTCGCCGGTCCGACACTCCTATGCGGAGAAAGCAAGAAGTCTGCCCTCATCCCCGCGGAAAGCGGCCCAGCCCCCTACCTTTAAGTTGACCCCCCTGAAAAAAACCAGTGACTCAACCCCCTCTCCCTCCCCTTCTCCTGTACCCACTCCCGTTCGGTCCAAAAAGAAAAGAGGACTCCCTCAAGGACAAGCACTCATGAGGGTGGACGACAGCATAGCAGCAGAGTGGTCTTCGCAGAGGAGAAAACTCTTGAAGCCGCTCTTGAAGCTAACTACTGTGGATGATCTCTCCACGGAGAATCCGCTGAACTTTCCCCAGGCCCCGGGCGTTATTACCCTGGTGCGGAGCACCGGGGGAAATCTCAGGGTCTGGGATCACATCTCAGAAGTGGTAAAAATGTACCCCAAAATAAACATTTATAAGGACAACACGCCGGAGCTTAAAAAAATGTCCAAAAATTGTGCGGGTCGGTTCCCAGTTTTGCTCCACCCCTCGGTATATAGGGTGGTAAAGCTAACTTACCCCACGGACGTCGGCGGTATTGTCTCAGACGGACGGATTACGTCCGACATAGGAACTGGTTCCCTGGGACAGTCCGTCGGGGTCCTGTCTGCCCGAGATTTTCGCCCCGTATGCGTCTAGTGCCTTTGTTGCATGTTCTTTGTTTTTTCGTTTCAGGTTTAAAAGATGTCTATTAAGATAGCCAGCTTGAATGCGAAGGGCCTGAGGGATCGGGGTAAGGCGGCTCGCCTGCTTCGTGACCTCTTGTCCTTCGGCGTGGATGTGGCCGCGATCCAAGAGACTCACTTTGTTTGCGAAGTCGACTCTTGTGTGCTGTCTAACGACTTTGTCGTCTATTCAGCATATGGGAGCCGGCAAGCCAGAGGTGTTTCTTTGCTGGTCAAGCGTACCCTGGACGCGAAGGTTGACCTTGTCCATGTCGGTGCCGAGGGCCGGCTGATCGTGGCCGATATTGCAGTGAAAAGCAGATTGTTCCGGCTGATTGTGGTTTATGCGCCCAATAAGCAAGGTGAGCGTGTCTCTTTCTTTCGGCTGTTGGAGCCCTTTATGGTGCATTCAACACGGCTAATCTTAGTTGGGGACTGGAATGCCATCCTAACCCCCAAATGGGATAGAGGGAGGGGCGCTAGCGGGAGGAATGATGATCGTAGCCTGGTTGATCTGATCGACGAATTTGGTCTCGTCGATAGATACCGGGTCGATCATCCGGATGGGAGTATGTGGACGTGGGCGCTTAATTGGCCTTCTACCCGGGTATCTGCGTACCTGGATAGGATGTTAGTGAGAGTGGCCGACATAGACTTCTTAGAATGTCCAACGTTCCACTGGCTAGGCTACACGGACCACAAACTCGTTTGTGCCCGTGTGGTGTTAGACTTTAGGCCTAGGTTGGCTGGTTATTGGAAGTTCAATCAGTCCTTACTGGACAGGCGGGACTTTCGTGACCAGCTGACAAAACTAGTTCAGCGGGCGTTAATTGGGCGAGTCATTGGGAATAAGTGGTGGGTTAACCTTAAGGACTCCATTAGGTCTTTCGCCACCAAATATAGCCAGCGGCTCAAACTAGATAAGGCTGCGGAGGCAAAGACACTTAGTGCTAATTTCGCCCGGGCGGAGGCTGGTGGGGATCCCCTAGAGATAGCCTTAGCCAGGGAGGCCCTGAGGCGCACGACTAGCGAGCGCTATATGGGCCAGGTAATTAGAGCTAAGTTAAGCAAGATGTCTTCCGAAGCTGTGAACATGGGCGCAGAACTGCGCAAGGAAGAAATTCGTCGGGCCGGCGATCGGTACATTCGAGAAGTGCGCGACCCGGAGGGGCATCTCCTTCGGTCCACCGACGACATGTGCGAGGCGTTCCGGCAGCATTTCGAACACCGGTTTACCAAGGAGCCTGGTCTCCGTGACGAGGAGTTTCGCAGCTATTTGGCTGACTTTCCCCGGCTTTTGCCGGCTGAAGCGGCTAGCTGCGAAGGGGAGATTACGGAGGACGAAGTCTACGCGGCTTTGAAGAAGACCGGCAGTGGCAAGTCGCCAGGTTTGGATGGTTTGCCCTATGAATTGTACTTGAGGATGTCGCACCTTTTTGTCCCGCTCTTGACTGTCGTGTTCAACCACTGGTTTCGGCAGGGGTCCATCCCCGGTCGGATCACCAGGGGCGTGATCACGCTGTTGGGAAAAGGCAAGAAGGTTGGGCGGGGATTAGATGATTACAGGCCCATAACTCTGCTAAACACAGAGTTAAAGATTTTGGCCAAGATCCTGACGAATCGCTTGCAGCTAGTTGCCGAGTCTCTGTTGGAACCGGATCAGACTTGTTCTGTGAAGGGACGAACAATTCAGAGCAACCTGCACTTGATTCGCACGATCGTAGAGGGTGTAGAAGACGACGAAGAGGCCGCGCTGATCAATTTGGATCAGTCCAAGGCATTTGATAGGATTGACCATGGCTACCTGGCTGCTGTCCTGCAGGCCGCCGGATTCAAACCCGACTTCAGCCGCTGGATTAGCCTTCTGTATCGCTCCCCCAAGGCTGTGGTACAGGTGAACGGGAAGCTGTCGGGCGCTTTCGCGCTGTCTAGGTCGGTCCGTCAGGGTTGTCCACTGTCGCCTCTCCTTTACGTCCTGGCGTTGGAGCCCCTCCTTCGCCGGCTAAGGGACGAGACGTGCAGTCCGGTCCTGCGTGGAATTGCTGTCCCTGGTGGAGCTCGAGCCAGGGTTTCCGCGTACGCCGATGACGTAACGACCTTTGTGTCCTCCCGCAGGGACATAAGGGCGGTACAGAAGGCGCTTGAACGGTACGAACAGGTAACGGGGGCCAGAATTAACCGCGACAAGTCGTCCGGCTTGCGGTTAGGTGCCTGGAAGGGTGTTTCCCTCCCGGGGCCCTTCGACTGGACGGACGGGCCGGTCAAGCTCCTCGGAGTTTGGTTCGGTCCGGACTTACAGTTGGAGAAAAACTGGTCAGAAGTACAGGCAAAGGTCGGCGCGTCGGTCGAGATTTGGCGTCGACGGAGTCTCTCCGTGAAGGGTCTGGCGGAGGTGTGTAATACATACCTCTTTCCCAGAATGCTTTACCGGCTGTCTGTACTTCCCCTTTGTGACGATCATGAGAAGGCGCTCGAGCGTTTGCTATTCTCCTGTCTTTGGAGAGGACGCAAACACATGGTCGACAAAGGAGTCTGTTGCCTCCGTCCGTGTCAAGGGGGTCTGGGGATGCCACACTTGAGGAGCCACGTGCTCGCTTCGAGGTTGGCATTCCTCAGGCGCGCGTTGGAGGAAGATCGGTTGCTTGCGGGGGTAGTGAGGGACATGTTCCCTAGCCTCACTATCACTCCCCCGCTCCTAAGGACTAGCAATAGGCCTTGGGGGCGGCCGAAATTCCTGCTCGAATGTCTGACGGCCCTTCGGGCCATTCCATGGTCCAGTGACCTTTCACGGCCTAGGAGAATCTTCTATCGGGGATTAGTGGAGGGCGCCGTGAAGGATGAACTGTGGAGTAAGCTCGGCATGTCGAGAGAGGAGTATCGCTCTCATTGGTCTTGGGCGCCAGGTGCGGATTGGCTCAACAACTCTGAGTTTTCTCTGACCTGGCGATTGGCTCGGAATGGTTTGTCTCTCAACGACAAGCGTTTCGCAATGGGCCTGGCGGATTTGCCAGATTGTGAACGTTGCGTCCTTGGAATTAAGGAGACGTCTGCGCACGCCTTCTTCCATTGTTCGCGCGTTCGCCCGTTGTGGGCGCGTGTTGGCGAGTTGACTGCTCGTATCGCGCCGCGGGAGCTTGTGCTCATTGATCGCGCATACGCTGTGGACAATGTGTCGCCCCCGTACTCTGGAGTGAAGCGGATGGTGTTTCTGTCGCTACTGGCCACGGCTAGAATGGTGATTTGGATGACGCGTCTGGAGGAAGTCTTGCGGGGCGGTCGTCTTTCGGATCAGGATCTAATCCGATATTTTGAGCACCAGCTCAAAATTAAGATTAGAACTGAACGGAAACGGCTGCACCCGACAGAGTTCAGCGAAAGGTGGGTATATGCAGCGAGCCTGGTTCGCGTGACCGGGGCTAGCCTTGATTTTCTCTTTTAGATCTGCTAGTTGCATCGGGGTGGATTCCTTTGGAACCCCGCCCGTGGTTAAGGTAGAAGTCTCTTTTGTGCCTAGTTAATGTGAGTGAATGTGTTTGTCCTGGCCTGTTCCCGGCTTCATTGCTTTTGTTATGATCCAGTTCGAGATTCCCATTGTCCAAGTATTATTTTGTCCCGTTTTCACTCTCGGCTGGGTCAGCCTTATACATTCTCCAGTCCAATTTATTTTTGCCCCCTGCTTATCCATTCCCCTTAGAAAGAGAGCTGCTTGATTTTGTTCTTTTTTAAGGCAGAATACAGTGGCCTCTTTAATTATGTGGGTGTGTTTGGGTCTTACTAACATTGTGTATATATATTCATTTGAAATTGTTTTTTGTTTTGGGGTTTTTTGTTTCTTCATTCTCCCTCCCCATCATGTCATTTCATGAATAAAGTTTTAAATTTATTTTTGTAAGATATTGTATATATTGTAAAAATCAGAAATTTTTATGTACATTTGGGGTGTTTTTAGGTCCCTGGTATGATTTTGCGGTATTTTGGTGCTTGATAGGTATGAGTGTTGATGGACAAATTTTTATGGTGAATGAGAAAATTGTAACGTATGTATGGGTCGTGAATCTGATTAGCTAGGTATAAGATAGTTACGGAAGACCAACCCAAGTTTTTGTTCCCCCTCCCATTTGTTGGCCTTGTGCCAGAATTTATGTACTTTTTCATAAATAAATAAGTACCAGCCATTTCCTACTGACTTTTGTTTTGTGGGTTGTGGTTGTAAGTGCAAAGTTCTGCTTTTGTTCCTACGTGATATTAGTAGTGACTTTGTATCTTGGACACACTGATTTCCGGCCCGAGTTTATAGCTCGGGCTCGCGTAAAGTAGCGTTTTCAACGCGAAACACCGGAAAGAAGTTGTCCGGTGTTCGGCCACTTTGTGGCAATGGCCTCTAATGGGCCGGATGAGGTCGTTCCTCCCACCACGGCGTCGGTGGGAGGAAAGGAGGGTGACTGGCAGTTACCGCCACGGGAGTCACCCTCCGTAGAAGTACTAGGTTCAACAGAAGGACCCGGAACAGTACCAGCAGTAGTGTCAGCCTCCCCCAAACCTTCTACCGCCGGCTGGAAAGAAGGAAAGGTCCCAATGAGGGGGGAAGCTTACTACGAGGATTTGAGGGAGAAATACGCAAGTTATATCTCTGGCACGGAACTTTTGTCGGTGCCAGAAGAGTTGGCCAGTATCGAGGCTAGAATTTTATCCCTCACAACGAAGGACCCCAAAACCCACAAGTATGTGGGGATTAATAGGGATACATTTGAGGAGGCCATTAAGACGTTAAAGATCAAAGCCAGGGCCGTGGAGAGGCGAAGCGGAGCCAGGTGGGACGTTCTGCTTGGTTCGGCCGAGGAGGCCAAGCAGCTGGCCGGTGTGGTCCTGGAGACCAAAACGCTCCAATTTCAGACGGAGTATATGGGGATGCGCAAGGCAAAAATTATATTGCACGGCGTCCCCTTAGACATTTCCCAGGACCACATCGGGGCCTTTTTTGCCCAGTATGGTAGGGTTGCCGAAGTCTCGGCCTTACGTTCAAAGGCGGGTTTCCTGACAGGGGACATGGCCCTGCAGGTAACCCTGAGTAGGGAAAAAATAGCAGAGATCCCGAATGTCCTTACCTGCAGGAAGCGGGCAATTTTTGTGTTAGTCGAAGGCAGAAAGCCTTGCTGTTGGGTCTGTGGGGCGGCGGATCATGTCGCGAAGGTCTGCCCGACCAAGAATCCGGCCCCAAAGACCCAACCAACCAAGCAGCCGCAAGCGACTCCAGCAACATCAGCTCCACCAACAACACCAGCTCCATCTTCACCGGCAGCGGGCAAGGAGGGTGAGTGGCAGGTGGTTAGCAGGAAGAAGGGTAAAACGCCTTCTCCGGCAAAGGTGCCGGTGAAGGTGCCGTCTCCTGTTAAGGCACCGGTGAAACAAAAGGAGCCCTCACCTGTGAAAGCAGTGACCAAACAAGGAAAGGAAAGAAATTCCTCACCCAGAAAGGACACGGTGGAAAAGATGGACGTGGAAAGAGCGTCGTCTTTGAAACGAGGGAGAGAGGACGAAGAAGTAAATCAGGAGAACATAAAGAGCCGGAGGAGAAGTAGGAGTCCGGTGAGAGGAAGGAGAACGGAGAAATGCTCTTCATTGCCGGTCTCGCCGGTCCGACACTCCTATGCGGAGAAAGCAAGAAGTCTGCCCTCATCCCCGCGGAAAGCGGCCCAGCCCCCTACCTTTAAGTTGACCCCCCCTGAAAAAAACCAGTGACTCAACCCCCTCTCCCTCCCCTTCTCCTGTACCCACTCCCGTTCGGTCCAAAAAGAAAAGAGGACTCCCTCAAGGACAAGCACTCATGAGGGTGGACGACAGCATAGCAGCAGAGTGGTCTTCGCAGAGGAGAAAACTCTTGAAGCCGCTCTTGAAGCTAACTACTGTGGATGATCTCTCCACGGAGAATCCGCTGAACTTTCCCCAGGCCCCGGGCGTTATTACCCTGGTGCGGAGCACCGGGGGAAATCTCAGGGTCTGGGATCACATCTCAGAAGTGGTAAAAATGTACCCCAAAATAAACATTTATAAGGACAACACGCCGGAGCTTAAAAAAATGTCCAAAAATTGTGCGGGTCGGTTCCCAGTTTTGCTCCACCCCTCGGTATATAGGGTGGTAAAGCTAACTTACCCCACGGACGTCGGCGGTATTGTCTCAGACGGACGGATTACGTCCGACATAGGAACTGGTTCCCTGGGACAGTCCGTCGGGGTCCTGTCTGCCCGAGATTTTCGCCCCGTATGCGTCTAGTGCCTTTGTTGCATGTTCTTTGTTTTTTCGTTTCAGGTTTAAAAGATGTCTATTAAGATAGCCAGCTTGAATGCGAAGGGCCTGAGGGATCGGGGTAAGGCGGCTCGCCTGCTTCGTGACCTCTTGTCCTTCGGCGTGGATGTGGCCGCGATCCAAGAGACTCACTTTGTTTGCGAAGTCGACTCTTGTGTGCTGTCTAACGACTTTGTCGTCTATTCAGCATATGGGAGCCGGCAAGCCAGAGGTGTTTCTTTGCTGGTCAAGCGTACCCTGGACGCGAAGGTTGACCTTGTCCATGTCGGTGCCGAGGGCCGGCTGATCGTGGCCGATATTGCAGTGAAAAGCAAATTGTTCCGGCTGATTGTGGTTTATGCGCCCAATAAGCAAGGTGAGCGTGTCTCTTTCTTTCGGCTGTTGGAGCCCTTTATGGTGCATTCAACACGGCTAATCTTAGTTGGGGACTGGAATGCCATCCTAACCCCCAAATGGGATAGAGGGAGGGGCGCTAGCGGGAGGAATGATGATCGTAGCCTGGTTGATCTGATCGACGAATTTGGTCTCGTCGATAGATACCGGGTCGATCATCCGGATGGGAGTATGTGGACGTGGGCGCTTAATTGGCCTTCTACCCGGGTATCTGCGTACCTGGATAGGATGTTAGTGAGAGTGGCCGACATAGACTTCGTAGAATGTCCAACGTTCCACTGGCTAGGCTACACGGACCACAAACTCGTTTGTGCCCGTGTGGTGTTAGACTTTAGGCCTAGGTTGGCTGGTTATTGGAAGTTCAATCAGTCCTTACTGGACAGGCGGGACTTTCGTGACCAGCTGACAAAACTAGTTCAGCGGGCGTTAATTGGGCGAGTCATTGGGAATAAGTGGTGGGTTAACCTTAAGGACTCCATTAGGTCTTTCGCCACCAAATATAGCCAGCGGCTCAAACTAGATAAGGCTGCGGAGGCAAAGACACTTAGTGCTAATTTCGCCCGGGCGGAGGCTGGTGGGGATCCCCTAGAGATAGCCTTAGCCAGGGAGGCCCTGAGGCGCACGACTAGCGAGCGCTATATGGGTCAGGTAATTAGAGCTAAGTTAAGCAAGATGTCTTCCGAAGCTGTGAACATGGGCGCAGAACTGCGCAAGGAAGAAATTCGTCGGGCCGGCGATCGGTACATTCGAGAAGTGCGCGACCCGGAGGGGCATCTCCTTCGGTCCACTGACGACATGTGCGAGGCGTTCCGGCAGCATTTCGAACACCGGTTTACCAAGGAGCCTGGTCTCCGTGACGAGGAGTTTCGCAGCTATTTGGCTGACTTTCCCCGGCTTTTGCCGGCTGAAGCGGCTAGCTGCGAAGGGGAGATTACGGAGGACGAAGTCTACGCGGCTTTGAAGAAGACCGGCAGTGGCAAGTCGCCAGGTTTGGATGGTTTGCCCTATGAATTGTACTTGAGGATGTCGCACCTTTTTGTCCCGCTCTTGACTGTCGTGTTCAACCACTGGTTTCGGCAGGGGTCCATCCCCGGTCGGATCACCAGGGGCGTGATCACGCTGTTGGGAAAAGGCAAGAAGGTTGGGCGGGGATTAGATGATTACAGGCCCATAACTCTGCTAAACACAGAGTTAAAGATTTTGGCCAAGATCCTGACGAATCGCTTGCAGCTAGTTGCCGAGTCTCTGTTGGAACCGGATCAGACTTGTTCTGTGAAGGGACGAACAATTCAGAGCAACCTGCACTTGATTCGCACGATCGTAGAGGGTGTAGAAGACGACGAAGAGGCCGCGCTGATCAATTTGGATCAGTCCAAGGCATTTGATAGGATTGACCATGGCTACCTGGCTGCTGTCCTGCAGGCCGCCGGATTCAAACCCGACTTCAGCCGCTGGATTAGCCTTCTGTATCGCTCCCCCAAGGCTGTGGTACAGGTGAACGGGAAGCTGTCGAGCGCTTTCGCGCTGTCTAGGTCGGTCCGACAGGGTTGTCCACTGTCGCCTCTCCTTTACGTCCTGGCGTTGGAGCCTCTCCTTCGCCGGCTAAGGGACGAGACGTGCAGTCCGGTCCTGCGTGGAATTGCTGTCCCTGGTGGAGCTCGAGCCAGGGTTTCCGCGTACGCCGATGACGTAACGACCTTTGTGTCCTCCCGCAGGGACATAAGGGCGGTACAGAAGGCGCTTGAACGGTACGAACAGGTAACAGGGGCCAGAATTAACCGCGACAAGTCGTCCGGCTTGCGGTTAGGTGCCTGGAAGGGTGTTTCCCTCCCGGGGCCCTTCGACTGGACGGACGGGCCGGTCAAGCTCCTCGGAGTTTGGTTCGGTCCGGACTTACAGTTGGAGAAAAACTGGTCAGAAGTACAGGCAAAGGTCGGCGCGTCGGTCGAGATTTGGCGTCGACGGAGTCTCTCCGTGAAGGGTCTGGCGGAGGTGTGTAATACATACCTCTTTCCCAGAATGCTTTACCGGCTGTCTGTACTTCCCCTTTGTGACGATCATGAGAAGGCGCTCGAGCGTTTGCTATTCTCCTGTCTTTGGAGAGGACGCAAACACATGGTCGACAAAGGAGTCTGTTGCCTCCGTCCGTGTCAAGGGGGTCTGGGGATGCCACACTTGAGGAGCCACGTGCTCGCTTCGAGGTTGGCATTCCTCAGGCGCGCGTTGGAGGAAGATCGGTTGCTTGCGGGGGTAGTGAGGGACATGTTCCCTAGCCTCACTATCACTCCCCCGCTCCTAAGGACTAGCAATAGGCCTTGGGGGCGGCCGAAATTCCTGCTCGAATGTCTGACGGCCCTTCGGGCCATTCCATGGTCCAGTGACCTTTCACGGCCTAGGAGAATCTTCTATCGGGGATTAGTGGAGGGCGCCGTGAAGGATGAACTGTGGAGTAAGCTCGGCATGTCGAGAGAGGAGTATCGCTCTCATTGGTCTTGGGCGCCAGGTGCGGATTGGCTCAACAACTCTGAGTTTTCTCTGACCTGGCGATTGGCTCGGAATGGTTTGTCTCTCAACGACAAGCGTTTCGCAATGGGCCTGGCGGATTTGCCAGATTGTGAACGTTGCGTCCTTGGAATTAAGGAGACGTCTGCGCACGCCTTCTTCCATTGTTCGCGCGTTCGCCCGTTGTGGGCGCGTGTTGGCGAGTTGACTGCTCGTATCGCGCCGCGGGAGCTTGTGCTCATTGATCGCGCATACGCTGTGGACAATGTGTCGCCCCCGTACTCTGGAGTGAAGCGGATGGTGTTTCTGTCGCTACTGGCCACGGCTAGAATGGTGATTTGGATGACGCGTCTGGAGGAAGTCTTGCGGGGCGGTCGTCTTTCGGATCAGGATCTAATCCGATATTTTGAGCACCAGCTCAAAATTAAGATTAGAACTGAACGAAAACGGCTGCACCCGACAGAGTTCAGCGAAAGGTGGGTATATGCGGCGAGCCTGGTTCGCGTGACCGGGGCTAGCCTTGATTTTCTCTTTTAGATCTGCTAGTTGCATCGGGGTGGATTCCTTTGGAACCCCTCCCGTGGTTAAGGTAGAAGTTCTTTTTGTGCCTAGTTAATGTGAGTGAATGTGTTTGTCCTGGCCTGTTCCCGGCTCCATTGCTTTTGTTATGATCCAGTTCGAGATTCCCATTGTCCAAGTATTATTTTGTCCCGTTTTCACTCTCGGCTGGGTCAGCCTTATACATTCTCCAGTCCAATTTATTTTTGCCCCCTGCTTATCCATTCCCCTTAGAAAGAGAGCTGCTTGATTTTGTCTTTTAAGGCAGAATACAGTGGCCTCTTTAATTATGTGGGTGTGTTTGGGTCTTACTAACCCATGTATATATATTCATTTGAAATTGTTTTTTGTTTTGGGGTTTTTTGTTTCTTCATTCCCCCTCCCCATCATGTCATTTCATGAATAAAGTTTTAAATTTATTTTTGTACACTATTGTAAATATTGTAAATACACAAATTTTTATGTACATTTGGGGTGTTTTTAGGTCCCTGGTATGATTTTGCGGTATTTTGGTGCTTGATAGGTATGAGTGTTGATGGACAAATTTTTATGGTGACTGTGAAAATTGTAACGTATGTATGGGTCGTGAATCTGATTAGCTAGGTATAAGATAGTTACGGAAGACCAACCCAAGTTTTTGTTCCCCCTCCCATTTGTTGGCCTTGTGCCAGAATTCATGTATTTATGCTGAATAAATAATTACCAGCCATTTCCTACTGACTTTTGTTTTGTGGGTTGTGGTTGTAAGTGCAAAGTTCTGCTTTTGTTCCTACGTGATATTAGTAGTGACTTTGTATCTTGGACACACTGATTTCCGGCCCGAGTTTATAGCTCGGGCTCGCGTAAAGTAGCGTTTTCAACGCGAAACACCGGAAAGAAGTTGTCCGGTGTTCGGCCACTTTGTGGCAATGGCCTCTAATGGGCCGGATGAGGTCGTTCCTCCCACCACGGCGTCGGTGGGAGGAAAGGAGGGTGACTGGCAGTTACCGCCACGGGAGTCACCCTCCGTAGAAGTACTAGGTTCAACAGAAGGACCCGGAACAGTACCAGCAGTAGTGTCAGCCTCCCCCAAACCTTCTACCGCCGGCTGGAAAGAAGGAAAGGTCCCAATGAGGGGGGAAGCTTACTACGAGGATTTGAGGGAGAAATACGCAAGTTATATCTCTGGCACGGAACTTTTGTCGGTGCCAGAAGAGTTGGCCAGTATCGAGGCTAGAATTTTATCCCTCACAACGAAGGACCCCAAAACCCACAAGTATGTGGGGATTAATAGGGATACATTTGAGGAGGCCATTAAGACGTTAAAGATCAAAGCCAGGGCCGTGGAGAGGCGAAGCGGAGCCAGGTGGGACGTTCTGCTTGGTTCGGCCGAGGAGGCCAAGCAGCTGGCCGGTGTGGTCCTGGAGACCAAAACGCTCCAATTTCAGACGGAGTATATGGGGATGCGCAAGGCAAAAATTATATTGCACGGCGTCCCCTTAGACATTTCCCAGGACCACATCGGGGCCTTTTTTGCCCAGTATGGTAGGGTTGCCGAAGTCTCGGCCTTACGTTCAAAGGCGGGTTTCCTGACAGGGGACATGGCCCTGCAGGTAACCCTGAGTAGGGAAAAAATAGCAGAGATCCCGAATGTCCTTACCTGCAGGAAGCGGGCAATTTTTGTGTTAGTCGAAGGCAGAAAGCCTTGCTGTTGGGTCTGTGGGGCGGCGGATCATGTCGCGAAGGTCTGCCCGACCAAGAATCCGGCCCCAAAGACCCAACCAACCAAGCAGCCGCAAGCGACTCCAGCAACATCAGCTCCACCAACAACACCAGCTCCATCTTCACCGGCAGCGGGCAAGGAGGGTGAGTGGCAGGTGGTTAGCAGGAAGAAGGGTAAAACGCCTTCTCCGGCAAAGGTGCCGGTGAAGGTGCCGTCTCCTGTTAAGGCACCGGTGAAACAAAAGGAGCCCTCACCTGTGAAAGCAGTGACCAAACAAGGAAAGGAAAGAAATTCCTCACCCAGAAAGGACACGGTGGAAAAGATGGACGTGGAAAGAGCGTCGTCTTTGAAACGAGGGAGAGAGGACGAAGAAGTAAATCAGGAGAACATAAAGAGCCGGAGGAGAAGTAGGAGTCCGGTGAGAGGAAGGAGAACGGAGAAATGCTCTTCATTGCCGGTCTCGCCGGTCCGACACTCCTATGCGGAGAAAGCAAGAAGTCTGCCCTCATCCCCGCGGAAAGCGGCCCAGCCCCCTACCTTTAAGTTGACCCCCCTGAAAAAAACCAGTGACTCAACCCCCTCTCCCTCCCCTTCTCCTGTACCCACTCCCGTTCGGTCCAAAAAGAAAAGAGGACTCCCTCAAGGACAAGCACTCATGAGGGTGGACGACAGCATAGCAGCAGAGTGGTCTTCGCAGAGGAGAAAACTCTTGAAGCCGCTCTTGAAGCTAACTACTGTGGATGATCTCTCCACGGAGAATCCGCTGAACTTTCCCCAGGCCCCGGGCGTTATTACCCTGGTGCGGAGCACCGGGGGAAATCTCAGGGTCTGGGATCACATCTCAGAAGTGGTAAAAATGTACCCCAAAATAAACATTTATAAGGACAACACGCCGGAGCTTAAAAAAATGTCCAAAAATTGTGCGGGTCGGTTCCCAGTTTTGCTCCACCCCTCGGTATATAGGGTGGTAAAGCTAACTTACCCCACGGACGTCGGCGGTATTGTCTCAGACGGACGGATTACGTCCGACATAGGAACTGGTTCCCTGGGACAGTCCGTCGGGGTCCTGTCTGCCCGAGATTTTCGCCCCGTATGCGTCTAGTGCCTTTGTTGCATGTTCTTTGTTTTTTCGTTTCAGGTTTAAAAGATGTCTATTAAGATAGCCAGCTTGAATGCGAAGGGCCTGAGGGATCGGGGTAAGGCGGCTCGCCTGCTTCGTGACCTCTTGTCCTTCGGCGTGGATGTGGCCGCGATCCAAGAGACTCACTTTGTTTGCGAAGTCGACTCTTGTGTGCTGTCTAACGACTTTGTCGTCTATTCAGCATATGGGAGCCGGCAAGCCAGAGGTGTTTCTTTGCTGGTCAAGCGTACCCTGGACGCGAAGGTTGACCTTGTCCATGTCGGTGCCGAGGGCCGGCTGATCGTGGCCGATATTGCAGTGAAAAGCAAATTGTTCCGGCTGATTGTGGTTTATGCGCCCAATAAGCAAGGTGAGCGTGTCTCTTTCTTTCGGCTGTTGGAGCCCTTTATGGTGCATTCAACACGGCTAATCTTAGTTGGGGACTGGAATGCCATCCTAACCCCCAAATGGGATAGAGGGAGGGGCGCTAGCGGGAGGAATGATGATCGTAGCCTGGTTGATCTGATCGACGAATTTGGTCTCGTCGATAGATACCGGGTCGATCATCCGGATGGGAGTATGTGGACGTGGGCGCTTAATTGGCCTTCTACCCGGGTATCTGCGTACCTGGATAGGATGTTAGTGAGAGTGGCCGACATAGACTTCGTAGAATGTCCAACGTTCCACTGGCTAGGCTACACGGACCACAAACTCGTTTGTGCCCGTGTGGTGTTAGACTTTAGGCCTAGGTTGGCTGGTTATTGGAAGTTCAATCAGTCCTTACTGGACAGGCGGGACTTTCGTGACCAGCTGACAAAACTAGTTCAGCGGGCGTTAATTGGGCGAGTCATTGGGAATAAGTGGTGGGTTAACCTTAAGGACTCCATTAGGTCTTTCGCCACCAAATATAGCCAGCGGCTCAAACTAGATAAGGCTGCGGAGGCAAAGACACTTAGTGCTAATTTCGCCCGGGCGGAGGCTGGTGGGGATCCCCTAGAGATAGCCTTAGCCAGGGAGGCCCTGAGGCGCACGACTAGCGAGCGCTATATGGGTCAGGTAATTAGAGCTAAGTTAAGCAAGATGTCTTCCGAAGCTGTGAACATGGGCGCAGAACTGCGCAAGGAAGAAATTCGTCGGGCCGGCGATCGGTACATTCGAGAAGTGCGCGACCCGGAGGGGCATCTCCTTCGGTCCACTGACGACATGTGCGAGGCGTTCCGGCAGCATTTCGAACACCGGTTTACCAAGGAGCCTGGTCTCCGTGACGAGGAGTTTCGCAGCTATTTGGCTGACTTTCCCCGGCTTTTGCCGGCTGAAGCGGCTAGCTGCGAAGGGGAGATTACGGAGGACGAAGTCTACGCGGCTTTGAAGAAGACCGGCAGTGGCAAGTCGCCAGGTTTGGATGGTTTGCCCTATGAATTGTACTTGAGGATGTCGCACCTTTTTGTCCCGCTCTTGACTGTCGTGTTCAACCACTGGTTTCGGCAGGGGTCCATCCCCGGTCGGATCACCAGGGGCGTGATCACGCTGTTGGGAAAAGGCAAGAAGGTTGGGCGGGGATTAGATGATTACAGGCCCATAACTCTGCTAAACACAGAGTTAAAGATTTTGGCCAAGATCCTGACGAATCGCTTGCAGCTAGTTGCCGAGTCTCTGTTGGAACCGGATCAGACTTGTTCTGTGAAGGGACGAACAATTCAGAGCAACCTGCACTTGATCCGCACGATCGTAGAGGGTGTAGAAGACGACGAAGAGGCCGCGCTGATCAATTTGGATCAGTCCAAGGCATTTGATAGGATTGACCATGGCTACCTGGCTGCTGTCCTGCAGGCCGCCGGATTCAAACCCGACTTCAGCCGCTGGATTAGCCTTCTGTATCGCTCCCCCAAGGCTGTGGTACAGGTGAACGGGAAGCTGTCGAGCGCTTTCGCGCTGTCTAGGTCGGTCCGACAGGGTTGTCCACTGTCGCCTCTCCTTTACGTCCTGGCGTTGGAGCCCCTCCTTCGCCGGCTAAGGGACGAGACGTGCAGTCCGGTCCTGCGTGGAATTGCTGTCCCTGGTGGAGCTCGAGCCAGGGTTTCCGCGTACGCCGATGACGTAACGACCTTTGTGTCCTCCCGCAGGGACATAAGGGCGGTACAGAAGGCGCTTGAACGGTACGAACAGGTAACAGGGGCCAGAATTAACCGCGACAAGTCGTCCGGCTTGCGGTTAGGTGCCTGGAAGGGTGTTTCCCTCCCGGGGCCCTTCGACTGGACGGACGGGCCGGTCAAGCTCCTCGGAGTTTGGTTCGGTCCGGACTTACAGTTGGAGAAAAACTGGTCAGAAGTACAGGCAAAGGTCGGCGCGTCGGTCGAGATTTGGCGTCGACGGAGTCTCTCCGTGAAGGGTCTGGCGGAGGTGTGTAATACATACCTCTTTCCCAGAATCCTTTACCGGCTGTCTGTACTTCCCCTTTGTGACGATCATGAGAAGGCGCTCGAGCGTTTGCTATTCTCCTGTCTTTGGAGAGGACGCAAACACATGGTCGACAAAGGAGTCTGTTGCCTCCGTCCGTGTCAAGGGGGTCTGGGGATGCCACACTTGAGGAGCCACGTGCTCGCTTCGAGGTTGGCATTCCTCAGGCGCGCGTTGGAGGAAGATCGGTTGCTTGCGGGGGTAGTGAGGGACATGTTCCCTAGCCTCACTATCACTCCCCCGCTCCTAAGGACTAGCAATAGGCCTTGGGGGCGGCCGAAATTCCTACTCGAATGTCTGACGGCCCTTCGGGCCATTCCATGGTCCAGTGACCTTTCACGGCCTAGGAGAATCTTCTATCGGGGATTAGTGGAGGGCGCCGTGAAGGATGAACTGTGGAGTAAGCTTGGCATGTCGAGAGAGGAGTATCGCTCTCATTGGTCTTGGGCGCCAGGTGCGGATTGGCTCAACAACTCTGAGTTTTCTCTGACCTGGCGATTGGCTCGGAATGGTTTGTCTCTCAACGACAAGCGTTTCGCAATGGGCCTGGCGGATTTGCCAGATTGTGAACGTTGCGTCCTTGGAATTAAGGAGACGTCTGCGCACGCCTTCTTCCATTGTTCGCGCGTTCGCCCGTTGTGGGCGCGTGTTGGCGAGTTGACTGCTCGTATCGCGCCGCGGGAGCTTGTGCTCATTGATCGCGCATACGCTGTGGACAATGTGTCGCCCCCGTACTCTGGAGTGAAGCGGATGGTGTTTCTGTCGCTACTGGCCACGGCTAGAATGGTGATTTGGATGACGCGTCTGGAGGAAGTCTTGCGGGGAGGTCGTCTTTCGGATCAGGATCTAATCCGATATTTTGAGCACCAGCTCAAAATGAAGATTAGAACTGAACGGAAACGGCTGCACCCGACAGAGTTCAGCGAAAGGTGGGTATATGCGGCGAGCCTGGTTCGCGTGACCGGGGCTAGCCTTGATTTTCTCTTTTAGATCTGCTAGTTGCATCGGGGTGGATTCCTTTGGAACCCCGCCCGTGGTTAAGGTAAGAAGTCTTTTTTGTGCCTAGTTAATGTGAGTGAATGTGTTTGTCCTAGCCTGTTCCCGGCTCCATTACTTTTGTTATGATCCAGTTCGAGATTCCCATTGTCCATTGTTATTTTGTCCCGTTTTCATTCTCGGCTGGGTCAGCCTTATATATTCTCCAGTCCAATTTATTTTGTTCCCTGCTTCTCCATTCCCCTTAGAAAGAGAGCTGCTTGATTTTGTTCCTTTTAAGGCAGAATACAGTGGCCTCTTTAATTATGTGGGTGTGTTTGGGTCTTACTAACATTGTGTATATATATTCATTTGAAATTGTTTTTGTTTTGGGGATTTTTTGTTTCTTCATTCCCCCTTCCCATCATGTCATTTCATGAATAAAGTTTTAAATTTATTTTTGTACACTATTGTAAATATTGTAAATAAACAAATTTTTATGTACATTTGGGGCGTTTTTAGGTCCCTGGTATGTTACTGCGGTATTTTGGTGCTTGATAGGTATGAGTGTTGATGGACAAATTTTTATGGTGAATGAGAAAATTGTAACGTATGTATGGGTCGTGAATCGGATTAGCTAGGTATAAGATAGTTACGGAAGACCAACCCAAGTTTTTGTTCCCCCTCCCATTTGTTGGCCTTGTGCCAGAATTATGTACTTTTACGTAATAAATAAGTACCAGCCATTTCCTACTCAGACTTTTTTGTGTTTGCGTGGTCGGTTTGGTTTGGATCAAAGTGTAGTATCTGTTCCATAGTGATACTTACTATTGCTTTGGTCAAGTGTGGCATTGTGGTCTCCACCCAAGTTTATAGCTTGGGCCGCGTAAAGTAGCGACCTGCGAAGGACGCGAAACACCGGAGGCAGGTGTCTCGCGCTTAGCCTCTTAGGAGGCAATGGCCTCCGATAGGCCAGATGTGATCGTTCCTCCCACCACGGCCTCGGTGGGAGGAAAGGAGGGGGATTGGCGGTTGCCTGCCTCACCCCTCTCCTTGGAAAAAGGACCAGGAGTAGCAACCCTACCAGCAGCTCCTGCATCTCCGGTGCCCTCGACGTCTAAGGAGGACGGGCAGCGGTGTTCAGCAGACACGGTTTCCCCCGACAAGGCTTGGACCGGGGGGACCATCCAGAAAGTGCGGAAGGATTCAGCGTATTATGAGTCTCTAAAGGAGAAATACGCTAAATACGTGACAGGAGCGGAGATTATCTCGGTGCCCGAGACGCTCAGTAACATTGAGCCCAGGATCCTTTCCCTGCTGACCAGGGATCCGAAAAGTCGCAAACTTATCGGGGTCAGCAGGGACGTGGTGGAGGAGGCCATCAAGGCCTTGAAGATCAATGGAAAGATGGTGGCTAGGCGCAGCCACGCCGTGTGGGATGTTTTACTTGGCTCTGCGGAGGAAGCAAGAAAACTGGCCGGCTCCTTTATGGAAACAAAGACGTTGCGCCTGGATACAGAATACATGGGCATGCGCAGATCAAAGATCACTCTCCACGGCGTGCCCATGGACATCTCGTTAGACCATGTCGGGGTGTTTTTCACACAATTCGGCATGGTCGAAGAGGTGAAGGCGCTCACCTCGAAGCAGGGCTTTCTCACCGGTGACGTCACCCTGCAGGTGACGGTCGAGCAAAAAAAGATCGGGAATATCCCCAACATTATCACCTGCAGGGGAAGATCAATTTACGTGATCGTTGAGGGGAGGAAGCCCTTCTGCTGGGTCTGCGGCGATTCCAATCACGTCGCCAAGGCGTGCCCGAAAAAGGTTCCGGCCCCTGGGACCCAGCCAGCAAAGCAGCAGCAGGAGAAACCGGCAGCGAAACAACCAGAAGCTCCAACGGAGGCGAAATCGTCTGTTCCGGATAAGGTGAATGAGTGGCAGACGGTCGGCAAGAAAAAGAAGGCGAAGGCACTAGCGGAGAAATCGCCTTCTCCGGCCAAAACGCCTTCTCAGACCAAAACGCCTTCTCCGACCAAAACGCCCTCGCCACCTCAGGAGCCTTCGGAGTCAAAGGTGCCCTCATCACCCAAAGCAGCTACCAAGCAGGGGAAGGCAGAAAAACCGCCCCAAAATGAGGGCCCGAAGGAACAACCAAGGGAAGAGCCCATGGAGACTCAAAGATCGGCGTCGTTGAAACGCAGCCGGGAGGACGAAGAAGAGCAGCAAGAGAACTTCAAGAATCGGCGGAAGAGCAGAGAAAGGAGTTCGACAACACACAGGTGCTCCTCGCTTCCTGCCTCACCGGAGAGGCAAACGTATGCGCAAAAGGCAAGAAGCCTCCCCTCGTCCCCGCGGAAAGCTTCCCAGTCCCCTACCTTTAAATTAACCCCCCTGAGACCAGTTGCTTTATCCCCCACTCTCTCCCCTTCTCCTATGTCCACTCCCACTCGGGCAAAAAAGATAAAAGCCCTGCCCAAAGGGGAAGCGCTATTGAAAGTAGAGGAGGACATCTCTGCAGGGTGGTCGTCACAAAGACGAAAACTACTCAAACCACTGCTGAAGATGACCACAGTTGACGGTCTATCTACGGAGGACCCCAAAAACTTTCCCCAGGCCCCAGGAGTAATTACCCTCGTACGGAATACCGGGGGTAACCTGCGGGTCTGGGACCACATCGCGGAAGCGAAAAAACTTTATCCTAAACTAAGGATGTACATTGAAAGCTCAGCAGAACTTAGAAAAATGTCTAAAAATTGTTCGGGGAGGTTCCCTGTTTTACTCCACCCCAGTTTATATAGGGTGGTAAAACTAATGTACCCCACGGACGTCGGCGGTATTGTCTCAGACGGACGGATTACGTCCGACATAGGAACTGGTTCCCTGGGACAGTCCGTCGGGGTCCTGTCTGCCCGAGATTTTCGCCCCGTATGCATCTAGAGAGCCTTTGTTGCCTGTTTTTCTTTTTCTCTTTTTCAGGTTTAAAAGATGTCTATTAAGATAGCCAGCTTGAATGCGAAGGGCCTGAGGGATCGGGGTAAGGCGGCTCGCCTGCTTCGTGACCTCTTGTCCTTCGGCGTGGATGTGGCCGCGATCCAAGAGACTCACTTTGTTTGCGAAGTCGACTCTTGTGTGCTGTCTAACGACTTTGTCGTCTATTCAGCATATGGGAGCCGGCAAGCCAGAGGTGTTTCTTTGCTGGTCAAGCGTACCCTGGACGCGAAGGTTGACCTTGTCCATGTCGGTGCCGAGGGCCGGCTGATCGTGGCCGATATTGCAGTGAAAAGCAAATTGTTCCGGCTGATTGCGGTTTATGCGCCCAATAAGCAAGGTGAGCGTGTCTCTTTCTTTCGGCTGTTGGAGCCCTTTATGGTGCATTCAACACGGCTAATCTTAGTTGGGGACTGGAATGCCATCCTAACCCCCAAATGGGATAGAGGGAGGGGCGCTAGCGGGAGGAATGATGATCGTAGCCTGGTTGATCTGATCGACGAATTTGGTCTCGTCGATAGATACCGGGTCGATCATCCGGATGGGAGTATGTGGACGTGGGCGCTTAATTGGCCTTCTACCCGGGTATCTGCGTACCTGGATAGGATGTTAGTGAGAGTGGCCGACATAGACTTCTTAGAATGTCCAACGTTCCACTGGCTAGGCTACACGGACCACAAACTCGTTTGTGCCCGTGTGGTGTTAGACTTTAGGCCTAGGTTGGCTGGTTATTGGAAGTTCAATCAGTCCTTACTGGACAGGCGGGACTTTCGTGACCAGCTGACAAAACTAGTTCAGCGGGCGTTAATTGGGCGAGTCATTGGGAATAAGTGGTGGGTTAACCTTAAGGACTCCATTAGGTCTTTTGCCACCAAATATAGCCAGCGGCTCAAACTAGATAAGGCTGCGGAGGCAAAGACACTTAGTGCTAATTTCGCCCGGGCGGAGGCTGGTGGGGATCCCCTCGAGATAGCCTTAGCCAGGGAGGCCCTGAGGCGCACGACTAGCGAGCGCTATATGGGTCAGGTAATTAGAGCTAAGTTAAGCAAGATGTCTTCCGAAGCTGTGAACATGGGCGCAGAACTGCGCAAGGAAGAAATTCGTCGGGCCGGCGATCGGTACATTCGAGAGGTGCGCGACCCGGAGGGACATCTCCTTAGGTCCACCGACGACATGTGCGAGGCGTTCCGGCAGCATTTCGAACACCGGTTTACCAAGGAGCCTGGTCTCCGTGACGAGGAGTTTCGCAGCTATTTGGCTGACTTTCCCCGGCTTTTGCCGGCTGAAGCGGCTAGCTGCGAAGGGGAGATTACGGAGGACGAAGTCTACGCGGCTTTGAAGAAGACCGGCAGTGGCAAGTCGCCAGGTTTGGATGGTTTGCCCTATGAATTGTACTTGAGGATGTCGCACCTTTTTGTCCCGCTCTTGACTGTCGTGTTCAACCACTGGTTTCGGCAGGGGTCCATCCCCGGTCGGATCACCAGGGGCGTGATCACGCTGTTGGGAAAAGGCAAGAAGGTTGGGCGGGGATTAGATGATTACAGGCCCATAACTCTGCTAAACACAGAGTTAAAGATTTTGGCCAAGATCCTGACGAATCGCTTGCAGCTAGTTGCCGAGTCTCTGTTGGAACCGGATCAGACTTGTTCTGTGAAGGGACGAACAATTCAGAGCAACCTGCACTTGATCCGCACGATCGTAGAGGGTGTAGAAGACGACGAAGAGGCCGCGCTGATCAATTTGGATCAGTCCAAGGCATTTGATAGGATTGACCATGGCTACCTGGCTGCTGTCCTGCAGGCCGCCGGATTCAAACCCGACTTCAGCCGCTGGATTAGCCTTCTGTATCGCTCCCCCAAGGCTGTGGTACAGGTGAACGGGAAGCTGTCGAGCGCTTTCGCGCTGTCTAGGTCGGTCCGACAGGGTTGTCCACTGTCGCCTCTCCTTTACGTCTTGGCGTTGGAGCCTCTCCTTCGCCGGCTAAGGGACGAGACGTGCAGTCCGGTCCTGCGTGGAATTGCTGTCCCTGGAGGAGCTCGAGCCAGGGTTTCCGCGTACGCCGATGACGTAACGACCTTTGTGTCCTCCCGCAGGGACATAAGGGCGGTACAGAAGGCGCTTGAACGGTACGAACAGGTAACAGGGGCCAGAATTAACCGCGACAAGTCGTCCGGCTTGCGGTTAGGTGCCTGGAAGGGTGTTTCCCTCCCGGGGCCCTTCGACTGGACGGACGGGCCGGTCAAGCTCCTCGGAGTTTGGTTCGGTCCGGACTTACAGTTGGAGAAAAACTGGTCAGAAGTACAGGCAAAGGTCGGCGCGTCGGTCGAGATTTGGCGTCGACGGAGTCTCTCCGTGAAGGGTCTGGCGGAGGTGTGTAATACATACCTCTTTCCCAGAATGCTTTACCGGCTGTCTGTACTTCCCCTTTGTGATGATCATGAGAAGGCGCTCGAGCGTTTGCTATTCTCCTGTCTTTGGAGAGGACGCAAACACATGGTCGACAAAGGAGTCTGTTGCCTCCGTCCGTGTCAAGGGGGTCTGGGGATGCCACACTTGAGGAGCCACGTGCTCGCTTCGAGGTTGGCATTCCTCAGGCGCGCGTTGGAGGAAGATCGGTTGCTTGCGGGGGTAGTGAGGGACATGTTCCCTAGCCTCACTATCACTCCCCCGCTCCTAAGGACTAGCAATAGGCCTTGGGGGCGGCCGAAATTCCTGCTCGAATGTCTGACGGCCCTTCGGGCCATTCCATGGTCCAGTGACCTTTCACGGCCTAGGAGAATCTTCTATCGGGGATTAGTGGAGGGCGCCGTGAAGGATGAACTGTGGAGTAAGCTCGGCATGTCGAGAGAGGAGTATCGCTCTCATTGGTCTTGGGCGCCAGGTGCGGATTGGCTCAACAACTCTGAGTTTTCTCTGACCTGGCGATTGGCTCGGAATGGTTTGTCTCTCAACGACAAGCGTTTCGCAATGGGCCTGGCGGATTTGCCAGATTGTGAACGTTGCGTCCTTGGAATTAAGGAGACGTCTGCGCACGCCTTCTTCCATTGTTCGCGCGTTCGCCCGTTGTGGGCGCGTGTTGGCGAGTTGACTGCTCGTATCGCGCCGCGGGAGCTTGTGCTCATTGATCGCGCATACGCTGTGGACAATGTGTCGCCCCCGTACTCTGGAGTGAAGCGGATGGTGTTTCTGTCGCTACTGGCCACGGCTAGAATGGTGATTTGGATGACGCGTCTGGAGGAAGTCTTGCGGGGAGGTCGTCTTTCGGATCAGGATCTAATCCGATATTTTGAGCACCAGCTCAAAATTAAGATTAGAACTGAACGGAAACGGCTGCACCCGACAGAGTTCAGCGAAAGGTGGGTATATGCAGCGAGCCTGGTTCGCGTGACCGGGGCTAGCCTTGATTTTCTCTTTTAGATCTGCTAGTTGCATCGGGGTGGATTCCTTTGGAACCCCGCCCGTGGTTAAGGTAGAAGTCTCTTTTGTGCCTAGTTAATGTGAGTGAATGTGTTTGTCCTGGCCTGTTCCCGGCTTCATTGCTTTTGTTATGATCCAGTTCGAGATTCCCATTGTCCAAGTATTATTTTGTCCCGTTTTCACTCTCGGCTGGGTCAGCCTTATACATTCTCCAGTCCAATTTATTTTTGCCCCCTGCTTATCCATTCCCCTTAGAAAGAGAGCTGCTTGATTTTGTCCTTTTTTAAGGCAGAATACAGTGGCCTCTTTAATTATGTGGGTGTGTTTGGGTCTTACTAACATTGTGTATATATATTCATTTGAAATTGTTTTTGTTTTGGGGACTTTTGTTTCTTCATTCCCCCTTCCCATCATGTCATTTCAGGAATAAAGTTTTAAATTTATTTTTGTACACTATTGTATATATTGTAAAAATCAGAAATTTTTATGTACATTTGGGGTGTTTTTAGGTCCCCGGTATGATTTTGCGGTATTTTGGTGCTTGATAGGTATGAGTGTTGATGGACAAATTTTTATGGTGAATGAGAAAATTGTAACGTATGTATGGGTCGTGAATCGGATTAGCTAGGTATAAGATAGTTACTGAAGACCATCCCAAGTTTTTGTTCCCCCTCCCATTTGTTGGCCTTGTGCCAGAATTTATGTACTTTTTCATAAATAAATAAGTACCAGCCATTTCCTACCCCAGGCCACTACGGATTGGAGGTCCCTTTCAAGTACGGCAGCGAGGTTCATTTTGTCGTCCACACCTGGTTTCTGATCGATGCGAGAGTAGATTGTTGTGTCATCGGCATACATGCCAACTTGGGATCTAATGGTGTCGGGGAGATCATTAATGTAGATCAGAAAGAGCGTGGGACCTAGGATAGAACCTTGAGGGACGCCCGCGTTCGTATGGTAGTTTTGGGAGGCATGCCCATTTAATACCACCTTCAATGTGCGGTTAGAGAGGAAAGACTGGATGAGGTCAAACAGATGTCCAGTTATCCCATAGCATGCCAGACCCTGTCGAATGCTTTGGAGATATCCAAGGCTACGGTTCGGGCTTCACCATTCTTGTCGAGTGCCCGGTACATGTACTCGGTAATGGTCGTTAGCATATCAGCAGTAGACCTGGTGAAGCGAAACCCATGCTGTTTGTCAGAGAGAAGCCCGTTGGCCATGAGATGCTGAATCACCTCGGCGTTGATAATGGCTTCGAAAACTTTGCCAAAGATTGGAAGGAGACTAATAGGACGGTAATTGGCGGGGTCTGAGGGTTCGCCAGAATTCTTAAATATAGGAACTATGCAGGAGGACTTCCAACAGGAAAGCAGGAAGCAGATAGGCAGAGGTTATAGAGTTTAGAGAGGACAGGGGAGAGTTCTGAGGCACAGTTCTTCAGTACTATGACTGGGATTCCGTCACCGCCGCTCGCTTTGTGTGGGTCAAGTTGTGCAATTATCTTGGCGACCAGCGAGGGTGTAATGTGGACGTTATTTAGTTGAGCCTTAGTTCTGGGTGGGAAGTCTGCTGTAGGTATACGCCCAAATTCGCATCAGGGCCTCAAAAAGTATACGCCCAAAATTACTGAGCATGAAAATATTTATCCCAGGCTGTTCATTATCTATCTATCTATCTATCTATCTATCTATCTATCTATCTATCTATCTATCTATCCCAATCTGTTCATATCTATCTATCTATCTATCTATCTATCTATCCCAATCTGTTCTATCTATCTATCTATCTATCTATCTATCTATCTATCTATCTATCTAACCCAGCCTGTTCCTTATCTATCTATCTATCTATCTATCTATCTATCTATCTATCTATCTATCTGTCTGTCTGTCTATCTATCTATCCCAGCCTGTTCCTTATCTATCTATCTATCTATCTATCTATCTATCTATCTATCTATCTATCTATCTATCTATCTATCTATCTATTCCAACGCTTCTCTAACAATTTGATGCTTTTTGCATAACGATTTGTCTTTGGCCTCAAAATACGCCTCAGTTTCTGATATCCCTTTTTCATTAGAGACAAATCTCTTTCCCTGGAACATTTTTTGAGGCCTGCAAACAGCCAGTAATCGCTGGGGGTCAGAGCTGGATAAAAGAGTGGATGCTGAAGTTTGTAGTTTTGTTGCGATCGACTTGCGACACGGCGTCTTGTCTTGGTGAAAGTTCACTTTTTCTTTTCCATTTGTGGCCATTTTGGGGCGATTTCTTTCTTCAAATGCACCAATAATGCTATATAATATTCGCTATTGATGGTTCTTCCTTTCTCAAGGTAATCGATGAACAAAATATCTTGCACATTCATGGAGGTCAAAACCATGCCTGCTGATGTTTGCCTCTGTGGTCGCTTTGGACGGCTTTCACCTGCTGATGTCCACTCAGCTGACTGCTGATTTGACTCCGGAGTGAAGTGGTGGATTCTTGTTTCATCCATTGTCACATTTTTACGCAAAATCTTTTTTCTTGATGCGTTGCAACAGTTGCAAACAACGCTATGAATTGTCGACGCATTGCTGTTTTTGATCGACTTTGAACACAGCTTTCTCATTGACCAATGTTCATGCAAAATAGTGAATACACTCCCTTCTGATATTTTTCACTCTTCTACTATATCACGCAACTTCAATTTATGATCAGCCATAAAAGAGTTTGTTGATTTTTTTTTTTTGTTGTTGTTGTTGTTTTTCGGGATAAATGCCTATTTTGGGTGACCTGAGCGTTCAGCAATATTTGTGTCTGTATGACAGTGTTTAAAGTCAGCATACCACCTCTTAACCATTATTTCCGACAAAGCAGAGTCTAAATAACACTTATCAAGCCATTGCTTTGCTTGAACAGTATTTTTCCATCAGAAATCAATGCTTTATAAAACACACGAAATTCAGATTTTTCCATTATTTTGAAAATTTGCAACAGTAGCTTCAATTAAATAACTGTAATTTGTAAACAAATAATCCGATTTGGTCCAAATTTTGTCACGTGCCATTTGAAGATTAGTACTTCATAAAAGTTATATGGAGTTTTTATTATGTCAGGCTCGGGACTTACTGATGTGTCATCTATCTATCTATCTATCTATATCCCAGTCGGTTCATATCTATCTATCTATCTATCTATCTATCTATCTATCTATCTATCTATCTCAGTCTGTTCATATCCATCTATCTATCTATCTATTTATGTATCTAGGTCGTTATTTTTATCTACTGCAGCAGTCATATTTCATCATCATCATCAAGAGAATATTTAAAAACATATTAATTATCTCGATTCTCAATATAATATGTTGATGATGATGTTGATGACGGCAGGGAAGGGGGTGAAAAATGATCATTTTGTAGGTGTTATTTTTGTTGTTGTTGTTTTTTGGTAATTTCCGTCTTTCGATACAAATTGGCCGCAATTCACAAATTAGAAAATTTCTTCAAATGTTTCAAAATTTAATTATTTTTCTGCAGCTTTGTCTTGTTTTTCTTCATCATTTCCTTCTTCCATTTCTGTTTTTCATCTTCTTCCTCTTTTCTTCTTCTTCCTCTTTTCATCTTCTTCCTCTTTTCATCTACTTCCTCTTTTCATCTTCTTCCTCTTTTCTTCCTGCTCTTTTTCTTTTCTTATGGAATTGTAATTATTTACTTTTTCGCAGAGATCTTTAAATATTTTGCTCTTTTGATCATTGTTTGTAAATCAGCAGAAACTCGTGGCGTTCACTGGGGTCAAGTGACAGCAAGATCTCTAAATATTATGGACACCTCGGTATTCTTGTTAATATTTATAAGGGTGATGTCTGTATGGTTTTTATATCTTATTCCGTTTTTGCCAAGTCTTGGAAATTGTTTCGTGAGTACAAATAATGCCGGGAATAATTGTCGCTTTCAGCCTCCATATTAGCATAGAGCAGAAGTCCCTACTGAATAAAATGGACACAGTCTTCGATATTGAAGAGTTTCTGACTCTTTTCTCTTTCTCTCTCTCTCTTTCTCTACCTCTCTTTTTCACTCTACATCTTTACATGATACTCAACATCATCTATATTGCATTGAGCGTCAATTTCCTGTCACGTGATTGCACTTCCAGCATTTGTCACATTAAATTCTTTTAACGAAAGCCAATCTTTGAATGCATCCAGTGAACATTATACTTTCGTTCTTCTTATTTTTTAAGACCAATTTTTTTCTCGAATTTCTAAATTAATCCAATTTCAATGTTTTTGACAAGGTTCCCAGTGCGCTGATGATTATGGGTACCACTTAAACATTCACGTTCCCCTAAAACTAATTTTCAAAATTTTCTCTTTACTTCATTTTCACCTTGTGAGAACCGGATACTGACTGGTCAGATAGAAGGAAGGAGAGACAGAGGAAGGCAGCGGATAACATATCTGCAGAGTCTGATCAGGTGGATGACGGAACGGGGGTTGCCAGGAGCAACAGGAGCAAACATACTGAGAGCCACAAGGGATAGGGAGACGTGGAGATCCATGATCGCCTACGTCCTGAAGGGACAGGGCACATAGAAGAAGAAGAATGCATTGGCAAAACCACCTCCAAATTCATTATCACTACTACCACTACTACTAGAAGAACCTGTGAAAATTTCAGGATTTTACTATTTAAAAATTCTGATAACTTATAATTCTTCAGTTAATGATTAAGTAAGCGCATGGCGAGTTCTACGACAACAAAATACCCGTAAAAATTCCCTCATCGAATCGTTAAATATTTGAGCTTAACAACTTTAACAAAGTATTCAATAACAATCAAAAATATTCGGTCGTTATTTTAAGAAGTGGGTACAAATGAAACGATTTAAAACTGATAAAATTAACATAGCCGTTAAACCCTTCCATCGTCTTTTCTTTCTTTTAATTTCTTCTCTTTCCCCCTGATCAAGACAGAATAGTCTATTATTTATGAAATATTGGCAGAAGGCGTTAAACACTTTAATCTTCCCATATGTTATGGAGTTGTTGTGGCGAAATCTTCATCGCTAAGTAGTTATGACCTGTTAAGGCCAGGAAGAAAGACACGGAAACAAGAAGGTAGTTTCAAACAGAACAACATATACACAAATACGAGTGTTAGTTATCAGTAGATAGAAGTGTGTTGTGGAGTAGTTTTTCGCACTAAAAGTTATAATCGTGCTATGTCCGTTGCTAATCGACTCAACGTACCCTAAATGTTAGAAACTTGGTAATCTTCCACTGAAACTGACTCCTTAGAATTCGGCGAACCTCCGACTAATATCAACTGCTTAGTAGTTCTACTGAACTCCAACAGAACTCTCTAGAACTTCTAAGAACTCCTATGAACTTCCCAAGAAGTTTCTGTTAATTTTATTAATATAGGAGGGAGAGTCCATTATATGAGGAATAGGTGTGTTTCACCATAACAAAGTGTTAGTCCTAACTGTATAGTTACGCTGCGTATCGACTGTCTTTAGACTGTCACACGACTGCCTCACAGCTGCGTCCCCGGAAATCATGCAGGTTATTATTTATTGACGGAGGAAGAGCCCATTCCTATAGATAGGGCACCATAATACCATATTTTCTTTCTAGCCAAATTCATATCTTACGAACTTTTCTCTTTACAATATTTTTAATAATATTCAGCAAATGGTGTTATTTTATTTCATTTAAGGTCATTTTTTGCGATTACGCTAATCCGTGTATATTGTTCAACACTGTGCGTTTGAAAAATGGCAGTTTTTATCACATTCACCAATGTTTCTCTGGTTCAAATGATATTAAGGCTAAGCACCAGGCAATACTTCCTCTTCAGGAAGGGTAGAGTTTATTACCCGTAACCTGAGGGGTACCATTCGTCAATTTTTTCACAATATTGCCGTTAAACTCACTTTAAAATTACCTTGTGTCACATTCGGTAGCGACGTGGGCGCACCGAGAAATACCTACTTCTCGGTCTTTTGACTGAGATCAAAGTGTAATATCTGTTCTTATCAGCTTAACTAAATTCTCTCTCTTCACTTCTATCTTCTCTTTCTCACTGAAACCAAGTAGTGTCTTTTTTTCTCTTTCCCTGATTAGTCTATTATTTATTATGTATTGGCAGGGCGTAACGGTCGTTTAAACTAACAAAGGGAAGGACACGCACTCTTATTATTATTATTATTATTATTCTCTCATTGATTGTTCATAGTAGAAGAAATTTGTGGTGTTCCCGGAAGCTTAAGTGAAAGGAAGTCTCCTTAATAGTCATGCACTCTCTTCAATATTCTAGCTGTTTTTAATAATATCTCCATTTGATTGATTATTATGTTGTTAAAAGCGAATCAGTTTCTCTTTTAAGGAATCCTCTGTGTAGCTATATCCATGTAAATATATCCGTCAATAGTTCAAGATGTCTTCTGAAATGTGCATGCAATGATCTTTATTTCTTTCTTTTGGAAGGTTCGAACGTTTAACTTCCAGTTCGACGAGTACATTTTTTTAGATTCTTCGAAAGTGTTCTGAGATAACGATTGGAATCTTACTGCAAATTCTACTCCATCAGCTTCTTTTCTCAGACTTCTCGCCTATGGAATTCCCTTCCATTTACTTGTTTTCCCGACAGTTACAATCTCCAAGAATTTAAATGTAAAGTCAATCGTCATCTCCTATCTCACTAACCTGCATCCTCTCTCTCATGCTCCTTTCTCAGTCCACTCCACTCTCATCAGTATTCTCATCCTTCTCTTACCCACTTCCTGAAAGCCCCTATAACCTGTCACTCTTTCTTATAACTTTCCTCTTATTTAAGCCCCTGCAAAACAGTAGCAGTAAAATGCCTTGCTTGGGGCGATATGATTATAAAAAAAATCCCTTCTGTTTGCTTGCTTTCCCGACAGCTACAATCTCCAAGAATTTAAATGTAAAGCCAATAGTCATCTCCTATCTCCTATCTCCCTAACCTGCATTCTCTCTCCACTCCACTCTCATCAGTATTCTCATCCTTCTCTTACCCACTTCCTGACACCTCCTGTAACCTGTCACTCTTTATTATAACTTTCCTCCTATGTAACCCCCTGCAAAACAGTAGCAGCAAAATGCCGTTGCTACGGGTGATATGATTATAAAAAAAATCAACTGAAATAAGGTAAAAGAAATACAACTAAAAATGATTCATGTTTGACAATCAGCAGCATCTACTAAAACTCCAAGCTGATTAAGTCGATTCCAAGTATTAGCTTTAGTAAAGTACGATCAAATCAGTTCTTATGTTCTGAAAACTTTGAAAACTTCGCATCAACCTCATGAAGTATTCTAACAGAAGACAGAAAGTGTGACACAGAGATCCGAAGGCGAATTGTCATTGCGAAGGAAGTATTCCAGAAGTTGAGTAAAGTATTAAGAAACAGGATAATTTCACTAGAAACAAACAAGAGAGTACTGAATTGCTATGTGATGTCGTTTCTTCAATGTGGCAGTGAATGCTGGATAATCTCATTAAAGATGTAAGGAAAACTTGAAGCAACTGAAATGTGGTTCTACAAAAGAATACTGGATATAAAGTGGGGGATCAATTCCATATTACAATTAATATATAAACTGACCACTCACTTTGTGGTCACAGCAGTTTCTATACATTTATATTCATAAGATCCAAAAGCACAAGGAGGCATTCCAGAAGTTGAGTAAAGTATTAAGAAACAAGACAATTTCGCTAGAAACAAAGAAGAGAGTACTGGATTGCTATGTGATGTCAGTTCTTCAATGTGGCAGTGAATATTGGACAATATCATCAAAGATGAAGAAAAAAGCAACTGAAATGTGGTTCTACAGAAGGATGTTGTGGATATCCTGGACCGAGCACGTCAGCAATGATGAGGTTTTGAAAAGAATGGAACGAAAAGAAAATTAATACTGAGCATCAGGAAAAGACAGCTAAAGTTTCTAAGACATGCAATGAGTAAGGAGGGCTTGGAGAATCTGATACTAACAGGCCAGATAGAGAGAAAAAGAGATAGAGGAAAGCAGCGGATAACATATTTGACGAGCTTGAGAACGAGGGTCGTGTGGTGTAACAAGAGAAAGCGTGCTAAGTGCCACCAGGAATAGTAAGACGTGGAAAACCATGATTACCCAAGTCCTGAAAGGACAAGGCACATAGAAAAACAGTTTGGTCATTTGCTGATAATAATAGTTGTCGACTCAATCTACATAGGTTAGCAGCACAAACGGATGCAAAAGCTGACCAGGAGATTAAATCCTGTGATAGTGGGGAAGTAACCTTAGCTAGGGCGCAGCTGGCCACCTTGCTTATCAAGAAGTATCATGCTTTTGTAGTTAGGGCTAGGTTAAAATAAATGAGGGCCTGAGCAGGCAGATGATAGAACGGGGGTTGGGCTGTGTTATATGAGAAAGCGTGCTAAGACCCACCAAGGACAGCGAGGTGTGGAAATCTATGATCACCTAAATTCTGAAAAGAAAAGGCACATAGATGAATATATTGCCCATTGGGACATAGAAATCCGTTATCTGGTATTTCTTTCTTTCTTTTATAGTTACTACTGCAACCGATTTTCTGGCCAGGGTTCGACAATCCTTTTTGAATGTCAAATGTTCGATGATTTTATATACCAGTAAGAAACCTGTCGTGGCGGACAGATATAATCTCGCTGCTGACCTTGAACGGGATTTACACTCTGTGGTGAATTGGGGCAAGAAGTGGCTTGTCAACTTCAATGCGTCTAAGACCAAGCTGTTGTCTGTCAACCATCACAGGCAACCTCTCCTGCTTCCCATAAGCATGGACCAAGCGATTCTCCCTGAGAGCAACACACTACGCCTCCTCGGCCTTACCCTCTCCTCAGACCTCAAATGGAACCACTATATTGAATCCATAGCTAAATCTACTGCTAAGAAGGTTGGGTCACTATGTCGATCCAGGATGTTTTTTCCGCCTGAATCCATCCTGCATATATACAAATCAACCATCCGTCCGTGCATGGAGTACTGCTGCCATTTATGGTCAGGCGCCCCTGCCATTCTCCTCAGTGTTCTCGACAGGCTCCAAAGGAGAGTCTGTAATGTGATAGGTACTGATCTGGCGGCTCGACTGCAGCCACTTCCCCATCGTCGAAATGTGGCCTCCCTTTGTCTGTTCTATAAATACTTTCATAGCTTCTTCTCGGACAAACTTAAGTCACTGGTACCTCCTCAACAGGTATTTACTCGTGCAACCAGACTGGCAACTGGGTCCCACCCATTCACAGTCAGGTTAGCCAAATGCAGACGACAATTCTACTCCTTCAGCTTCTTCTCTCGCACTTCCCGCCTGTGGAACTCGCTCCCGTATTCTTGCTTTCCTGACGGCTACAACCTCCAGAAATTTAAATACTCATCTATTAACCACTGGACTCTGGCTCTCTCCCCACCCCCGTATATCCTTCCCTTTCTCTCCACCTGTGCATCTGTCATCGCACCTGCTTTCTTAGCTTTCTATTGCTCCTTTCTAACTAGTTTGTACTTCTCACTCTTTTCTAATTAATCTTTTTACATTTATGTAACCCCCCGCTCATCAGTGGCATTTCTGCCTTGCTCGGGGTTAAATGATTAAAAAAAGAATACGTTATTCTCTAGGAAGATTCTTGTCTCTACATTAACCAGTGAGAAAAATTGAGATGCTCTTAATGAATCAACTTCGCTACTCATTCCTTTGGCGACTATTTGCCCAACATTATTTGCACAGCTCTTCTGGGTATCCATGCCCATCTAAATTTGGAAGTCAGTACTTCCAATGTGCGTGGGTGGTGCAGTGGATATCGGATCGAATTCCTTGCATTCACTTACGCACAAATACCCTTAGGAAAGGTATTAATCCGTTGCTTCTCCCCCCAGATATGGATAAATAGCAGGACAGATTGGGTTCTCTAGACTTGGTTGGTAACTAGTTTACGCAGGAATTAATGGCAACCTACTACAGAAAAATCTTCTATCCAGTCAGGAATTCGTTGCATTCACTTACTAACAAATACCCTAGGGAAAGGTATTAATCCGTTGCTTCTCCTTCCAGATATGGATTAAACAGCAGAAAAGATTGGGTTCTATAGCCTTGTTTGGCAACCAGTTTACCACAAAAATGCAATGGCAACCTACTACAGGAAAATCTTCTGCTCAGTCAGTCATGTCTCTTTCAAGATATGATCGTCTAAACGTGTATCACATATGGAACGTAACTGATTGACTCTGAGTTCTCTTCTGAAAGTTCCATCTGTTTGACTTTTTTTGGATACGTATATACCGTGCTGACACCCATGAGCCAACCCATTTTATAGTTCACCAATAGAAGCTTTAACCAATCAGGAAGTTCAATATATTCAATGCGACGTGTATAAAAGGCGGCCACATTTTTCCGAGTATTGGAGTTCAAATCCGATTCTGGAGAGTATCTGATTCGAGAGTGATGGTCTTTAACGTTGTTTCATTGAACAGATTACGTGCTGCGAGGATACTCTATATCCATATACTATGACGGACATGGTCAACAGATGCCAAGAGGATATTCTATGTCCAGGAATGTTGTCAACATTACCTTCAATCCCTTACTTTGTGACCACCATGGACTGTTGTTGCTATATAATATACATTCAGGAGATTGATTCTCTATTACAAACAATACATAAACTGATCCCTGACTTTGTGACCACCATGAACTGTTGTTACTATATAATATGCATTCGGGAGATTGATTCTCTATTATAATCAATACATAAACAGATCCCTGACTTTGTGACCTCCCTGGATGGTTGTTACTATATAATATACATTCGAGGGATTAATTCTCTATTATAATCAATACTTTAACTGATCCCTGACTTTGTGACCACCATGAACTGTTGTTACTATATAATATACATTCGGGAGATTGATTCTCGATTATAATCAATACATAAACTTATCCCTGTGCTTTATGCATAAATTATGGCGAATTTTGTCAACACCATCCAACTGTTTTCTGCCCATTTATGAATTCTTATCGTTTCCCGAATTTCCGTTCATTTACGGGTAGTTTTGACCATTGCAAGATGTCTTTCTTTTCTATGTTTTGTATACTTTCTGAGGTCCCTGTTCCCGAAGTCGACATAATTTCAGATGCTGATACTCCATCCGCTTATTCTTTTAACATACAATATGTCGACATCGTCTATAAAATATAGCGCCTTATGCAATAGCATCAGTTTTATTGTTTTATGAACATTTTCATTTTCATTTACATTCTTGTCCAGTTCAAGAAGGGTTCAGAGTATTTGCCACTAGAAACAGACCAAATATTCATAATTTTAATTAAGTTTCTGACGTTGAGTTAAGACTCTAGGATTTTTTCTTTCATCATTTGCTGACTGTTTTCTTTATCTTCATCTTTGCGATTCTGTTTGCTGAGTATCATGGTGAGTTATTGCTTGAAGGATTCAATTCGTTCAGACAAGTTCCTCTTTTCCTTTTCTTCATTACCGTCGTGGTACTGCTTTTAATGTCAAGTTCTATTGTGAGATCTCCCCTTTTGTATGATAATGGACTCGACTTGAGTATACATATACTCCTGCCATGTAGCGATCAATATTCAATCTAAAAGTACCGTCAGAGTTCTGTAAGTTACCGAGAGATACCGAAGTTACAGAGAGAATGCCTGGTCAGTAATCATAGTAGCTCTGAGCTCCACTTAGCCAGAATAATATTACACAGATATATTAATTCCATCAAGGCTTCATTTCAAAGACTTTTATATATATATATATTCCTTACTAATCGTATTCCTGGATTACTAACCTGCGTTCCAGTTTTTATTTTTACATTTAATATAACTTATTTTTCCATCTTAAATATCTGTTTTGTCATTCATTATTTTCTGCGGTTCCTCACCGGAATCCACAACAAGTTCCATTCCCACATCCGGGCTAAAAATTCTGACCGTTTCTAAAAAAGATTTTTGGTTTCACAGAAAAAGCATTTTAACGAATTCCCTTGATTTTCGAACGCCATTGGTATTCAGCAGCTTTTTGAATTTCTTGTTACATTCCTTTAAATCTTTTCCTCATTCTTTCTCTCTTCCTTTTAATTCATTCTTTCTCTCTCTTTCTCTTTCTCTCTCTCTCTCTCTTTTCTGTTATATTTTCGTTGCGTTGAACGAAGATAACACAACCAAGAAAAATAGTATTGCTTGCATTCGACGTAATCTTGTTGAAATCTGTAGTCGTAGATGAAGGTCACTTACGGCTAGCAGTCTTGTAGTTGTTTCGTAACTGTCTACTGATTGTCTCGTAACAGTCTCGTATCAGCAATATTTATTTTTGTATAAATGCAAGATGTGTGGCATTAGGTCAAAATTTGGGATGGGGAATACACGTCTTCATAAATTTTATCTTAAAAATATAGCAAGCCACAACAATTGACCCAAATAAACTATACAATATTCTTTGCACCAAAACATTACATTCTTACTTAACATTCTTACTACAAACGCCGTAATAATTCAAAGACTCTCTGAAGTCTTATCTAGTTCCATACATATAATTTGTCTGTGGGTAATAAAATGACGAGTCCATTTGTAGGTAGGTCTCCATATATATTATTATTATAGGAATACGAAATATGTGCGCTTATTGGCGTCAAGTTAGCCTCTTTTACGATAACAAAGGAATTAAGAATAAGAAGATCAGACTGCATGACCGATATATCAAATCAAAATGCATTTTAGGTTATAGATAAATATTTATTTTGTCAATCGACATTTTAAACACTTCGCTAAATCAACATAACCTTTGGCTATATTTAAATCTTAAATTTCATTCTAATGCGGAATAAGAATATCGTACCGTTGACATAAGAGATAAAAAATGAATGATAGTTTAGTTCATGTTTATATATATATATATATATATATATATATATATATATTTGTCTGAAAATTATTTTTAATGGATACTTGTATTTGAGTAGAGATTGTTTTCAATTAAATACTATAGATATATATATATATTTTTTTAAATTATTTTTAATAGAAACTTGTATTTGAGTAGATATTCTGTTTTCAATTAAATACTATAATTATATAGTATATCTACTCAAATAAAACAAGAATCCATTAAAAATAATTTTAAAACATATATATATATATATATATATATATATATATATATATATATATTTGTTTTAAAATTATTTATAATAGATACTTGTATCTGAGTAGATATTCTGTTTTCAGTTAAACACTATATATATATATATATATATATATATATATATATATATAACATTCGAACTATTCCAAAAATGAAACAAAAAAATCGATCAGCAATGTATTTGGTACTGGTTCGCATTAATTAAACACATATTTCATTATTATAGTGTTATGACCGAAGGGCCATAGAAAGAAAACACGGACTCGGATATAAGGTTGAATAACAATACATTCTAGGAAAACGTAGTACAAAGGTAAACATGGACTGGAGAGTTCTTTCTCTCGCAGGCGTCCTGGCTCACTCATTCACTCATTCTGTGGCTACTAATCAGAGACAGTATTTAGTCACCTCCCCACTTGAGGCAAAATATGACACAAGGTCTTTTTAATGTGAGTCTTCCGGGTCATATATCGCGGCCAAAAATATATGTCTATCTTTCCCCAGTCGTGACTCTACCCTTCGGCGGAGTCACGACTTGGTTAGAGTTCTCTGCGCGATGGTAGAGAGCGCTCTCTACCCGAAGGCAGAGGGCTGACAGTATCAATGGTAGAAGAGGCAAGTCTACAATTCAGTGACGGTATTTACCCACCTTCCCACGTAAGGCGAGATGTGATACAACGTCTTTTTAATGTGGGTCTTCCCGGCCATATAGCCAGACCAAAAATATCTGTCTATCTTTCTTTCCCCAGTCGTGATTCTACCCTTCGGCGGAACCACGACTGGGTTAATGCTCTCCACCCGAAGGCAGAGAGCTGACAGTGTCAATGGTAGCAGAGGCAGGTCTACTATTCAGTGATGGTATTTGCCCACCTTCCCACGTAAGGCGAGATGTGACACAACATCTTTTTAATGTGGGTCTTCCCGGCCATATAGCCAGATCAAAAATATCTGTCTATCTTTCCCCAGTCGTGATTCTACCCTTCAGCGGAACCACGACTGGGTTAATGCTCTCCACCCGAAGGCAGAGAGCTGACTGTGTCAATGGTAGCAGAGGCAAGTCTACTATTCAGTGACGGTATTTACCCACCTTCCCACATAAGGCCTGATGTGACACAACGTCTTTTTAATGCGGGTCTTCCCGGCCATATAGCCAGACCAAAAATATCTGTCTATCTTTCCCCAGTCGTGATTCTACCCTTCGGCGGAACCACGACTGGGTTAATGCTCTCCACCCGAAGGCAGAGAGCTGACAGTGTCAATGGTAGCAGAGGCAGGTCTACTATTCAGTGACGGTATTTACCCACCTTCCCACGTAAGGTGAGATGTAACACAACGTCTTTTTAATGTGGGTCTTCCCGGCCATATAGCCAGACAAAAATATCTGTCTATCTTTCCCCAGTTGTGATTTTACCCTTCGGCGGAACCACGACTGGGTTAATGCTCTCCACCCGAAGGCAGAGAGCTGACAGTGTCAATGGTAGCAGAGGCAGGTCTACTATTCAGTGACGGTATTTACCCACTTCCCACGTAAGGCGAGATGTGACACAACGTCTTTTTAATGTGGGTCTTCCCGGCTATATAGCCAGACCAAAAATATCTGTCTATCTTTCCCCAGTCGTGATTCTACCCTTCGGCGGAACCACGACTGGGTTAATGCTCTCCACCCGAAGGCAGAGAGCTGACAGTGTCAATGGTAGCAGAGGCAAGGCTACTATTCAGTGACGGTATTTACCCACCTTCCCACGTAAGGCGAGATGTGACACAACGTCTTTTTAATGTGGGTCTTCTCGGCCATATAGCCAGACCAAAAATATCTGTCTATCTTTCCCCAGTCGTGATTCTACCCTTCGGCGGAACCACGACTGGGTTAATGCTCTCCACCCGAAGGCAGAGAGCTGAGAGTGTCAATGGTAGCAGAGGCAAGTCTACTATTCAGTGACGGTATTTACCCACCTTCCCACGTAAGGCCTGATGTGACACAACGTCTTTTTAATGTGGGTCTTCCCGGCTATATAGCCAGACCAAAAATATCTGTCTATCTTTCCCCAGTCGTGATTCTACCCTTCGGCGGAACCACGACTGGGTTAATGCTCTCCACCCGAAGGCAGAGAGCTGACAGTGTCAATGGTAGCAGAGGCAGGTCTACTATTCAGTGACGGTATTTACCCACTTCCCACGTAAGGCGAGATGTGACACAACGTCTTTTTAATGTGGGTCTTCCCGGCTATATAGCCAGACCAAAAATATCTGTCTATCTTTCCCCAGTCGTGATTCTACCCTTCGGCGGAACCACGACTGGGTTAATGCTCTCCACCCGAAGGCAGAGAGCTGACAGTGTCAATGGTACCAGAGGCAAGTCTACTAATCGGTGACTCTTCACTCAGAGTTGTTTGCCATATTATAAAGGTGTGAACGATTCCATTTGTGGGTAGGTCCCCACAGTACAAACATATGCAAGAAAGTATACAAAATGGTATTATTGATAAAAAAAAATCCTTCTGACAGAAATATCAATTGACCGAACGAAATTTATGAGAGACTTGAATAAAGTAAAGCCAGCCATTCGACTAACCATGCACATAATTTTACACTCATCCAGACACGACAGCAAATATGAAAAATTCACAGAAAGAAAGAAAAGAGTCACGCATCAAATAGGGAACTAATAATCCAGATCCCCTAACAAAGGAAGGAATGGAGAATTAAACTAAAAAAAAAAAAATGGGACAAAAATAAAAGGCGTAAATAAGGGTAAAGGGTAAATAGGATATAGGTTGTGATTCAGTGGATATCGACTCGGAACGACAAATCGGAGTGCCGAGTTCGAATTCCAGTTAAATACCTTGCATTCACTTACGTACAAATACCCTTGGAAAAGGTATTAATCCTCCTCTTCCCTCCAATTATGGGTTAAATAACAAGATAGACTGGGTTCTATAGCCTTGGTTGGCAACCAATCTACCGCAGAAAGCAATGGCAACCTACTGCGGTATAATCTTCAGCCCAGTCAGCCATATCTCTTTCGAGACTTGATCGCCCAAAACGTGTATCACGTATGGCACTTTAACTGACTGACTGAATAAAATAGTTGGAAATATAATTAAAACTTCTGCTAGGCATAAAGTGGAGGATGTTTTTTATTGTTATGAAATAATAAACTGATCCCCCACTAATACTTAATATAATAATGTAATATAATCTATCTCTTCTCCCCCCAGCTATGAGTTAAATAACAGTACAGATTGGGTTCTATATTCTTAGATGACAACCAGTCTACCGCAGAAAGCAATGGCAACCTACTGCGGCACAATCTTCTGCCCAGTCATGTCTCTTTCCAGACATGATCGCCCAAGCGTGTATCAGGTATGGCACTTAACTGACTGACATGAGCGTACAATCTTTAGCTAGGTTAACTTGGCGGAAAAACTAAAAGCCAAACAAACCTAATTTAACCTATTTGGGGTGGGTTTGCCAGTGTTTTAATACAGCGTTCCCAATTTTTTATGCCATTTAGGCATCAAAATGTCACTCTCAGTCGGTTCTTTTCCAATCGACTGATACATGCAAGACACCGACCTTTTGCAAAATTTAGATGGCGGAAGTCGTCGCCGTTCCGTACTGATCTTGATATTAAGTTGATGTTTAAAGAACAAGATTAGATGAGAAAAAACAAACCTCGTTTGTGGTACAGTGGATATCGACTCGGAACGAGAAATCGGGGAGCCGAGTTCGAATTCCAGTTGAATTCATTACATTCACTTACGCACAAATACCCTAGGGAAAGGTATTAATCCGTCACTTCCTTCCAATTATGGGTTAAATAACAGGACAGATTGGGTTCTATAGCCTTGGCTGGCAACCAATATACCGCAGAAAGCAATGGTAACCTACTGCGGGATAATTTTCTGCCCAATCAGTCATGTATCTTTCGAGACATGATCGCCCAAGCGTGTTTCACGTGTGGCACTTAACTGACTCCATAGAATTCCTTCTGTTACTACAAACAGAACTGGCCTCATGGACAAAGAGTTTCTGCGCAGCATGGGGACCAATGGAACTACAACATTGTACTGGAAGAAAGCGTGAGATTCCACCGAAACTGCAGTGGACACAGTTGGAAGAATTTCCCTAGCCCACTGAAGAAAGTTTTTGCCAACTCAGGGGGCCCTTCACATCACCAGCCAGGTGTGTGATACCTCATAATGAGTGAGGCATTTCAACCTAGACACCCAAGGCTATATGAGTCGAGACCCTGCTTATTTAAACCCAACTCATCAATCGGACTATTTTGAATAGACCTTCTCACTATTACCTGATATAATGCCGAATGGGATCACACCTGGATGTCGGAGAGGCCCTCCGTCGCCCGTAAGAGGGCTAGCCGGCATTCACAATAGAATGAGCACTCGCCTCGGAGTGAGATTCCTCAGATCACGAGTGTACACTTCTTATGGACGGGAAGTTCTTCCTAGCTTCTTCCTTCCAGAATTCATATTTGCCGTCCGCTTGCTAACATAATCGATCTAGGAACGCGATGCGAAGCGTATGTTGACGAATCTCAACGCTAGGCATAGCCAGACCGATTTTAAATGGGTGGAGGTAACAGTTCTCCCGACATAATTTGAGATCCTTTCCTCACAAAAGGAGAACAAGACCCAAACTAATTGCATTAATATGGCATACAGAAATGGGAGCACGTAGGGTCGCTAAAGGAAAATTTGGTAGCTGTGTGAAACACATACTTTCATTTTCTCCTTTAAGTAAAAATTCCTCAGATCACAGAAGAACTGCGCCCTCAAAATTCTTCCCTACCTCCGACCAATTCATTAGCAAGAGATGATCGGGACCGAACTAGATATCTAGTATCTTGTTTGACCGGTCCGTCTGTCCAAAGAGAATATTCAGGTAGAGAAACTCCCTTCCACAGACACAACCATAAGTCAACAGACTTATTACGGTTGGTTTTGACCCATGTCACCGTCTCGTATCATGTGATCTCTTTAATGATTTCGTCAATCTCGGCTCTTATCAACACAAGAACCGCAACGTCACCAAAATAAGCGGGGTGCCTGGCGGAGATGGTAGCACCATGTAAGAAGATTCCGCCTAGGACCGGATTCGTCTTTAACTAACGAAGGGAAAACAGCGGCGTAAAATTTAAGAACTGGAGGTGTAGCCATGGTGTGTGTTTTAAGTGAATAGAACTGTGCCGAGGAATAAGGGCACGCTGCTGGAGGCCACTGCAATCTTTTTGACTTTAGCACGTCATTCAACTGTTCTAGTGTCTCCTTTTAGACAAAACTCGGTTTGTAATTCAATTTGATTTGTCTCACCGGCATAGGTGACCTTGGATCTTTAAAGGATTAGGCTTGTGCGTCTTCTGGAGTCTGAATTCCCACAATCCAGAGCTTAACTATGATCTAGCCAACGACTAACCATTCATCCTCTTCCGTTTGCCGGCAAATGCTATTCGAGAAATGGGGAAATTTTACCACACCGGTCACAATTATTGGCATCACACTCGACCAGAGAGAGATTTGGGTTGGAAGAGGTCAGAATTTCATAGGCCATCTTCTTCTCTGGACAGGAAGAGGAGAGATGACGAGTCTCCCCACATTTTAATAGGTTGGTTTACAGCTGGTCATAATGGCCGGTATTTTCTTAACTTTATATCCCGGCACTTGTAGATGGAGATGATTTTTTCAAACCAGCCTTATCTCAAAATTCCATCGCACATTCAGATTGTCAGAGGTACCTGACTAAATTGTACCATTTAAGCGGTTAAGTGTTCCCCTAAGATTTAGGAGGAACCTTCGCCTGCTCTCATATTACGTGTGAATTATGAGGTCTTTGCTTATGAGATCTCGACTGGAGGCGTCCTCACAGTCGGCAGTATATCCCACAGGAAGTATCCTTTACCCTTGATTACTAGTTGGGGTTTAGCCCACACAGACGTCAAAGACTTTATCACAGTGTCTGTATTGAAGCGACAAATTTTACACAAACGCTTGTCGACCAAAGAAACTGACACAACTCTTTTCTCAAGCCGCTGTCATTCCTGGGGGTCATCTTCCTTGATAAAGTGTTCGTTACTCTTGGTTCTCTTCAGAAAATGGTGACGGTGCAGTCTCCTATCACGATTCTCAGTGTCAGTATTATACCATTTGGATGAATTCCCGTCACACTTAAAGAAGTGTGTAAATATCCACAACACTTTCTCTCTAGTTCTATCTTTCGGTGTCTCTTTATTTTTGTGAATTAAGATTTTTCTGTTGTTTTTTTTATTATTATTTCTTCGTTCTTTGTTCAGTTTTCTCTTATACTTTCATTTTGACGTTTTTCTTTGATTCTTTTCTTTTTGCTCATTTTCTTCTATTTTCTTTTACTTACGTTCCTTCGCTATCCTTGTCTCTTTTTGTATTGTTTCTTTTTTCCTTCTTTTTCTCTTCTCTTTTTTGCCTCTCTGTTGTGGATCCTGGGAATAGGAATCGCACAAATAAAGAAACAACAATCAGAATTTGAGAAAGAAAAATAAGTATATTAACGTAAGGATACAAACTTGAACGAAGGTTAGTAGTCCAGGAATACGTGTTAGTACGAAGTATATATACAAGTCTCTGAAGTGAAGCAGAAGTATGTTTCGTATGGGAAAGGTAACCGCACAAAATAAAGAAACAACAACCAGAATTTGAGATAAAAAAAATTAAGTATATTAACGTAAGGATACAAACTTGAACGAAGGTTAGTAGTCCAGGAATACAAGTTATTAAGAAGTATATATACAAGTCTCTGAAGTGAAGCCGTAGTATATTTAGTATGTCTACGTAGGAAGCTGATGGGTGCTGCGTAATAATCTTCTGGGTGAGTGGAGCACAGAGCTACTATGAACTACTGACGCTATATTCTCCGTGAAATCTCGGTATCTCCCGTCACGCTTCTATAGCAGGAGTATACGTATACTCAAGACGCGTCCATCTTCATAAAAAGGGGAGACTCCACAACACTCTCTATATCTCTGTCGTTGTCTCGCTTTCTCTTATAAAGTGTTTCTGGATCTTTGCTCTTTCTCCTGCTTTTATTTTTCTTTTTCTTTCGTATTCATATTTGTCTGCCGTTTTTTTCGTTTTTGCTTCTATTTTTTCGCTTTTAAAGGTTTTCATTCCTTCTTTCTTTGTAGATATTTCTTTATTTCTGTCTTTTTCTTTTTCTTCTCTATTTTTATCTTTCTATCTCTTTTCCTTCCTATTTTTCCTTAATTTTACTTCCCGCACTTTCTCTCTCTCTCTCTCTCTCTCTCTCTCTCTCTCTCTCTCTCTTTCTCTCTCTCTCTCTTTCTCTCTCTTTCTCTCTCTTTCTCTCCCTCTTTCACTCTCTCTCTTTCTCTCTCTTTCACTCTTTCATTCTCGTCCTTCATTGTTTATAATCTTCCTTTCTCTCTGATTTTATTTAATAAAATTCTTGTTAACATGTACATTAGCACACTTCCACCCACATGTAATTGCAGCCATTTGATACTGTTAATACTTTAGTCGAGCCGACAGTGCAAACTGCCAATAAATGCCGCCGCTGGGGCGACGCTGGTCTTTGCAAACGGTAACCCGAACTGTCATCAGATCGCTTGGAATGGCAATTAATTTCGAAATAGAAGCACAATCAAAAATATAAAAAAAATCTCTGATATAACGAAAGACAAAAAAATACAGTGTGTAAAAAAGACAATTGTCTGTAGAAAGCGCTGATGTGGGTTTGTGTTCTGAGAAAATATGTCTAAGGAAATGTAAATTAACCTTGTTTGTTTGTTCGAGAATGGAACGTAGCTGAGTTGGTCGCGGGGAGACGCAATGGAGAAATGATCGTTTGGTTTCGGTGAGGATGACGCTATTTTTACACTTGAAACAAATAAGAGAGAAAGGTTGATCAATTGAGAAAAAGGTGCAAGAAGGAATAAAAAAGGAACATCTAAACAGTTGTTAAAGAAAGAAAGACAGAAAGAAAGAAAAAAGAAAGAAAGAAAGAAAGAACGAAAACATATAATAAGACACCAGAGAAAGAAAGGGGGAAAGAAATAACGAACATCTAAGCAGATGATTGAAAAAGAAAACAGAAAGAAAAAAAGAAAGAAAGAAAGAAAGAAAGAAGAAAAGTATCGTCAGATGTTTGAGAAATAAATACATAAAGTCAGAGAATTTAATTGAGAAAGAAAGAAAAAAGAACAGAGAAGAAGAAAAATAGAGAGAGAGACACAGATAAGAAAGAAAGAAAAAAGAAAGAAAGAAAGAAAAAATATCGAGAAACACAGAAAAGAAAGAAAGAAAAAAGAAAAATATAGAGAGACACACAAAAGAAAGAAAGAAAGACAGAGAAGAAAAAATTCAGAGAGAGACACAGAAAAGAAAAAAATAAAGAAAGACAGAGAAGAATAAAAATATATAGCGAGACACAGATGAGAACGAAAGAAAGAAAGAAGGAAAGACAGAGAATAAGAAAAATATAAAGAGAGTTACAGATAATAAAGAAAGAAAAACAGAGAAGAAAAATATAGAAAGAGACACAGAAAAGAAAGAAAGAAAGAAAGACCGAGAAGAAAATATATAGAGAGAGAGACACAGAAAAGAAAGAAAGAAAGACCGAGAAGAAAATATATAGAGAGAGAGACACAGAAAAGAAAGAAAGAAAGAAAGAAAATTATTGACAGATGATTGACAAATAAATACATAATCTAAGGATATAATTGAGAAAGAAAGAAAAAATAAAGAAAGAAAGACAGAGAAGAAGAAAAATATAGAGTGAGACAGAAAAGAAAGAAAGAAAGAAAGAATTGACAGATGATTGAAAAATAAATACATAGTCTAAGGATATAATTGAGAAAGAAAGAAAAAAGAAAGAAAAAAGAAAGACAGAGAAAAAGAAAAATAGAGAGAGAGAGAGAGAGAGACACAGAAAAGAAAGAAAGAGAAGAAAAATATAGATAGAAACACAGAAGAAAAAAAGAAAAGAAGAAACAAAGAAAGAAAAAAAGAAACAAAGAAAGACAAAAAAGAAAATCTAAAGAAAGATGTCTTAGAGCAACCATATACTCAAACTCCAATAATAGCTTTCAAAATAAAGTTGAAGTTGAAATTGTATATGTGTGTGACCCAATTGTAGAAAAAACGAATTCCTTTGCCTTTCTTGCTTCATATACAGTCTGTTCCTTTCGAATGTACCCAACTATTACACGATATCTGACAGAGATTTACACCGGAAACTTATCAATATAACTTCCATGAAAATTGTATTAGAATGTATTGCAGAATTCGCATCCGCCGAAGGTTGTTAAAAAGAATAAAAAGATGATGATATTATTCTGAATAATTCATAGAATATTCGCAATATTTTATCTTAAAAGTTGAGATGACAATAGCATCAAATCAACATGTGTTGACAAATACATGAATTGTAAACTGAAAGGACTCCCCATTTATACACATGGTCGAAAGACGCTTAATCACGTAGACTAGTCCCATGACGAAATTACATGACATAATGACTGAGACTTTAAGTTGAAATGCAGATAAAGCGATTACTAGCGTCACAAAAGCTGTTTTCCGTTGTATTTCAAGGCCCAGGTTATTTAGACGCGTGAAGTGAGGCGCACCCACCATATTCTTGAAGATAATTAAACGATTCAAAAAAAGAATATCTTGTCCCCTTTTTTTAAAACCGATGACATGAAACCGATGCCAGAATTTATAAATTGGTCTTCATGTTTCCCTCCTCCGAATCTCAATACGGAATATCACCAACATTTTTGAATTCATCCATTACGGAGGGAAATCCGATTTAACTCCCTCCCATTGACAACAATAAAACTGAGAATACGAATTGGAAAATTCAAGGCGCGAATCGTAAAAATAAAAAGTCGTAGAATACAGGCGCCGAAATTGTTGAAAAGCTGGTGTAGCTTAGTGAGCACTCTCCCATAATGATCATATCTTCGCAAACCCTGTGCTTCCTTAACTTACCGCGACCCTTCAGGGCATCTGTGAACATAGGCCTTCACAATAATCCTTCCTCTGAGCAATTCTATTATTATCAATATCAATGTCTGTTCTGCCAGCGTGTAACCTACGAAACGTAAACACGATTCGTAGGTTACTCGTTGTTCACTTTTAACGTTCTTCTCTTTAATATGTCCTGTGAGTATCGAATTCTCCAAGGCCTCTTTACTTCAGTCAGTCAGTTAAATGTCATACGTGAAACACGCTTGGGCGATCATGTCTCTTTCGAAACATGACTGACTGGGCAGAAGATTATCCCGCAGTAGATTGACATTGCTTTCTGCGGTAGACTGGTTGCAAGCCAAGGCTATAGAACCCAATGTCCTGTTATTTAACTCGTATCTGGAGGGAGAAGAGATAGATTATATTACATGATTATATTAATTATAATTAGTGGGGGATCAGTTTATTACTTCATAACAATATAAAACTGATCCCCCGATTTATGCCCAATAGAAGTTTTGATTATGTTCCCAAATATTATATTCAGTCAGTCAGTTAATTGCCATACCTGATACTCGCTTTGGGCGATTATGTCTAGAAAGAAACATGACTGACTAGGTAGAAGATTATCCCGCAATAGGTTGCCATTACTTTGTGCGGTAGACTGGTTGCCAGCCAAGGCTATAGAACCCAATCTGTCCTGTTATTTGACTCATAGCTAGAGAGGGAAGAGGTGTATCATATTATTAAGTAGTAATCAGTGGGGAATCAGTTTATTACTTCATAACAATATAAAACTGATCCCCAACTTTATGCCCATTAGAAGCCTTAATCATGTTTTCAACTATTATATCCAGTCAGTCAGTCAAGTGCCATACGTGATACACGCTTTCAGCGATCATGTCTTGAAAGAGACATGAATGACTGGGCAGAAGATTATCTCGTAGTAGGTTGCCATTACTTTCTGCAGTAGACTGGTTTCCAGCCAAGGCTATAGGACTCAATCTGTCCTGTCATTTAACTCATAGCTGGAGGGAGAAGAGATAGATTTTATTAGATTATTATATTAAGTATAATGCAGAGGCTCGTCTCTTGTTCCCTGTTTAGGGTGTGGTTTCCGGCTTTCTCTTTTCCAATCTTTTCATTCTTACGTAGCCCCCTGCACATCAGTGGCGTTACCGCCTTGCACGGGGTAATATGATTACAAAAAAAAATAATTACTGGGGGATCAGTTTATTACTTCATAAAATAGAAAATCGGTCCCCCACTGTATGCCCAGTAGAAGTTTTAACTATGCTTCCAACTATTATATTCCATCAGTCAAGTGCCATACGTGATACACACTTGGGCGATCATGTCTTGAAATATACATGACTGAATGGGCAGAAGATTATCCTGCAGTAGGTTTCCATTACTTTCTGCGGTAGACTGGTTACCTGCCAAGTATATAAAACCCAATCTGTCCTATTATTTAACCCATAACTGGAGGGAAGAGACGGATTAATACTTTTCCCAAGGGTATTTGCGCGTAAGTGAATGCAAAGAAGTCAACTGGAATGCGAACTCGGTTCCTCGATTTGTCGTTCCGAGTCGGTATCCACTGCACCACAACGCATGTCCTCTTACCTTATGTGTCCTAAAATGTGTATTCTTCCCATAAAACTTCCAGTTTGCTCACATTTACCGTCCATGATATTTTCAGCAGACATCTGTAGAACCACATCGCTCTTGCATCTAGTGTCGTTTTCATTTTTAAGGAAATTGTCCTGAATTCACTTTCCTATAAAGGGACTGACATTACACGACAGTCCAACACTTTTTCGATTTTTTAACGAAATTTTCCTTTTTTAAACTGTAGCAGTTAAAACTTATGATCTAAAATATTCCGAGCCTTATGCACTTTTAAGGGCTCAAAAGAAATTATCAGGTATTATTTGTTGTTAGTCAACAGAACGATAAATGCTTACAGATTCAGGACGTAAAGTTACCTGAATAGGTTCAGATGATAGTGGCGCTGCTGGAGACGAGGATCATACCAGTTGGTTTCGCACGGATAAACAGGAACGTTTCTTAGTATCATTACGGTGTGAATATTGGAAACCAACTGAAAATTTATAAGCACTGAATGAATGACACATCAAATATTGATCTGGCATTTTGAGTCATTGTCTGACGACAATAAACAAAGCCCAAGTGACAAGTCAGAAGGGGAAAATGTCTAAATACAAATATATGATACGCCTCCTATAAATGTGAAATGGTAATATCAAGCCAGAAGTCACACAGAGGTTTGTATTGATCCCCGATTGTACTCGTAATTTCGATTTTGTCCCTGATGTGTCGTTAAAACATGGGCATTAACGAAAGAAGATGATGAATCATTCAACATCATCACCTGATGCAGCCGTTAAACCTAGCGTTGTTAGGATTGGTTGTCAAAAACAGCACTAAATCATTTTGCCATTTTCTTTTCATAGCAAAATGTAGAGGTAATGTGCAAAATTGGAGAACCGAGTTCGAATTCAAGACAAACTCGTTGCATTCACTTACGCGCAAATACCCTTGGGAAATGTATTAATCCGTCTCTTCCCTCCACCTATGGATCAAATAACAAGACAGATTGGGTTCTATAGCCTTGGTTGGCAACTAGTCTACCGTAGAAAGTAATGGCAAGTTAGTGCGGGATAATCTTCTGCCCATTCAGTCATATATCTTTCGAGACATGACCGCCCAAGCGTGTATCACGTATGGCAACTAACTGACTGACTGGATATAATAGTTGGAAACATAATTAAAACGTCTACTGGGCATAAGGTGGGGGATCAGATTTTGTATTGTTATGAAGTAATAAACTGATCCCCCACTAATTACTACTTATTAATATCATATATCTCTTCTACATCTAGCTATGAGTCAAACAACAGGACAGATTGGGTTCTATAGCCTTGGTTGGCAACCAGTCTACCGTAGGAAGTAATGGCAATCTACTGCGGGATAATCTTCTACCCAGTCATGTCGCTTTTGAGACATGATTGCCCAAAGCGTGTATCACATATAGCACTTAACTAGCTGAATATGATAGTTGGAAACAATTAAAACCTCTACTGGGCCTAAAGTGGGGGATCAGTTTTCTATTGTTATGAAGTAATAAACTGATCCCCCTCTAATTACTACTTATTAATATCATATATCTCTTCTACATCTAGCTATGAGTCAACCAACAAGATAGAGTGGGTTCTATAGCGTTGGCTGGCAACCAGTCTATCGCAGAAAGTAATGGCGACCTACTGCAGGATAATCTTCTGCTCAGTCAGTCATGTCTCTTTCCAGACATGATCGCTCAAAGCGTGTATCACGTATGGCACTTAACTGACTGACTAAATGTGCTTATCTGGTAAAGACGTAAAAAGTTTTTTTTGTTGTTTTTTTTAGACAGGTAAGTCATTACGGCGGTTTATATTTCTGAGATGTACTGTAATTATTTACAGGATTTACATTGTTCGAAAAGCTGTCCTTATCTTACTGCCATACTCACGACATTTTGACCGTTGTAAAAGATCCGACCATTTTCAGGTAATATTTGTTGCTTACTCAACTCTCCAAGTTATGGCTCTTTATCAAGTGGGACTAACTAAATCGGAGACATCCAGAGAGGCATGGAACGTGGAATTAGAACAAAATATCCCCGTCGACTAATTTATTGTTTCGGTTCGAAATCCCAACAATTTGATTTTACGGGAAGTGCTATTTCAGCGTTAGGTGGCCTTATGTCCCGAGCACTACAATCTTAACCTTATCTTTTCCACCTATCCTCATAAACTGCGTCCCTTGACTCTTACTCTGTGACCATTTCAGCTTCTAGTGACCCTTGGACATTGTAATGGTTGAATATTATTGTAAAGTGAATTTGTCTGATTCTTTTTTCTCACTATTTCACTAAATACCGTAAGAAGTGAGCCTTAATAAACACTAGCAGTATAGCCCGGCGTTGCTCGGATGTAATGAAAGCTTTAAAACTAATCCATGGTCCTGGATCTCAGACTCTTTGGACGTTGGCACGAAAGACTAAAAAGCAATAGTTGTTTCCAGTTAAAGCGAAACCGTAGACTGAAAGAAAGATGAATGGATGTAAGTCAAATTTTGATTTCCTGGTATCGATATCAAAGAAGTTTTTTCGTCTTAAACTGAATTTTGATGGCTAAATAAGTCCTCTGAGTAAATGGTATCATGACTGAGACTAAGAACTACAATTATACCTACTTAGAGCCAAACCCGAAGCAAAAACTAAAATAAAAGGGCTGAAAAAAATACAGACATACAGGCAGATAAACAGACACACACAAAAAGATCTTGCCTTTTATAAATATATATTATAGATTTTCTGCACTATTGTAAGAACTGTAACCTTGAAACTTCTGAATATCGTTTCTTATGTCTTTGTCTATGAGTGTATCAAATTTGATTAAAATCGGACCACTTCTTCTATAACCCGATTTTTTCTATTCTCGATTTTCGATATTTATCGGGGGTACCTCGACACAAAACTTAGCTAAGAACACTCGCAGACGCTTATAGTACAACTGTGTAAATTTTCAAGAAAATCGGTTCAGCCTTTTCGGAGGTGGAATTGTCTTACAGCCACAACATTTTTCGCATACTTGTGTGACATGGTGCAGAATCCTGTTCCCATATATATGTTACTCCAGCAACAAACTTCATGACCAAGGGAAGCACTACCTGCTATAACCACTTGATGTAGGCCTTCATGTTGAGTTTGAGGCCCCATTGGAAGATGAATGGATGCATAATATTGCCATCACAAGTGATCACTCCAAACACCTTCATAATCGTCATTCGAATTATCCAACTTTTTCCGAATCCTTCGTAGCGTTCTCAAATTGACACCCAAACACGCTTAAATATCGTATAAGAGCTTCTGGTGTGAATGCTAAGCATTACTGGATGTTGTTTCAAAATTTCTTGCGTCATGGTGCTTTTTGTCTCACAGACAGTGCCCGGATGACCAAACTGTGCAATCCACAAAAAAAAAAAAAAAAAAAAAAACAAGCAACGCTCGTGCGCGAACATGAAAAATATAAATCACAACAATTTATCCATCGCACACTGTATAGCGTTCTCGCCATCAACTCTCTCATAAATAGCATTGAAAAAAAATTGACCTAAGCTTAAGATAAAATTTCCTACAATTACTTAAAAAAAAAACATTTATGACCATTTCTTATTCAAAAAATGCTGCTCTAATTTACTAAAGCAATTTGCTCAGGCGAAAATGTATCTAAAGTTTTTTAATTGCCAAATCAATCAAATTGAATCTTAAGCTGTTCATCTTGCTAACGACCACATTACCTTCAGACAGTGATATTCATTTCTCGCTAGTGAAGAGTTATAGAAAATTGGAAAATTATCAGATATTTCACGCCAAAACCCTGTAAAATGATGTAAACTTACGTATGTCATATATAAGCAATCAGAGTCTAACCGTACTGATGAGCTGTGATACAGCGAAACAGATCTGTCTGCGGATGACAATATTTACGCTCTCACACCCTAATTGAGCACTCTGGAAGAATGGGAGACTTTGAAAAACAGTAGCTACTCTGGCGTGTACGCATCGCTCATTCAGTAAAATGAATTAGAGCACTCTGGCTAGTGGGCGCGTATAATGATAATATACGCGCTAAAAAGTCTGCCGTCTTCCACCGAACGCCCATAGCCCAGAGGTAGAATCTCCGACTGACGCCAATGCGGTCGGGTTTCAATCCTGGGTTAAAAAGCAATCGGAGCCTAACCGTACTGATGAGCTGTGATACAGCGAAACAGATCTGTCTGTGGATGACAATAAATTTTATATTAAAATGTTTTCTACAACTCATTAGGTGGGCAATGCATAATTGCCCTTTCCTTTTAATTTAATCCAGTGTCAATCTGAAAATAAGTGTCTTTGATACGATTTTCTGTTCACGGAATATTGTGAGGAAACTGAAGATGCGGAAAAAATCTCACGCGATAGTGTAGAGTCTCCAGTCGATATGAAAATTTAAGCGACATATAGTTAACAAATCCTTTTAGTCATATACGTTCCTAGCATCCTTATTCAGTTATGAGTGTACCCATACCGTTAAAAAAGAGGGCAAAATATTCGAGAGAATTATTGTTTCCTCACAAATTATCGCCCCAGAGCGTTACAAGACGGAACTATATATATATATATATATATATATATATATATAAGCTCTATAATACTCATTATATTGAGCACTGTTTATAATAAAATAAATGCCAGAGCACTCAAAATATAATAAAAAACCTTGAGTCCTCTTCACTTCGAATTATATATAATATATATAATATATAATAATATAATATATATATATGTTTATATCTATATATATATATGTTTATCTATATATATATATATATGTTTATATAAATAAATATATATATATATATGCTTATATAAATATACATATATATGTGTTTATATAAATATATATATATGTTTATATATGTCTATATAAATATATATATATGTTTATATATATATGCTTATATAAATGTATATATGTATATATATTTTTATATATGTTTTTATATATATATATGTTTATATATATATTTTTATATATATGTTTATATATATTTATATGCTTATATATATATATATACATATATATATATATATATATATATAGGCTCAGCATGTACCCCTAAAAATTTTCGTGATAGGTGCCGTCTATGTCTATTGGAGAAGATTCTGATTTTGAAATATCCTCCTCAGAACTATATATAGATATAGTACTGTGCAAAAGTATTAGGACAAGAACTATTTTATCTTTTATGAGGCTAATTGACAGAAAATAAACAATTTAATTAAAGTAATTTTATAGTTAATATACTGTTAAAGTAATATACTGTTAAATATAAGAGACAATAAATGTCTGCTTTGTTTAATCATGAGCCGTTCTAAACGTCGTATTTTGGCTTTAATTTCAGTTGAAAGTAAAGACAAAAATTCTCCAACATTTGGATAATTTTTTATTAATTTGTTTCTAAGCTTTCGGCTCACATGAGCCATCTTCAGAGAGGTTATTAAGACTGAATTACAGTAACATCCACCATCAGCGACGATTTTATTTTGTGTTGACATAAAACACCGCTAGGCAACGGCAATAGTTACCAAAAATAACAAACGCAGTTTGAAAATTTGCAATGCGGTTCTATGACGTGACACTGCGTGATAGCGCGAAATGACAACAGAACCATGTATTCAAATGCAATGTAATGTATTATGACCGGATTTAATGTACATGGCCTCCAATATCTGAAGGTTCTTTTTACTGTGTGTATGAGTGAGGATTATTGTATTGTTGACTAAAATCTGTCTGATATTAACTACATGTTTACGTTTTTCTGAAAAATGTTGTTTAATTGTACTCTCTCTCTCTCTCTCTCTCTCTCTCTATATATATATATATATATATATATATATATATACTAGGTGCGATTGGTAAATTCTCCAAATTATTTTATTATTTCAAAGCAAAAGGCTATTATACTAAATATTAGATTTATTTTGTAACAAGTATTTTTTCTTGTTAAAGCATTTGTTGAGTCAATCAAATAAAATTATTTTAATTAAATTGTTTGTTTTCTATCAATATGCCTCATATAAGATAAAATAGTTCTTGTCCTAATACTTTTGCTCAGTACTGTAGCTATTGGTGAATCCAGTGAAGAACGAATAGATAGCAGTATGAATAATTTGTGATCTTTCTAACTACAGCTTTGCGAGAAAACGATTGAATTTAAGAGCTTTTTCATAATTGTTGCAACGATTCAGAAGCTATTGATTCGCACGTCATACACCGAATTGATCGCTTAGCAGTTGATAGATTTTTTTTTTTTGTATTTGGTTTTGTCTTTATTGCTCCGCTGTGATGTTGAAAACATGATGTGGACGCAGGGTCAGTCGCACTGAATAAACTCTTACTTAGGGCCAAAACTCTTTGATCTCCAACTTGATAATTAGGGACATTTAATTAGTACCGGTGGACTTTTTTTTTCCCACATTTTCAAAGACACGTTCCCATTAGCGTTTATTGTGTATGGATCTCCGTCCCTGTTTGAGAAAATAAAATAAAAGGTGGAACGGAAAACATAAGAGAGAAAATATGAAAGATATGCTTTCATGATATTTTCGATTCGTTTCGATTAATAACTACTCGGATTTCTCAGAATGTGATGGAATGAACATGCATACACCTTGGTTCCCCCTCGCAGTAATGTGATTGGCTGGTTTCTGCAATAAATATAGACTAAGGCAAGGCCGCAGAGAGGTCTACAGGCTTTAGATAAGAGGTCTACGTCCATAGGTCTACTACGACTATTGGTCTACGTTTGTTGACTACGCCTACGTCTCAGAATACGGCATACGACGAGTACCGTCTATTACGTCTACGTATTAGATTGACCTACACGGTTGCATTTGTCTAAACCGCTTAACTACCTCGAATGATATAAATATATATATCCCTTTCCGGGACATATCAGAATCTCATGTAGATTTTTTTCGGTTGTTCACACGAGTCAGTCAGTTGAGTGTCATACGTGATACACGCATTGGTCGATCATGTCTCGAAAGAGACATGATTGACTGGACAGAAGATTATCTCGCAGTAGGTTGTAATTGCTTTCTGCAGTAGACTGGTTGCCAGCCAAGGCTATAGAACCCAATCTGTTCTATTATTTAACACATAACTGGAGGGAAGAGACGGATTAATAACTTTCCCAAGGGTATTTATGCGTAAGTGAATTCAAGGAATTCTTCGGGAGTTTGAACTCGACTCCCCGATTTTTCGTTTCGAGTCGATATCCACTGCACCACAACGCACATCCGTTCACACGAGATATCCAGATAAATAACGTCATCCATAAAATATAAAGAGCAGTCAGTTATCAAGCAGTTGCATATGTATGAGTGCAAAAGTTTTCAGCAACCCTTGATTGAAAATGAAAGACTGAGTACGTAGGATTAAAAAGAAAGGGTTCACACACTCAAAAACTTTCAAATAATTCTGTTTGACTCTCTGTTTGTTAGTTAGCACGACCGTTAAGCTCTTCCAATACCTCATAAATAATGGGGCAAGACAAGACATATCAGAAACGCTACTTGGTTTCAGTGAAAGAAAAGTAAAAACGATAGAAGTGTTTAAAATATCTTGCCGATAATTCATGCATAATGAACTACCGACCTGTACCTGGGCTTGTTTCGGCATTCGCTATGGTCGGGGTGAGGTGGCTTCCTCCCAAGTGATAGAGATGGCCAGGTTCCCCAAGTCCTACCCGGTATAAACATCAAGCATTTTTTAATTATTCCACAACAGGTTGCCAATACCTGCTGCGGTAGACTGGTTGCCAGCCAAGTTTATAAAACCCAATCTCTCGTTATTTAACCCATAACTGGAGGGAGGAGACGGATTAATACTTTTTCCAAATATATTTGTGCGTAAGGGAATGCAAAGAAATCAACTGAAATTCGAACTCGGCTTTTCGATTTGTCGTTCCGAGCCGATATCCACTGCACTGCAACGCATATCCTCTTACCTTATGTGTCTCAAAATGTGTATTCTTCCCTTAAAACTTCCACTTTGCTCACATTCACCGTCCATGATATTCTCAGCATGACTGACTGGGCAGACGATTATACCGCAGTAGGTTACCATTGCTTTCTGCGGTAGACTGGTTGCCAGTCAAGACTATTGTACCCAATCTGTCCTATTATTTAACCCATAACTGGAGGGAAGGGACAGATTAATACCTTTTCCAAGGGTATTTGCGCGTAAGTGAATGCAGGGCTCCCCGATTTCTTATTCCGAGCCGATATCCACGACACCACAACGCACATCCGTCATGTATAATGAACTATTCTTTTGTGGTTGCGTGGAATGACATATCAAAGGTTTCAATATGAAAGGAAGATTAGTTTAGTTTACTTTAGTTGTTTGTTTTACCAGCAAATCTACTTTTTGAGGTTATTTAATACTGAAGAATTTGGTTGAT
>JBBBDQ010001564.1:370000-545000 GCA_037127315.1 Ascarosepion bandense
ACACCCCTTCCGTCATCCACCTGATCAGGCCCTGCAAATATGTTATCCGCTGCCTTCCTCTGTCTCTTCTTCCTTCTATCTGGCCTGTTAGTATCAGGTTCTCCAAGCCCTCCTTCCTCATTGCATGTCCCAGGAACTTCAGTTGTCTCTTCCTGATGCTCAGTATTTAATTTCCTTTTCGTTGCCATTCTTTACAACACTTCATCGTTGCTTGCATGCTCAGTCCACGATATCCGCAGCATCCTTCTGGAGAACCACATTTCCGCTGCTTCCAGTTTTGTCCTCATTTTCGATGATATTGTCCAGCATTCACTGCCGTATTGAAGAACTAACATCACATAGTAATCCAGCACTCTTATATGCTAGATCACAAAAAACTCCCCTAAGCATAGAAATGCAGACAATATTAGAACCAGTAGTACAGAACGCCAAAGACAAACAAGTGCAAAAAAGCAAAATTGCAATTTAAGCTCTGGTAATAAAAATTATTACTGAGAAATTAGGCTTATAAGTAAAAAAAAATTCATATACTGATCTCCTCAAGGACACATGATCAAATAGACAAAAGCGGTAGTCAGAGACAGTCTGACCTCGTATTCATCCAATATGCCAATAGATAGATAATTTAACGCAGATGCAAATTTTTTTTACGCAAACAACACACTTGGTAATGGGATCAGGTATATATCGGCAGAATGAATGCTTAGCGATGGGCTCACCATTATCACCAGCAGTGGCTAACATATACAGGAAATACTTCGACGAGATGCCATTAGAAGCCACAACACTAAAGCCAACTCTATGGGTGGGATACATAGATGACACTTTCATACTATGACCACTTCCTCATGAGATTTCCCTTCTATAATTCCATGCGCCTATGGCTTAATGGGGTAGCGACTTTGACTGACACCAAATCGGTCGAGTTTAGATCCCGGTCAGAAGCAAGTGGATGTGTCTAGTCACATTGATGAGCTGTGATACGGCGAAACAGGCTTGTGTGCGGATGACTAATATATATATATAATTTTCAGGTGTGTTTTATTTATAGAATAAAGTGCTCGCCATCAGGGATAGAGCGTATGTAAACATAAAATTGGAGATTAAAGTCAACAGTTAGAGGCGACAGACTGTTTCATGACAGGCACAATCATCACGCCATATGTGCTGACTGGTTAATTATTGCAACAGTCAGTCGTCTCTGAGTGTTGACTTAAATGTCCGCTTATATATATATATATATATATATATATATAGTGTGTGTGTGTGTGTGTGTGTGTGTGTGTGTGTGTGTGTGTGTGTGTGTGTGCTTAAAAGTGACTGCAAAAGTGTAAAATATCTTTGTCAGTCAGTTAAGCGCCATACGTGAAACACGCTTTGGGTGATCATATCACGAAAGAGACATGACTGACTGAGCAGAAGATTATCCCGCAGTAGGTTGCCATTGCTTTCTACGGTACACTGGTTGCCAGCCAAGGCTATAGAATCCAATCTGCTCTGTTATTTAACCCATAACTGGAAAGAAGAGATTGATTAATACCTTTCCCAACGGTATTTGTGCGTAAGTGAATGCAATGAATTCATCTAGGATTCGAACACGGCTCTCCGATTTATCTTTGTTTGTAGCATTTTTAAACAATGTATTTTCAGAAATTTTAATCATCATCGTTCCAAACCATGATGTTAGAAGGAAATGACAAACTAAGAAATGTTAATTTGAAAATTTTTGGTGACAATTGAAAAACCCATTATTCTCATTATTCATGGACGTGAATTAATCTTTTCAACAAAGCAAGTCAAGTAAATGTTTCGGGTCTCTTGTTTACAATAACTGCGCTAAAAAAATGATATACGTCTCAATTAGTTGCTAAAAAGAAAAAAAATCGTTTGTTCCGGTTCGTTTTCCAATTCTTAAATATTATAAAATGTAGCAAATATTTCTGCGTTGTAATTGTTCTGGGAAATTGCTTTTTCATACCTTTACAACTAGTTTTCTTTTATATCCAGTAATAATAAAAGCCAGGATTTGTCATCGGAAGCCACAATTTGAACAACATAAGATACGCAGGTGATACAGTGCTGATTGCAGACACGGAAAGAAAAATATAAGACATCCTACGGAAGGTAGCAGAAGAGAGTGACAAAAAAGGACTACAAATAAACTGCAAGAAAACAGAATGCATTCTCATCAGCAAAAAGAGCAACGCAAAATACCAAATACTTGTGGGAGATTCTAGAATCAAGCAAGTACAAAAATTTAAATACCTGCGAAGTGTTCTAACAGGAGATGGAAAGTGTGACACAGAGATCCGGAGGCGAATTGGCATGGCAAAGGACGCGTTTCAGAAGCTGAGTAAAGTACTAAGACACATGAAAATTTTACTAGAAACAAATAAGATAGTGCTACGTTGCTATGTGATGTCAGTTCTTCAATACGGCAGTGAATGCTGGACAATATCATCGAAGATGAAGAAAAAACTGGAAGCAGTGGAAATGTGGTTCTACAGAAGGGTGCTGCGGATATCATGGATCGAGCATGTGAGCAATGACGAGGTTTTGGAAATGATGGAAACGAAAAGGAAATTAATACTGAGTATCAGGAAGAGACAGCTAAAGTTCCTGTGACATACAAGGAGGGCTTGGAGAACCTGATACTAACAGGCCAGATAGAGGGGAAAATAGACAAGGGAAAGCAGCGGATATATTTGCAGGGCCTGATCAGGTGGATGATGGAATGAGGGTTGCATGGTGTAACAGGAGAAGGCGTGCTAAGAGCCACCAGGGATAGGGAGACGTGGAAAGCCATGACTGCCTACGTCCTGAAGGGACAGGGCACATGGAATAATAATGAAAGACAAATTTCAGTCTTACCCCAAACTATGACAAAGAATATTTGTTATTACAATTTCTCCTAATAATAATAATAAAGGAATATAATATTTTTAATGCTATGAGGAAAAATTTATTCCGTTAAGTAAAACAAAACATACAGAATAGACAAAATTTGAACACACACACACACACACACACACACACACACACACACACACACACACACATACACACACACACACATATATATATATATATCGGCTTAACTCTCACAACAGACCTCAAGTGGAATGACTATATAGAATCCATAGCTAAATCCGCTGCTAAGAAAGTCCGTTCTCTGTGTAGGGCCAGGAAGTTTTTCCCGTCTGAAACAATCCTGCTCATATAAAAATCTACCATCCGCCTGTGCATTGAATATTGCTGTCATATCTGGTCGGGTGCTCCTGCTATTCACATAGGGGTCCTTGACAAAATCCAACGGAGAATCTGTAATGTGATCGATCCCGACTTAGCAGCTCGGATACAGTCACTTTCTCACCGGCGCAATGTGGCTTCCCTGTGTCTCTTTTACAAATACTTTCACAGCTTCTGCTCCGATGAACTAAGCTCACTGGTACCCCATCCCATACATGAATTTGCTCGAGCCACAAGATTAGCATCTAGGTCCCATCCTTTTACTGTGAAACCAATAAAATGTAAACGCAAATTCTATAAAATTTTTTTCTACTCCATCAGCTTCTTTTCTCGTACTTCCCGCCTGTGGAATTCCTTACCATTTACTTTCTTTCCCGACAGCTACAATCTCCAAGAATTTAAATGTAAAGTCAATAGTCATCTCTTATCTCACTAACCTGCATCCTCTCTCTCATACTTCTTTCTCCGTTCACTCCCCTCTCATCAGTATTATCATCCTTCTCTTACCCACTTCCTGAGACCCCCTATAACTGTCACTCTTTCTCCTAACTTTCCTCCTATGTAACCCCTTGCGCAACAGGGTCAGTAAAATGCCTTGCTTGGGGCGATATGATATTTTAAAAAATTCTATACATTTATATCCCAGAGAATGTAAATAAATCTAAAAGACATGCATGTGTAGCTAATCAGTATTTCATCGACTGATTGATTTGTTTTCTACGGCTTATCAACAGACAAGAAATTATTATGTAAAAATAAAGTGGGAGAGCAATTTTATATTACAATCAATATATAAACTGATCCCCCATTTTATGGCCATAGTCATACTTCTGATATTTACTTCCTGACACCCCCTATAACTTGTCACTCTTTCTCATAACTTTCCTCATATGTAACTCCCTGCAAATCAGTGGCAATAAAATGTCTTGCTTGGGGCGATATGATTATAATATATATATATATATATATATATATATATATATATATATATATATATATATAAATATAAAGAATTAATGTATTTCTCAGATAAAACTTTAATAAAAATGTGGCTGGTTTAGATTGATAAACTTTTCTTATTTGTTCTTTAATATATATATATTATACGAAATTATATCTACCCCACACACAAACATATATATATATAGAGAGAGAGAGAGAAAGAGGTGGGAGAGTCCATTTCTTTTACTTACTTTCTTTTTCGTCATTTTTAATATTTTTTTTTATTCCAAGTCTTGTCCCTCCAGGATGTGCGTTGTGGTACAATGGATATCGGCGCGGAACGAGAAGCCAGGGAGCCGAGTTCGAATTTCAGTTGCAATCCATTGTATTCACTTACGCGCAAATACCCTTGGGAAAGGTATTAATCCGTCTCTTCCTTCCAGTTATGGGCTAAATAGCAGGCTAGGTTGGGTTCGATAGCCTTGATCGGCAACCAGTCTACTGCAGAAAGCAATGGCAACCTACTGCGGGATAATCTTCTGCCCAGTTAGTCATGTCTCTTTCGAGACATGATCGCACAAGCGTGTATCACGTATGGTACTTAACTGACTGACTTGTCTCTCCATTTGTTTTTTTTTTCACTATATTTCTATATTTCTCTTTCGCTACTTGTTTCCCGTATTTTTGTTTATCTTCGCTATCCACGCATCGTCTCATTCATTATAAAATAGTGGGTTTTTTTTCAAGCTTTATGCAAATTAATCATCAAATTAATGGTCTCACAAACGTTATATTATAGATTATGCAAAGGCCTTTAATAAAGTATCAGTCAGTAAATTACATGCCATACGTGATACACGCTTTGGGCGATCATGTCTCGAAAGAGACATGACTGACTGAGCAGAAGATTATCCCGCAGTTGGTTGCCATTGCTTTCTGCGCTAGACTGGTTGCCAACAAAGGCTATAGAACCCAATCTGTTCTATTATTTAACCCATAATTAGAGGGAAAAGAAATGTATTATATTATAAAGTAGTAATTAATGAGGGATCAGGTTATTACTTCATAACAATAGAAAACCGATCCCCCACTTAATGCCCAGTAGAAGTTTTAATTATGTTTTCAACTATTGTATTCAGTCAGTCAGTTAAGTGCCATACGTGATACACATTTTGGGCAATCATGTCTCAAAAGAGACATGACTGACTGATCAGAAAATTATCCCACAGTAGGTTGCCATTACTTTCTCGAGTAGACTGGTTGCCAACCAAGGCTATAGAACCCAATCTGTCCTATTATTTAACCCATAGCTAGAGGGAAAATATATTATATTATTAAGTAGTAGTTAGAGGGGGATCAGTTCATTACTTCATAACAACAGAAAACCGATACCCCACTTAATGCACAGTGGAAATTTTAATTATGTTTCCAACTATTATATTCAGTCAGTCTGTTAAAAGCCATACTTGATATACTCTTAGACGATTATGTCTCGAAAGAGACATGACTGACTGGGCAGAAGATTATCCTGCAGTAGGTTGCCATTACTTTCTGTGGTAGACTGTTTGCCAACCATGACTAGAGAACCCAATCTGTCCTACTGTTTAACCCATAACTGGTGGGAGAAGCGATAGATTAATTCTTTTCCCAAGGGTATTTGCGCATATGTGAATGCAACGAATTAAATTGGAATTCGAACTCACTTCTTCAATTTCTCGTTTCGTGTCTATATCTACAGCACCACCACAACGCAGGAAGAAGTGAACACTGATACGCAAATGAGTGCGTCACAGGCCAGGAAAGCGGTTGGGGTGGAGGTAATACCCTCGACTAATGCAGGTGCTTTGTGCACACACATTAGTCATAGTTTGGGCGGCGGCGGCGAAGAAACATGTCGGTGTCGAAGAAGTTCGTTCGGGTTATCTTATTTATGACTTTAAGGTGGATTTGTCTGCAGCCACATGAAGTAACCAAATTCTTCAAACGTTTGGGATAATGCTGAGTGAACACACTGACAGGTATTTGTTCCAGAAGTTCAGGTTGGAACATCTGTCCATTTTTGATGAACCCCCGCAACGGCCAGCCACAGGACCTGGATAATGAGGCCCGAAAGCGGCCATATATGAAGACAACATCCAAATTTCTGTTGAGCTTGCCAAACGCTTCCCTGTTTCTGATAAAATACTCTGACTTCACTTGAACCGCATAATAAAGGCGTACAAGTTGAGCCCGTGAATACACCATACACTGTCTGACGGCAACAAGAAACAACTCATAAAAACCTACCTCTCGTTGCTTTCACGGCACTGCAAGGTACCAATATTTGATCGAGGGCTAAGCGGTGAAGAAAACTGGATTCTCTATGACACCCTCAAGTGTGCCAGGCATTGGTTGTCACAAGGAACACTGCTTCACACCACAAGATCAACTCTACAACCACGCAAGATCATACTCTCTATCTGTTTGACTAGTAGAGGTCTTCGAGGGGCTGCGGCACAAAAGTTTGCTAAACAAGCTCTATTATAAAATCCTTCTTAACAGGTAAACCCCTGAATGTAGTAAATTCCGGCCAATCCTTCGAGTACCTGGCAATCAACGCAAATGTCCCACAGGGGTCACTTCTCGGCCCAACTCTCTTACTGATTTACATAAATGATCTAACATTGGAAGAAAACTGGCTGGTTACATTCAATTCCTCCAAAACCAAATTGGTTACATTCCATCACCACCGATCAGACCTCGAAATCCAGCCAGTCACGATGACCGGGCGTCTTCACAAGGACCTAAGAACTGGGCCTCAGTCTCACACCCGACCTTAAGTGAAATTCATATATACAAGGTAACCAAAAACGTTCTGTCCGTTTTTAAAGGAAAAAAAGAAAACACTTCACTGTATGTGTAACTTATATTTAGTCTTCGAAGTAATCGCCATCGGCATCCAGCACCTTCTGCCAACTTGTCTCCAGCTGTTCAATGCCCTTGCGGTAGAACACGGGGTTTGGGGGTGGCTGACGCAAAGAAGTCCGTGAGGGCTTTGCGCAAGTCTTCTTCATTGGTGAAGATGATTATCCAGGAAGTGAAAAAGGTGGATGGCACAAAGTCTCCAACCCAAGTTGCTGTAAGGTATTCCTGACCACTCGCGCGACATGCGGCCTGGCGTTGTCATGGAGGAAAAACACACCTTTGCGATTCACCAGTGGTGGCTCCTTCTGGCTCAATGCCTGTTGCACGCGCTTCAATTGCTGCGAGTATTTGGTCCGTTGGTAGCAGTTCATAATAAACCACTTGATGACCTATCCACCAGACACGAAGCATAATCTTGCGTGTGTGCATAGGCGGGCTTGCGGTGTGAGGGATAGCACCCTGAGGAGAACCAATGTCTGGAACGCTTGGGAATTTCATACAGAACCCAGTTTTCATCACTGGTAAGGACCCGATTGAATAAGGATACGGTACGGTGGCGAGAAAGCAGCGATACGCAGGCTGCCACTCTTTGTCCATTGTAGACCTCTAACAGCGTTTGCGGAACCCACTTGCTCAGTTTGTGCGTCTTAGGTGGTGAAGGTGAAGTCTGTTTCATCGGAAATGTTGAACTGTCTTGCAAGTTCACCACACGTTAGTCTACTGTCATCTTCACAATGGCCGCCTTCAGGACTCCGTCATTCAAGACCTGTGGTCGTCCACTGCGAGGCACATCATGGAGAGACAAATCTCCAGACTTGAATTTTCGAAACCAACGCATTGCAGTACGTTCATCCATAGCATTATTCCCAAACGCTTGACATATGCGGCGACTTGATGCAGCTGATGATAAGCCCACTTTGACGTTGTAAAGCTAACAACCTCGAACGAGATCTCTAGACACTTCCATCTTTCTCACAGTTGTCCGGCTTATAACTGATGGCTGGGCACGGTGCGCGTGTTTTTTATAACGTCTGATGTTCCTACTTTCGGCTATCCGAATTTGAAAACAATTGCACACGCATTTCGTATATATTTCAACTTCATTCAATGACTAATCAAAAAACGGACAGAAATTTTTGGTTACCTTGTACAAACCATTGCTTAAGATGCAGGTAAATTGATCAGTTCCCTGTACCACTCCAGTAAGTACCTGACTCCTTAGCTTATCTTCGTTGTGGTGTAGTGGATATTGACTTGGAACGATAAATTGGAGAGCCGAGTTCGAATTCCTGTTGAGTTCCTTGCATTTACTGACGCGCAAATACCTTTGAGAAATGTATTAATTCGTCTCTTCCCTCCAGTTATAGATTAAATAATAGTACAGATTGGGTACTATAGCCTTGGTTGGCAACCAGTCTACCGCAGAAAGCAATGGTAACCTACTGCGGAATAATCATCTGCCCAGTCAGCCATGTCTCTTTCGAGACAAGATCGCCCAAGCGTGTATCACGTATGGCACTTGACGAATTTTTAACAACAAATAACGGGCAACTTTCAGTAAGCGAGTAATTTTTAAATTATTATGTTCTGCCGTAAAAGCGAGAATTACCGCGTAACTTTTTACTAGATGAGTTAGCTTGATGTTTTATCTGTAAAAAAATGATGTTCAGAATAAGCTAGAATAATCAGAGCTATTAAAAGTCTTGTAATGAAAGTAAATAACATTATATTTCCTGTAAAATCCTTTGTACAATAAAAACGGAAGCTGAGGATGGTTCGCCTGAAATTAGGCCTATACTTTCGATTTACCATGAAATAACGTACCTGCCTTAATTACTTGCAAATTTGCTGCAACACAAGAGCTATCGTATTTCGGTGCTGCTTGTTAGTAGCTCACCAGGCAGTGAAATATTTTTCTGTTCTATATATATATTAATTCCTAACAGAAAAAAATGTCACTGTCTGATGAGGTACTAACAAAGATGACAATTGTATTGAGTGTATTAATCAATCCGCACTAACTCTACCCAAGAAAACCAGACCAGCAGAATATCATACTGCCACCAAAGAGCCGACTGGGACTCGTTCAGGGACTTCCTCTGCGACGTCCCCTGGAACAACGTCTTCGATCTTCCTGTCGAAGACTGTGCCTCCGAAGTCTCCTCTTGGGTTAAGGCTGGCATTGATGCTTTTATCCCGGCCAGGAAATTCCAACTAAAACCAAATTCGTCCCCCTGGTCCTCACCCGCTTGCTCGGCCGCTATTGCCCACCGGAACCATTTCTTCCGGCTCTATCGAAGCTGCTCGTCGAACCAAAACAGGCGCCTTTTCAACTCAGCACGGAACAAGTGTAAAAAAGTACTGAACGAAGCCAAGAGGGCGTTTGCTACCAGAATTAGGCAACGCATAGCATCCTCTAAGTTTGGCTCCAAAGATTACTGGCGTCTCTGCAAAAGCGTGCTCAGCAGGAACAAGACTTCAATACCCCCACTAATCAATGAATTTGAAGTTCTCACCTCCCCAGCCGACAAGGCTGAATGCTTTGTCCGTAGATTCTCAACCAATTCGACACTGGACTCGTTAGGAATACCTACACCAGACTTCCCACCCAGAACTAAGGCTCAACTAAATAACGTCCACATTACACATTACGTCGCCAAGATAATTGCGCAACTTGACCCACACAAAGCGAGCGGCGGTGACGGAATCAAAGTCATAGTACTGAAGAAATGTGCCCCAGAACTCTCCTCTGTCCTCTCTAAACTCTATAACCTCTGCCTATCTGCTTCCTGCTTTCCTGCCTGTTGGAAGTCCTCCTGCGTAGTTCCTATATTTAAGAATTCTGGCGAACCCTCAGACCCCGCCAACTACCGTCCTATTACTCTCCTTCCAATCTTTGGCAAAGTTTTCGAAGCCATTATCAACGCCGAGGTGATTCAGCATCTTATGGCCAACGGGCTTCTCTCTGACAAACAGTACGGGTTTCGCTTCACCAGGTCTACTGCTGATATGCTAACGACCATTACCGAGTACATATACCAGGCACTCGACAAGAATGGTGAAGCCCGAACCGTTGCCTTGGATATCTCCAAAGCATTCGACAGGGTCTGGCATGCTGGCCTCTTGTGCAAACTGCGGAGCTATGGGATAACTGGACATCTGTTTGACCTCATCCAGTCTTTCCTCTCTAACCGCACATTGAAGGTGGTATTAAATGGGCATGCCTCCCAAAACTACCATACGAACGCGGGCGTCCCTCAAGGTTCTATCCTAGGTCCCACGCTCTTTCTGATCTACATTAATGATCTCCTCGACACCATTAGATCCCAAGTTGGCATGTATGCCGACGACACAACAATCAACTCTCGCATCGATCAGAAACCAGGTCTGGACGACAAAGTGAACCTCGCTGCCATACTTGAAAGGGACCTCCAATCCGTAGTGGTCTGGGGTAGGAAATGGTTGGTAAATTTCAATGCCTCTAAAACAAAGCTGTTATCAACTAACCACCATAGACAATCGCATCTACCTCCCATTAGAATGGGACAGGCTAGCCTCCCAGAGAGTAAAATACTACGCCTCCTTGGCCTTACACTCTTGGCGGACCTCAAATGGAATGACTATATTGAATCCATTGCCAAATCTGCTGCTATGAAAGTCGGCTCCCTGTGCAGGGCCCGGAAATTTTTCCCACCTGAATCTATTCTGCACATATACAAATCTACCATCCGCCCGTGTATTGAATATTGCTGCCATATCTGGTCGGGTGCCCCTGCTGCTCTCCTTGGGCTTCTTGACAAAATACAAAGGAGGATCTGTAACGTGGTTGATACTGACTTGGCAGACCGGCTGCAGCCGCTCTCTCACCGGCGTGATGTGGCTTCCCTGTGCCTCTTCTACAAGTACTTTCATGGCTTCTGCTCCGATGAGCTTAGATCACTGGTGCCGCCTAAGCACGAATTTACACGAGATACTAGATTAGCAACTAGGTCCCACCCTTTTACAGTTAAACAAATAAGATGTAACCTTTAAATTCTACTCCAATAGCTTCTTTTCTTGCGCTTCCCGCCTGTGGAACTCCCTTCCACAAGTCTGCTTTCCCGACAGTTACAATCTCCAGGTGTTTAAATGTAGGGTCAATAGACACCTCCTATCACACTAACTCCCAACTATTCTCAGAACACTCTCATCTACCCAACCCCCATTCTCGGTATCCTTACCCTCCTATCACCCACCCTCTGACATTTCCTATATTTAATCATCCTTTCTCCACTCTACGTAGCCCCCTGCGCAGTAGTGGCAGTGACATACCTTGCTCGGGGTGAAACGCTTATAAAAAAAAAAATATATATATATATAGTATATAAAGAATTAATTGTAACCATTTTTAATTTCTTCACTTGAGTTTTGTTTGTTTTTAAATTTATCGATCCCACATATAGTAGAGTTAGTTGGGTACCATCTGCGAGAAAAAGACCACCATGAATCAATTCCCTCCGTCAGAACTTTGGAAACAGCTTTGCGTACCCGATTGGTATTTGTTGTGGATCCCGGGAATAGAACCCGCACAAATAACTGAACTGTGACACTATCTCCCGCGGATATACTTTTTTTTGTTTGGTTTAATACAACGGAGAGAGAGAAATTAATATTAATGGTATTGTTAGTTGTGCTTTATTGTAATTCGCGATGTAAGCTTATCTAAAAAAAACTATTTTTAATACTATCGTGTGCTTGTAAAATCCGGGGAATAGAAAAATTGGCTTATGGTTGGAAAAGAAAGAAAAATTTAATCATTCTTTTTTTTTTTTGTGTTCGAAGCGGATTGTTTTGGGCAAGCTAAAATTTTGTAAGTAGCTATAACAAAATGTCAGGATTTACTTGATGAGGTCAAGTAGAGTTAGATCCCGCAACAGATGTTCCTGGGAACAGAAATTATGGGATCGGAAGAAAGAAGACAGAAATACATTACGTCATGTCAGCAGCTGATATTTCATTCGTCGAGCCATGGCTCCCCGCAAATCGTGTGGGTGGAAAACAATCTCATTGGCCGAAGGCTTTGAATCGGCTAGATCCCCCGAGAGGATTAGATATGGTTATAAAAATAGAGACTTAGTGAGAAAAATCAGATAAGTTGGGAGAGAGCTTCCAGGCGACAAGGATAAACCAATCTCCACAGCGCCGCCGTCACGACGCCGCCAATAGCCGCCTCTGATTAGGTAAATTCCGTTAAGCTTCGATAAGGACCCGAAAGAACTTTATTCTTTTAAAAGTTGCATAGAGAATTGACAGCTCTGGTTATAGAAAATGTGATTTTAAAAAGAGATTGAAAAGCTCTGATATTTTTAACGAAACTTGGAAAAGACACTTGTATTTGAAGATTGAAAGCTCTGATATTGTTAAGCGAATCCTCTCTCCGTTGTAAACTGGCGTTCCGGCAATTGTATTTTCTGCTTTTGTAATTAATCATTTTTTTTTTAATTTTAAAGATTTTATTCGCAACTCTCAGGGCGTCTTCGATCTTATTCATTTATTTAATTTTTTTCTTTTTTTTTTTTTTTTGTGCCGTGTTTATCCGGTCTGGATCTGGTACGGCTACTGGAATTGCACAACGCGACTTTCCGAGATCAAATCACAACGTGGGCAGTGGTCCGTTGTTGTAATAGACGTCTTGAGGACCAGCTTCTGTGACGAGATAATCACGACCAGCAACAGCGGCCCGAAAGCGTCCACATAACTGGTACCGTTTCGAATTATCCTGTGAAATCAAGTATTATTCTTTCATGTTGGAATTTGGTACTCTCACTACCAAGTCGAACTCATGACCACTAAATGATACTAAATGATACTAAATGATACTAACACATGCATAACCAACTACTATATCCGCCGCCGTCGCGAAGGGACTTTAGTGGTTTATTTTTGGAGTCTTTTATATTCAGTGTCAAGTGGATTTTGACAACTGGATCAGGTTAGTGGGTTCGTGTCACTTGTCATAATTTGTATTTATTTCTGAGATGAGTAATTTTCCATAATCTTGGAATTATTTCGAAATTTTGTTCTCATCTTGGTTGGTATATATATATAGTCATCCACAGACAGATCTGTTTCACTGTATCACAGCTCGTCAGTACGGTTACACTCCGATTGCTTTTTAACTCAGGATTGAAACCCGACCGAATTGGCGTCAGTCGGCGATTCTACCTCTAGGCTATGGACGCTCGGTGGAAGAAGGCAGACTTTTTAGCGCGTATATTATCATTATACATGCCCAATAGCAAGAGTGCTCACATTCATTATTGAATGAGCAATGCGTACATGCCAGAGTAGCTTCTGTTTTTCAAAGTCTGCCATTCTTCCAGAGTGCTCAATCAGAGTGTGAGAGCGTAATGTGTGTGTGTGTGGTTTACACACACACACACACATATATATATATATATATATATATATATATATATATAATTGAATGATCAACCATATATTACATCTGTTTAAAACAGTGCTAAGGCAATCGACTAGTGCTTCTTTGTTGTATCTCCAGAAAAACTCCTTGAATGCCAATACTGAACAAGCAACAACCCTGCCGAGATTTGCAACGTCACCCTATGCCCTGCCCTGCCCTGCCCTGCCCTGCCCTGCCCTGCATTTTACTCAATTAGTGTCAGCTTCCTGCGTTTGAATTTTTCAGTTTGTCAAGTATTCATCGCTGGTGCGAAAATCGGTTAACTTTCTTCATCCTCCTCTCTTCAAAAAGCCGCACCTCTCAAGCCGTGTGCAGGACTCTTCTTTATCGACTTAACCGTTTCAAGAACTGTCAGAGATGAAGTTTCGCTTTCCGTTTTTTAACTCCCGTTTCAGCGTTCACTTTTTCGACTAGTTTTCCAAACGGGTGACTGCGATTTCTTGCCGTTGCCGTTGGAAATGTCTTCCCCAAACTCAATCAGTTCTCCTACACCCGATAAGGACGCTCTGTTTTTCCAGCCCCCTGAACACGCGCACTTTCCTCTCAACAAGATGGAATGCAAATGTCGCCGATTTTTTTTTATGCTTTCATTTTTTTTTTTTTTTTTTTTTCAGGTGGCAACGTGCGGTGGCGTAATGGCAACGAAGATGGAAACAGAGAAATCTCTAAGTGAAAAATTTCAATATCGGATGAAAGAAATTAACCTACCTCTACACCTCCGTATTAGGTCCCATCGCAAGATATCTCGTCACAGGAATGATTCTATTTGTTGACAGAAGTTAAGGATAGATAAGAGAGCTCTCGCCTAAACCAATCTCATTACAAATTACATACTAACACACGGATTATTTTGAAAGCTGTGACTGAGTAATTTTATTTGCAATACTTTTCTATAGTATAGTCATAAACACGGCGTTTAGCTTCTATATTTAATACCTTATTCCGTTAATAACGTTTGAATTGATTCCTTACAAGCGTCAATAACTTTTTCAACTTTACCAATATATTTCCTTTGTAAAATACATTTGCAATGTATTAACATTATAAATTTGTTAGTTCCATTTTATCAGTATTTTTTCATTGCTTCCTGATTATTAATAATTCTTTCTTACCGATTTTCAATGCATTTCTATTGTAAAATCATAAACAATACATATTCATTTTATATAAAATAATTCTATTTTATTAATAATGCTTGAATTCATTCGTGACTACTGAAAATCCTTTTGATTTTCATTACATTTTTGTATTAAAACGAAATCCAATACTTTTACAATTTTTTAATCATATAATTATTAATACCTATTTATTTATACATTTCCTGCTGCATCTGAAGTAGAAACGAAAATAAATCAAGTAAATTTATTAGTAATTACTTCCATTGGTTGTTTAAATAATGGTTGTTTAATTGTTGTTTTAATAATGGATGTTTAATGATTTTTTTTTAATAAAGGTTGTTTAATGGTTGTTTTAATAATGGTTGTCTAACGGTTGTTTTAACAGTTGATTCATGTTTTTTTAATAATGGTTGTTTAATTCTTGTTTTAATCATTGTTGTTTAATGGTTGATTTAATAATGGTTGTCTAACGGTTGTTTTAATAACAGTTGTTTAATGGTTGTTTTGATAATGTTTGCTTAATTGTTGTTTTAATAACAGTTGTTTAATGTTTGTTTTAATAATGGTTGCTTAATGACTGTTTTAATAATGCTTGTTTAATGGTTATTTTATTGGTTGTTTTAATACTGGTTGCTTAATAGTTGTTTTAATAATTGATGTGTAATGGTTGATTTAATAATGGTTGCTTAATGATTGTCTGAATAATGGTTGTTTAATGGCAGTTTTAATAATGTTTGTTTAAAGGTAGATTTAATAATGTTTGCTTAATGCTTGTTTTAAAAATGTTTGTTTTATGGTTGTTTTAATAATGTTTTTCTCATGGCAGTTTTAATAATGGTTGTTTTAAAATGGTTGCTTAATGTTTGTTTTAATAATGGCTGTTTAATTATTGTTTTAATAGTGGTTTTTTAGTAGTTGTTTTAATAATGGTTGCTTAATGATTGTTTTAATAATGGTTGTTTAAGTGTTGTTTTAATAGTTGTTTTTTAAACTTGATTTAATAAGTGTTGCTTAATGGTTGTTTTAATAATTTATGCTTAACGGTTATTTTTATAATGGTTGTCTTAATAATGATTGTTCAATGGTTGTTTTAGTAATTGCTGTTTAATGGTTGTTTTAATAATGGTTGTGTAATGGCTGTTCTAATAATGGTTGTTTAAGGGTTGATTTAATAATCGTTAATTTAATAATGGTTGCTTAATGGTTGTTGTAATAATGGTTGTTTAATGGCAGCTATAATAATGGTTGTTTAATGGTTGTTTTAGAATGGTTACTTAATGTTTGTTATAATAATGGTTGTTTAATGGCTGTTTTAATGATGATTGTTTTAATAATGGTTGTTCAATGGTTGTTTTTATAATTGTTGTTTAATGGTTGTTTTAATAATGGTTGTGTAATGGCTGTTTTAATAATGGTTGCTTAATGCTTGTTTTAATAATGTTTGTTTAATGGTAGTTTTAATAATAGTTGTTTAATCATTGTTTTTATAATGGTTGTTAATGATTGTTTTAATAATGGTTGTTTAATGGTTCTTTTAATAATGGTTGTTTAATGAAAGTTATAATAATGGTTGTTTAATGGTTGTTTTAGAATGGTTGCTTAATGTTTGTTTTAATAATGGTTGTTTAATAGTTGTTTTAATAATCGTTGTTTTAATAATGGTTGCTTAATGGTCGTTTTAATAATGTTTGTCTAATGGTTGTTATAATAATGATTCTTTAATAGTTGTTTAAAAAATGGTTGTTTTCATGATTGTTTTAATCATATACACAAATAAACTATTTTCTGCTTTTAGAGAAAATTTGTCCCTAAGCAAAATGAACTGTTTAATTAATCAGTGTCTTTATTCCTACGTTTCTTACTGCAGTCTTATTTCTTCAAGCCTTTCATGTGAGGTATTCAGATATCTTTGTTTATTAAGTGATCGTCATGCTTCAACTTTGTTTTGAAATAAGCTTTGTCATCTTTGTTTCTAACATTTTTTATGTAAATTATGATATCCTAGATTCAATACCTTTTTACCCTCTCAATCTATAATCGAATAATAATTAAGTAATGAATTTAGTATTTTTATTGTAGGTTAATCACAAGTTCTGATATTATTTAAATACATTTTACATTCTCATTGGTATCCACTATTCAACACAAACTTGTTCTATGAATGTACAATTAAAATGATCTAATTCCTTACGTTTTACATTGCGTTGTGTATTTAAGATTTTTTTTTCAGTGAACAACATAAAACGAAAAATGATTCTGAAGAACGGGGGAGATAAAAACAAGATTGAAAAAGAAAGAAGCAATTATTCCGGTCTCGGGATAAGATACAGTCACGGCAGGTGGTTGATAGGTAAAGATATTCACAGGCAACTCAAAAACGCCGTGGGGCCATAAAAGTACAACGTTGAACAATTAAGAGTGTGAAACTCACCTTTGCAAGGATGTTTCCAACTAGCATTCAGTTGCCAGACAAAAATAAACAGGGTTGTAACTCAATATATGTCCCTCTATCCCATGGTCATAGGGTGGATATTGTGCTGATATTTGTTGAGCACAGTATCCACACTGGAATCAACAGCCAATCAGAGCCTACAGAATAGACTTGCCTGGATAGCAGAATGGAATCTCCCAGGCTGTTATATAAGCCACCTACCAATTTGCTGGGATAGTTGGCTGTCAGACTCAACTAAAATAGTTTAGTAGAGTCCACTGTGATTTACTAATCCTACAAACCTAGAAACGTAAGACTCAGGGGCGATTTAATGAGAAAAAATAGATTAATAGAAGAGCAGACTTAAGATAGATAAATAGATAGATAGATAGATAGATAGATAGATAGATAGATAGATAGATAATTAACAGAATTAGATAGATAGATAATTAACAGAATTAGATAGATAGATAGATAATTAACAGAATTAGATAGATAGATAATTAACAGAATTAGATAGATAGATAGATAATTAACAGAATTAGATAGATAGATAGATAGATAGATAGATAGATAGATAGATAGATAGATAATTAACAGAATTAGATAGATAGATACATAGATAGATAATTAACAGAATTAGATAGATAGATAGATAGATAGATAGATAATTAACAGATAGAAATAGATAGATAGATAGATAGATAGATAGATAGATAGATAGATAGATAGATAGATAATTAACAGAATTAGATAGATAGATAATTAACAGAAATAGATAGATAGATAATTAACAGAATTAGATAGATAGATAGATAGATAGATAGATAATTAACAGAATTAGATAGATAGATAGATAGATAATTAGCAGAATTAGATAGATAGATAGATAGATAGATAGATAGATAGATAGATAGATAGATAGATAGATAGATAATTAACAGAATTAGATAGATAGATAGATAATTAACAGAATTAGATAAATAGATAGATAGATAATTAACAGAATTAGATAGATAGATAGATAAGTAACAGAATTAGATAGATGGATAGATAGATAATTAACAGAATTAGATAGATAGATAGATAGATAGATAGATAGATAGATAGATAATTAACAGAATTAGATAGATAGATAGATAGATAGATAGATAGATAGATAGATAGATAGATAGATAGATAGATAATTAACAGAATTAGATAGATAGATAGATAGATAGATAGATAGATAGATAGATAGATAGATAGATAGATAATTAACAGAATTAGATAGATAGATAGATAGATAGATAGATAGATAGATAGATAGATAGATAGATAGATAATTAACAGAATTAGATAGATAGATAGATAGATAGATAGATAGATAGATAGATAGATAGATAATTAACAGAATTAGATAGATAGATAGATAGATAGATAGATAGATAGATAGATAGATAGATAGATAATTAACAGAATTAGATAGATAGATAGATAGATAGATAGATAGATAGATAGATAGATAGATAGATAATTAACAGAATTAGATAGATAGATAATTAACAGAATTAGATAGATAGATAATTAACAGAATTAGATAGATAGATAATTAACAGAATTAGATAGATAGATAGATAGATAGATAGATAGATAATTAACAGAATTAGATAGATAGATAGATAGATAGATAGATAGATAATTAACAGAATTAGATAGATAGATAATTAACAGAATTAGATAGATAGATAGATAATTAATAGAATTAGATAGATAGATAGATAGATAGATAGATAGATAGATAGATAATTAACAGAATTAGATAGATAGATAGATAGATAGATAGATAGATAGATAGATAGATAGATAGATAGATAGATAATTAACAGAATTAGATAGATAGATAGATAGATAGATAGATAGATAGATAGATAGATAGATAATTAACAGAATTAAATAGATAGATAGATCAGAGGGAAAGTAGTGTAAAGAAGACATATTGAAATAGAGGGAGCTACCTATAGAAGAAGACCTGCTATAAGGGAAGATGGAGCTGAACATGCATCAGAGGTAAAATCTAACCTAAGAGGAGAAAATATGAGAACTTAAATAAAAGAACGACTTCGACGAGAAACAGAAAAGAAATGAAAATTAATGGCGCCATGAGAAATGCATAAAACAGAGTTCATCGAGTAAACAATCTTTTCTTCTCTAAAGTCAATTATCAACAGCATATTTTCGGCGGATAATTACCATTTTTTTACGGCACTGTTACCCTAGTAAATATATAATTGTCATATTTCGGCGGACCTATACAACATTACTGCCACCTGCAAATTTGTTGATTATCATTTTTGTTTTTTACTTTTTTCGGTGCAATATCATCGATTTGACTCTAAACTTTCCGATTATGAAATAAAAAAAAACTTTGGAAAAAATTCATTATTTAAGATTTTTAGAGGGTGCTCAGTTTCTTATACAACCTTATAGTAAATCGATCCTCCATTTTGAAAACACTCGCCTTGAGGTCGCTTTGCTATCACTGAGACCATGTGTAGAAAAGCTTACAAATTTGAAGATCGACAAACCCATGGGAAATCTTTCATTATCCCGACTTCATATCAATGAAAAATAACTTATTTGAAACATTAAAAAAAGGTTTTGGAAAGAGTTTCTTTAAAATAATTCCTGTTATGAAAAAAATTTGGAATGAAAAAAAATGTAAAACATTAAAAAAAAAGTTTGACAGAGAATCTTTAAATTAATACCTATTCTAAAAAAAAAATTGAATAAAAATATATTTCCGGAATTAATTTTTTTCATTTTAACATCCTACAAGTTTTGAGAAAAAAAAGAAAAAGGGCAACAGCTCGAAACGGGTGTTTTCAAAATGGAGGATCGGTTTACTATAAGGCTGTATGAGAAACTGAGCACCCGCTAAAAATCTTTAAATATAGAATTTTTTCAATGTTTTTTTTTTTAATCGGAAACTTTATGTACTAATCGATAAAAATAGACAGAAAAAAGTTTTAAAATGATAATTAACAAATTTACAGGTAGTGGTAATGTCGTACAGGTCCCCCCATATTCCATTATTACCGCTTGCGTTATTTCTTAACCTTTTAAAATCTCATTATTCCTGATTTTCAATGTCTTTATATAATAAATAATTAGTAATTCATTTGCATTACCCACAGAACCGCCCTATTCTAAGAGTAACGCTTGTATTAATATCGGAGCTTTGGTAATCCTTTTATTGAGATTTTCAATGCATGTTATATAGAAAAATAATTTACAATGCATTTACTTTATATATATATATATATATATATAATTTCGTTAGTAAAGCTTGGTTGTCCTTACTATTAAACCTTTGGAACATAGACAATGTACTTAATGTGTTTTTAGACTTTCTGAAAAATTAACGATTTTTTAAATATATATTAACACCTTAGGTAAACAAAAACACTAGAAAACAAGATAATCGAGCATAAATAAACAAATCCAAATATCAAAATGTTTGCTAATTTATACATCTACAAAATGCTTCCGTGTCATGCATCATAAATAGCCTCTGACAAATAAGTCCAGCTCTAGGCCGGGTAATGTGCGAAAGCGGCGAACTGGCGCCTCATAACAAGCTGTTTCGGGTAGATGGTCCTCTTTCTAAAGGAGAGGTAAGTATGAATTTGAACCTCTGCTGACTTCTTTTTTTTTTTTTAGTATGGTCCATCCTGTACAGAGCCGGAAACCACTCAAGGTAGATTATTACATTAAGAAATAGTTTACATGGTTAATTTTCTAAGCAAAGCTTAGATGTAAAAAAAAGTTCCGAAAGTATAGGGTACCCGGTGAGAATCGAACTCATTACTCAGTTGTAATAGTTTCTAACAAGACAAGCTTGCTAACCATTACACCACGCCGAGGTGCCTTTTTAGGTTGCACCAACATATGGCAATCGAGTCGTGATAGAGTTGATTACCATTACACCACTCCGAGGTGCTCAGGAGTGGTTTATATGGATAAGAGGGAAAGATAGCGTTTGACTTGAACAAATCGAGGTTGTAGTCATTGGAGATAAGGCAGGGATTCGCAGGAAGAAGCGGTTGATGGAATACGGAGAGAATGTGTGCGGTTTGCTACTATGTAAGTAGTATGGTGGGTTCTGGCCATGAAGGTCAGATCTGGTGGGTCCTGGCCGTGAAGGGCAGACCTGGTGGGTCCTGGCCGTGAAGGTCAGATCAGGTGGGGCCTGGTCGTAAAGGTCAGATCTGGTGGGTCCTGGCCATGATGGTCAGACCTGGTGGAAACTGAAGACGCATTTCATCCGAGTACTTTTCATGAAAGTAGTGATATAGTGGTGAGAGCGGTACCGTGCTTAACAACATCGCCACCACCCCCCGTAGAATGCGCCTTGCGGCCCGTCTACCCGCAGAATGCAACTTCTTCCCCCCTCACCCCCCCCCCCCCGAACATACTGAACCCACAATAAATGGTACTTTAAACAAAATAACATACTCTCGGAACGCAGATATTCCGTGATCACGAAAAAACGGAAGAAATCGCGGAATTGGCGTTTTGAAGCTATACATTACGAACGTTTTCCTGACTTTTAGCTCCTTTTTTGGTGATTTCCTAGCTATTTTCATGGCCATTTCAGTGCGTTTTGGGTCTCAATCTTCTATAAACACAAATTTCAAAAGCATTTTGCTACAGAAAGTTTGATATGCTGTCAAAAATTAGACTTCAGGCGTTTTTTTTTAAATAGAGAGGGAGTGTCAGAATGTGTTGATATAGAGTGAGGAAAGAAAAAAACGAATTAAATCAAAACATTAGTAGTAACGGAATGTTGCTAAAAGATAATATATATATATATATTGATTGATTGATTGATTGATTGATTGTTTAATTACTTAGTTTCTGGTCATAATAACGTTACACCAGTGCACATTACAAAGTGTTAAATACAATTATATTGTAGAACTTTTTAATATTTTCCATTTGTAAACGAGTTATTATGTGACCTAGGTTTCTACCATGAGTGGTGTCTTCAGGCGATTTGCAATTACTGATTTTACCGTTTACTGTTTTTTTAAGAACGCTCACGTAACGGTGTTTTTTGAACGCTCATGTTGCAGGGAATTTTTGAACGCGCAATTTTTAAAATTATATGCATATATACATTTTAAAATTATATATATAAATTTTTTTAATTATATATATATATATTTTAAATATATGCATATATACATTTTATTATATATATAAATTTTTTTAATTATATATATATATATTTTAAATTATATATATATATATATACTTTTAAATATAAGAGACAATGAATGTCTATTATGTTTAATCATGAGCCGTTCTAAACATCGTATTTTGGCTTTAATTTCAGGTGAAAATAAAGACAAAAATTCTCCAACATTTGGATAATGTTTTAATAAGTTGGTTCTAAGCTTTCGGTACTAACAATAAACCCACTACATATATTGGTTTTACTACAACCACGCTCTCCCATAGACTTACATGTCACCTTTCTGATCAGAGTACTATTAAACAACATTGCTCTGAAAAACATAAACATGTAGGTAATATCAGACAGATTTTAGTCAACAATACGGTGATCCTTACTCATACACACAGTAAAAAAAACCTTCAGATATTGGAGGCCATCTACATTAAATCCAAACAACCCACACTTCATAAAACCACGTTTAAATCTGGTTATAACACATTAAATTGCATTTAAATATATGGTTCTGTTAACATTTCGAACTCTCATGCGGTATGACGTCATAGAACAGCATTACAAATTTACGAACTGCGTTTGCTATTTTTGGTAACTGTTAGCCTTGCCTAGCAAAGTTTTATGTCAACACAAAATAAAATTGTCGCTGATGGTGGATGTTTTTATGTTAACGTTCTTGTAACATCTCCGAAACATGTGAGCCGAAAGCTTAGAACCAACTTAATGAAAAATTATCCAAATGATGGAGAATTTTTGACTTTATTTTCACCTGAAATCAAAGCCAAAATAGCCAAATTTAGAACGGCTCATGATTAAACATAATAGACATTCATTGTCTCTTATATTTAACAGTATATATTTAGAAAATTATCGGCTGCCTCGATACAATATATATATATATATATATATATATATATATATAGTCATCCGCAGACAGATCTGTTTCGCTGTATTACAGCTCATCTGTACGACTTAGACCCCGGCCGTCTCCTAACCCAGGATTGAAACCCGACCGAATTGGCTTCAGTCGGCGATTCTACCCCTATAAATAGAGAGAGAATGAGACGGGTTGATAGATGTCTATTTCAACATAAAAGTATGATAATAATTTTCCAGTTAATCCTAATAATTATTTTGTTAATTTTTTCATTACAATAGATTTGTGGAGTCAAGGAGCCTTGCGCCCCACCCCCCATTCAATTACGGGGTCTGCGGGGGGCCTTAAGCACGGCCCTGGAGAGACAGAAGTTGGAGGGTTGAAAACACTTCTTTTCCAACAATGACTCGAAGATTCTTTTGAACTCTACAAAGAATGGAAAGATATGGCAACAGTGTCCCATTTTTGGCACGATCTGGCTCTTAGAAAGGTAGAGGATTGCATGAGAAATCAGTTGATTACTAGAGCGCTACGATTATTTTACCTGTAACTTTACCGATGGATCGTGTATAATAATTCCACTTGAGGTCGAGTTTGAGTCTAAGGTCCAATATCCTTTCAAGTCTAGAGGCATCCTCGAAGGACATCCGTGCATCGGAACTGGTGGTACGTCGAGGTCTAATCAGCGGTGATAAAATGTAACCAGAATTTACATTATTCGGACTATTGTCATCATCTTTGTACGACGTTTCGGTCGTTGTACGCAGCAGCCTTCTTCAGGTGCTAGGAATTTCGAACCGGACACTTTATTACAATCACTGGGGTATATGAACTCCATTCCTTGCTTAATAATGCCTCTTTTGGTAGGCATGAGTTATCTCCCTCTAACCCTGTAAGTTATTTGTTCACCCCTGCTGTAGCCTGGTATTGAACTCACAACTCTTTGGGTCAAGTCATAGAAACTAACCAACATCCAAAAATCTCCTAAGCTGACCAAGCATAGAGATGAACACAATATGGAGAACCAGAAATACGTAGTGCCAGAGAAAATCATTAATGTCAAAAATTGCAATATGAGCTCTGGTAAAAAATTCTAGAGAAAACCATTAACATCAAAAACTTTCATATGAACTCTGGTAAAAAAGTTTACTGAACATCAGGTTTATAAATTCAAAAAATTCAGTTGTTCTTGTCCTTAAGGCCCAGTGGATATGGACGTTGGTTAGTTCATGGGACTTGACTCAAAGAGTTGTGAGTTCAATAAAAGGCAAAACAAGTAACTTAAAGGGTTAGAGGGAGATAACTCATGACTACCAAAAGGGTCATTACTATGCCAGGTTTGAAGTTCATATAACCCACTGATTGTAATAAAGGGTTCGGTTCAAAATTCCTAGCACCTGAAGAAGCGTACAACGACCGAAACGTCGTACTACTAGCAATAAAGATGAGGACAATAATCCGAATCATGTAAATACTGTAAATACTACCTCATCTCAGAAATATAGACAAATAGAATGATCTATTATTAAACGTCGTACAAATGGCAACAAAGATGAGGACAATAGTCCGAATACTGTAAATAGCGTAAATACTACCTCATCTCAGAAATATAGACAAATAGAATGATTTATTGTTAAACTTCGTACAAATGGCAACAAAAATGAGAACATATTCCGAATAATTAAAGTACTGTAAATAATATCTCATCTCAGAAATATAGTCAAAAATGTAAAGTCGTCCCCAAATAAAATAGGCAGTAACCTTTTGAATCTTGTCGGTGTGGCTAACATAGTACACCATGTAGTCTGGGCAGCAAAGGGCCTCAATATACCCTCGCCTTCACATTATGGTATTCATCAAGAAAAGAGAAAATTTTGACCACACAAGGCGATATATTTATCTTGCGAGATAATCGCGTGCTTACCATAAGTAAATCTTGAATTAATTACTCACAAGTGACAATATTTTACTTCCTGACTTTTAATATAATGTTTTAAATGGATTTGCAAGTTAATTCTATGATAGAAATCTCAATTCTTTTAATAACGTTTGCTTTTACACCTCACCACTAAAAATCTTTTAGTACTTGTTATGTCACGATATATATCATCATTAGATTCAATGATTTAATGTGCTTCAGAAATCCTACTTGTGATCTCACATGCTATGTAAACAGCTTGATAATTATTGCCGCTTTTATGAATTGCGTTTATTTCGTTATTTAGCACTGACTGAACCCCGCGTTGATGTTCATGACAAAACCGGGCAAGTTCAGCACTCATTGTCGTCGTCGTCGTCGTCGTCGTCATCAGCATCACTCGACTGTTAATGACTTTCTCGGTCCAACTCAAGTAATTAAATCCCTCGTTCAACATTAACGATTGCAATTAGACCTTTGGCGTCGTGCCGAGAGAAACTTAGAAACTTCCTTCTTCTCATTCAGTCATCTAAACTTATTTATAAATGGAACTTTGTCTGTGTGTGTGTATGTGTGTGTGTGTGTGTGTGTGTGTGTGTCCGTTACTTATAGACTCCGAAACGGCTAAACCAATTTTCTTGAAAATTTACAGTACTATAAGCGTCTGCGAGTGTTCTTAGCTAGGTTTTGTGTCGAGGTACCCCCGATAAATATCGAAAATCGATAATCGAAAAAAATCGGGTTATAGAAGGAGTGGTCCGATTTTAATCAAATTTGATACACTCATAGACAAAGACATAAGAAATGATATTCAGAAGTTTCAAGGTTGTAGTTTTTACAATAGTGCAGAAAATCGATAACATATATATATATATATATATATATATATAAGGCAAGATGTTTGTGTGTGTGTCTGTTTATCTACCTGTATGTCTGTATTTTTTCAGCCCTTTTGTTTTAGTTTTTGCTTCAGGTTTGGCTCTAAGTAGGTATAATTGTAGTTCTTAGTCTCAGCCATGATACCATTTTCTCAGAAGACTTATTTAGCTTTCAAAATTCATTTTACGACAAAAGAAATTTATTTGATATCGATACCAGGAAATCAAAATTTGACTTACATCCGTTCATCTTTCTTTTAGTCTACGGTTTCGCTTTAACTGGAAACAAGTATTGCTTTTTAGTCTTTCGTGCCAACGTCCAAAGAGTCTGTGCCCCAGGACCATAGATTAGTTTTAAAGCTCTCATTACACCTGAGCAACGCCGGGCTATACTGCTAGTCACACTATAAAACTATATATATATATATATATATATATATATATATATAGAGAGAGAGAGAGAGAGAGAGAGAGAGAAAACAGACAGACAGAAATCTAAGCAAGAGCCAACAACCGACCACGGTTTCGCCTAAATTGTTCTCTCAAAAAAATTTTCTTTTGGGCAGGAGGTGGAATAAATTTGTATCCCCACTTTCTCGTGTTTTGATGTCTTCTTCGTTTTTATTTGAGTTCCTATATATTTGCTTTTTATATCTTTGTTGTCAGCCAATTTCCCTTACGAGCCGTCAGGCGAAACCCTGGTAGGTTGTTGGCTCTTGCTTAGATTTCTGTCTTTGTTTGCTCTACTTTCGTATTGAGCGCTTTAGTGTTAGGGTTTTCGTCTTTGTTTTTTTTTCTTTCTTACGAGTGCTTGACTTTTTGTTCATGTACTTCGTTTGTTTCTTTTTTTTACTTCCCCATCTTTTCCCTCCGAGTTCGTTCTCGGTGGGTTGTACAAGACGACTTAAATTATAGCTTGATTAATACTAGTTTTACTATTGGTATTGTTGTTGCTATAGAATTAATATTATATATATATATATATATATATATATATATATATATATATATATATATATAATATTAATAATAATAAATTTATTTTTAAACCCGTCTCGAAAAACCCACCGAGTATAAACGCGTAGGGGAAAAATGGAAACAAAAAAAGAAACGAACTAGTTAGTTAGGTGAAACCTAAGTAGGTCCGTTGGCTCTAGTTTAGATTTATACTTATATATATATATGAAATGATTTGTTTGAACATTATTTTTGATCGATACTCGTATTTAAATAGATATTCTGTTTATAATCAAACAGTATTATATATTTATTTCTACAGGCCTGATTATTTACGATAAATTTTTGTTACAAAAATATGTGTCATTCGGCAGGATTCGAACCTGCGACCCCTATCCACATAGGGGAAGCCACCATGTGGTCTGGTGCGTCTTAGACCTCTACGACCACAAATGGCGATCAGTTTAAACGAAATCAAATTAAGCCTATAACACAATTTTCGAATTCATCGTAATAACCATATCTGCTCTAAAATGTATTGTAATGTCGACAAATGTAAACATGTTACGGAAATTCATGAAGATTAACGAAACTGGTTAAAAACAACCGAGAATTTAAAATGATTTCAAATTCAAATTGTTGGTTGTTTATTTATATATATATATATATATATATATATATATATATATATATATATTCTGGCTATTGGGCATGTATAATGATAATATACATGCTAAAATGTCTGGCTTCTTCTACCGAGTGTCTATATCCCATAGCTAGAATCGCCGACTGACGCCAATTCGGTCGGGTTTCAATCCTGAGTTAAAAGCAATCGGAGTCTAACTGTACTGATGAACTGTGGTACAGCGAAACAGATCTGTCTCCTGACTATATATATATATATATATATATATATTAGTCATTCACGTACAAGCCCGTTTTGCTGTATCACAGCTCATCAGTGTGGCTAGACACATCCACTTGCTTCTGGACGGGATCGAAACTCGACCGATTTGGTGTTAGTCGGAGTCGCTACCCCACTAAGCCATAGGCGCATGGCATTAGAGAATAGAATTTTTAACGTGTTGTATATAAGCAGTGTATACACACGCCAGTCACCGAAAGAACTCAATTAATTCCTGGAGATTAATGCATAAATCGCGGAAGTGGAAACTGTTTTTAAAATTTTCTTCTCTAGAGAGCTCAATCATAATGGGAGCACAATATATTTATTAGTCATCCACATATATATCAACATGTTTTGTGAAAAACAACCGACACGGAAGATGTTATTCATTTTGGATTTAATTGTTCCAGTATTCTTACGTTTCCTTTTTGCTGGTGATAAGGAATGTAAAAATGTTCCATAATTTTCGACTTTCCAAGCGCTTTCAGCCTTTTCACAGGCCATATATATACAGGACGCGATGGGTAAATTTTCGCAATTTTATATTTTTTATTTCATGCATATATATATATATATATATATATATATATATATATATATATATATATATATATATATATTTAAAATGATGTTCAAACAAATAAATTATACATATATATATATATTTAGTGTATCGAAGCAGCAAATAATTTTCTAAATATATACTGTTAAATATGAGAGATAATGTATGTTTATTATGTTTAATCATGAGCCGTTCTAAACATCGTATTTTGGCTTTAATTTCAGGTGAAAATAAAGTCAAAAATTCTCCAACATTTGAATAATTTTTATTAAGTTGGTTCTAAGCTTTTCGCTCACATGAGCCATCTTCAGAGAGGTTACAAGGACGTTAACATAAAAACATCCACCATCAGCAAATATTTTATCTTGTGTTGACACAAAAACTTTGCTAAGCAACAATAACAGTTACCAAAAATAGCAAACGCATATATGTGTGGTGGCTGTACTTTTCAGAGTGTCCTACTCCCTTTGATATTCTTTCCGAAAAATCGTTATTTTTATCTTATTTTAAAAAATCATTATTATTTTTTTTTATCATGCTCACATACATACACACACACATACGCACACACACACATACACACACACACATGAGCATCATAGTAATATTAAGAGAAACACTATTTTTTTTATTTTAATTATATGATATATTCACTGTCAATTGTTGATTTATTTTAATATTGTTAACTTCTTTCTCTTATCTACGTATATCTTCATCTTTATTATATGAAGCACTAGCATCATAGCCCGGCGTTGCCCGTGCAACTCAGAAGATGTTAGTAGTAGGAGAAGATGCCACTTTTTATTTTACATACTTTGTTTTTGTTTGAAAAAACACATTTTTAAAAAAATATTTCTTTTGTTTCAAAATTACGGAGAAAAATATTCACATTTTTTGTTGACCAAATGAATTTTTGAAACATCGGAATAAAAATTAAATATAAAGGCTCATTTCTTTTTTTTTTTAATAAAAAATATTTTAGTCGCGTTTGACACGTGGGGTTTGATTTCTGTGACGTAATTCAGCAACCATCTTAGATCTTAGATGTTTTACGGAGCAAATGTAAAAAATCTACACCATTGGCCAAAAAGTGTGAAAGGGAATATTGTTGAACTTAAACTCATAAAGTATTTGTCGACCTGACTCGAGGGTGATAGCACCTGTTAGGGTCCTAGCTATGGGCAAATAGTTAACCCCCAAATTGGGGTCAAATCACTATGAAAGTATAAAAATAGACTTTTATAGAAATATATACATGAAAATAGACTTATATAGAAATATATACATAAAAATAGACTATTATAGAAATATATACATAAAAATACGCTTTTATAGAAATATATGCATAAAAATAGAATATTATAGAAAAATATACCTTTTTGAAGGAAAAATATTACCAACAATACATTTTTAAAAAAATTATTACCATAATACATTTTTGGAAGAAAAAAAATATTACCAGCAATACATTTTTGAATACAAAAGTAGAAGTCATCTTCAGTTTTCTAAAATAATAAAAATAAATTTTTCATCAAAATCTGACTAAAGTAATTTTTATCACTATAACCGAACATTAAAAACAACAATCTTAAAACCCCACCTTTTTCGGCATTAAATAACCCACAGAGGTGTTGATATGCCGTTAAACTAAACTCAAAGAGACTATTGTCCTCATTTTTATTCTCATTTTTACAACATTTTAGCCGAGATATCCCGATACGTTGTCAGCGAAGTGCGTATAAATATATATATACTAGCAGTATAGCCCGGCGTTGCTCCGGTGTAATGAAAGCTTTAAGACTAATCCATGGTCCTGGAGCTCAGACTCTTTGGACGTTGGCACGAAAGACTAAAAAGCAATAGTTGTTTCCAGTTAAAGCGAAACCGTAGACTGAAAGAAAAATGAATGGATGTAAGTCAAATTTTGATTTCCTGGTATCGATATCAAATAAGTTTTTATCATCGTAAACTGAATTTTAAAGGCTAAATAAGTCCTCTGAGTAAATGGTATCATGGCTGAGACTAAGAACTACAATTATACCTACTTAGAGCCAAACCCGAACCAAAAACTAAAATAAAAGGGCTGAAAAAATACAGACATACAGGCAGATAAACAAACACTCACACAAACAACTTGCCTTATATATATATATATATATATATATATATATATTATCGATTTTCTGCACTATTGTAAGAATTGCAAACTTGAAACTTCTAAATATCGTTTCTTGTCTTTGTCTATGAGTGTATCAAATTTGATTTAAATCGGACCACCCCTTCTATAACCCGATTTTTTCGATTATCGATTTTCGATATTTATCGGGGGTACCTCGACACAAAACCTAGCTAAGAACACTCGCAGACGCTTATAGTACAACTGTGTAAATTTTCAAGAAAATCGGTTCAGCCGTTTTGGAATCTACAGGTAGCGGACACGCACTCACACACATACACACTCACCACACAGAGACAAAGTTCCATTTATAAATAAGTTTAGATGAAACATTGTCAAACAGTTTATTTTTATTTGCTATTGATTTGTATACGTTATTATTATTATTATTATTATTATTATTAAATACCGTTTCATGGGCACGCTGTCGAATAATGTTGAATAAAACAGTAGATTAAATAGAAGTGATAAAAACGACATTTTTTTTTTTTTATAAGCGTTTCACCCCGAGCAAGGCATGTCACTGCCACTACTGTGCAGGGGGCTACGTAGAGTGGAGAAAGGCTGATTAAATATAGGAAATAACAGAGGGTGGGTGATAGGCGGGTGAGGATACCGAGAATGAGGGTTGGGTAGATGAGAGTGTTGTGAGAATAGTTGGGAGTTAGTGTGATAGGAGGTGTCTATTGACCCTACATTTAAACACCTGGAGATTGTAGCTGTCGGGAAAGCAGACTTGTGGAAGGGAGTTCCACAGGCGGGAAGCGCGAGAAAAGAAGCTGTTGGAGTAGAATTTACGGTTACATCTTATTTGTTTAACTGTAAAAGGGTGGGACCTAGTTGCTAATCTAGTATCTCGTGTAAATTCGTGCTTAGGCGGCACCAGTGATCTAAGCTCATCGGAGCAGAAGCCATGAAAGTACTTGTAGAAGAGGCACAGGGAACATTCAGTTAAATGCCATGCGTGATATACTCGAGTCATGAGTGTCTAGGCAGAAGACTTTCCCGCAGTAGGATGTAACTTTTGCGACTCCTAATGCTCTCTGCATAAACTCCGAGAAAACCGAATGCATAGTCAACAGCAAAAAGAGCAACCCAAAATACTAGATACAGGTGGGGGGGGGGATACTAAAATCAAGCAGGTACAAAATTGTAAATACCTGGGAAGTGTTCTGATACTGTTGATGCCGTTATCAGCACGTAGCCCAAAGAAAAGACGAGCAATCAACCAACAACATATATATATATATATATATATATATATATATACGTAACAGTTACGTGCCATATGTGATACACGCTTGGGCGATCATGTCTCGAAAGAGACCTGACTGAAGTGGCAGAAGATTGTCTCGCAGTAAGTTGTCGTTACTTTCTGCGGGAGCCTGATTTCCAACCAAAGCTAAATATTTAACCCATAGCTGGGGGAAGAGACGTATTAATACCTTTACCAATGGTAGTTGTGCTTGAGTGAATGCAACGAATTCCACTGGAATTCGAACTTCAAATTCACTGCACCACAACACACATCATATATATATATATATATATATATATATATATATATATATATAACGTCTGTAAATATATAAGAAGTGTGATCGCTGATGTCAACATTGTGTGTGTGTGTGTGTGTGTGTGTGTGTGTGTGTGTGTGTGTGTGTGTGTGTGTGCGGGCATTAGTCGGCAAATATTTACCGAAAATATACTTAATTCGCCTGTCCAGGTTTTGTTTGAGAGTAAAACTCTGCAAACTTTTTTCTTTTAATAATCAGATCGTCCGAAGCAAGGCATTTTATTGCCACTGTTTTGCCTGGGGTTACATAGAAAAAATGTTTATGAGAAAGAGTGACATGTTATAGGGGGTGTCAGGAAGTGGGTAAGAGAAAAATTACTGTTGCCATAAAGTGAGGGATCAATTTATATATTCATTGTAATATGAAATTGATCCCCCTCTTTATATCCACATTATAATAGTATAGAATTTTTTAAAATCATATCGCTCCAAGCAAGGTATTTTATTGCCACTGTTTTTCAGGGGGTTACATAGGAGAAAAGTTATGAGAAAGAGTGACAGGTTATAGGGGGTACCAGGAAGTGAGTAAGAGAAGGATGAGAATACTGATGAGAGTGAATTGGACGGAGAAAGGAGTATGAGAGAGAGGATGCTGGTTAGTGAGATAGGAGATGACTATTGACTTTACATTTAAATTCTTGGAGATTATAACTGTCGGGAAAGCAAGTATACGAAAGGGAATTTCACAGGCGGGAAGTGCGAGAAAATACGCTTAAAACATTCAAACCAGGTGTTTAAAGCATTAAAATAACCCGTGGAGCAATAATCATTTCCAAGCGAGAATCCATAGCTTCACCACGACTCGAAATTCCCGTTCTGCAGTATTTTATGTCAATTTTATGGTCATCCCGGACTCAAAACGCGGAAGATGAGACATATGCGTTGGACATCAATGTCGTTGTTCTGAATGAATGACTAAAAGCTTTTAAAAAAGAACTCGTATTCGCTATGTTCATTATTAAACTATTTTGAATATGATGAAGCAAGTAAATGTTTGCACAATGAAACTGGTATCAACCAAAAGAATGGCAAAAGAATTCTGTTTATGCTTCCATTTGCATGATAAATAGACCTTGTGACTTTATAATTCTGATTTTTAACATCTTTTACTCATTATGCCTCTATCTGGTCGAAAGGCCGACGAATATAAAAGAAAAATTCTGCATAAAACTCACTACAATTCACGACAGCAATATCAGCGAAAGAGAACCATTCGTTTAAAGGTACGATCCACCAGCGGACGTGAAATCAAGCTCTCCTATCATTCTGAAGATGAGATGCTGATCTCGAAATATTAATGAATAATAAATAGGTAATACCCAACACCTTCTTTCAGTCAGTCAGTTAAATGCCATACATGATGCACGCTGGGACGATCATGGCTCTTTCGAGACATGAATGACTGGCAGAATATTATCCCGCAGTAGGTTGCCATTGCTTTCTGCGGTAGACTGGTTGCCAGCCAATCTGTCCTATTATTTAGCCACACAAAATTATAAAACCCAATCTGCCTTGTTATTTAACCCATAACTGGAGGGAAGAGACGGATTAATACCTTTCCCAATGGTATTTGGGCGTAAGTGAATGCAGAGAATTCAACTGGAATTCGAACTGGGCACACCTGATTTGTCGTTCCGAGTCGATATTCGCTGCACCACAAGCACAGCCTTCTTTACCTTCCTTTATTTTACTAAACGCATTGTGATAGCCTTCAAATACCTACCCATACACCTTATATACACAATGCTTGAAGCAAAAATTACAAAACTCTCTTAAATATTGTTAATTTTATTGTCCTTATTATTACTGTTGTTTTTTTTTTAATCTCTCAAGGTTCTTTGATCGGCCTAATATATCTCCATGCCATAAGAAGTATACTTGGATAATCTTTCTTTACTATGATTATGCAAAATATTCATAATAACTTCTTTTGGTCATGGTATCTTTTATTATGCACAGGGAAACACATTTTTATTTACAAAAAAAAACAAACGATATTAACCATTGAAACGAATATCGTACTGTCGAAATATTATTGAACATTAAATACAGTGTTTTCTCTTAACTTTCTCTTTTCTTAAATGCTGCTATTCTCTAATTGTTTAAAAATACTGAAAGACTTACATCAGCCATTATTATTATAATTATGTCATTTTTTCATCATATTTCGATTTCTGCTATGGTCGCACGACCAACCAAGTCTGCCAGAAGACCTAAAGCAGGTCGTGGCGTGTTGTTATGGCTCCATTTCATGTTTTTTTCTATCTCCCCTTACATCTCTAGCGCTACATAGACAAATTTTTCCTTAGTGTGTGGGCTGTACTTAATAAGACAATTTTTTGTATATCTCTTAAGTTGGGGTTTCTTTCCTATTCTTTCAATGTGTTCTTTTGTTCCATTTTTTATCATTCCAAGTGCACCTACTATCACTGGCACGATTCTTGTTTTCAATTTCCACATTTTTTTTTCTATTTCAATTTCCAGGTCTTTATATTTTGACAGTTTTTTCGAATTCTTTGGTTGCTATGTTACAGTCCACCGGACAAGCCATATCAATTAATAGACAAGTTTTTTCTTTCTGGTTTTTAACAATAATGCCCGGCCTATTTTCTTCAATATTTCTGTCGGTGTAGATGGTGTAATCCCATAGAATGGTGACATCTTCGATTTCTGTAACCGGTGCTGGGTGATGTTCATACCAGTGTTTGTTTACAGATTTTTCATAGTGTTTGCACATTGTCCAATGTAAATATTGCCCCATTCTATCGTGACGATTTTTATATTCATTTGGGGCAAGTACATAACAGCCTGAGATTAGGTGGTCTATTGTTTCTTGGTGTTTATCACAAACATTTTGCATCCATATTATTGTGTAATATTTGCCTGAAAGTTTCTAGTGAAAAGACTTTGGTCTTGTGCTGCAAGAATAAAGCCTTCAGTTTCAGACTTTAATCCAGATGCACGTAACCATCGATGAGTATTAACTTTGTCAACATTGGATTTATTGGCACGTTCTGGATATTGGCCATGCAGACGTTTGCCTTGCCAGCGCTGTTTCATCTGTTCAAGAGCTTTATCTTTGGCTTTCATTTTCATATTTTTTGCCGCAATAGTTGGTTCTTGGCTTCTGTTTTGCTTTTCTACAGAATCTACTAACTGTAAATCTTGTTTGTATTTACTGCCTTCTTTTATTATTGAATATTTTTTCTTTCTTTCTTCATGTTGCCTTACTAATTGTATCATCCGATCCTTTGTTGTTTCTATGTATGTTAGTAAGCCAATAGTTGTTGTCTTGCATGACAATTCCAGCTGAATAAGACTTCTTCCACCTTCTTTACGGGGTAAGAAGGTGGAAGAGGTCTCATTCAGCTGGAATAATAATAATAATAATAATAATAATAATAATAATAATAATAATAATAATTATTATTATTATTATTATTATTATTATTAGTCAGTCTCAAATCCATAGATGGTAGTATTTTATTATTTTAATTTATACTAATGATGTCATAGTGCTTTGTGTATTCGACGAATGTATATTACAAAAAAGAAAAGAAAAGAAAACAGACAGAAAAATATATTCGTTTATCGCTTAACATCTACTAATAAGAGGTGTAAATTATTTTTGTAACGAAAAAAATTTTGGACGACAATTCTTTTCATCACCTTAATTAGTGAAAAACCTCGCGATATTTACCAGTTTAATCAGTCAAGGATTTTTCTCTCAAGTTTGTGCGCGTAGTTTTTTCATTTATGTGTAGAATACAAAATATTGTTCTACGGCAAGCGACCAATTAAATTTTGAAGTATTTTTGTTGGCATAAAATTGAGAAAGAATTGCTATGACGTGAAAGAGAAAGGCGACAGAGAAAGGCGACAGAAAAAGGCGACAGAAAAACAGAGAAGCACAAATATATCATGAAAGGTAAAAGCGAAGAAAGAAAGAAAGAAAGAAAGAAAGAAAGAAACAAACAAACAAACAAACAAACAAACAAATAAACAAACAAAAGGAAACCAACGCAAATGAAAATGACGGCAAGAGAAAAATGCCAAAATATTTAAAAAAAAAAATAATAACGGTTGTGATTGGTTGTCATCATTATTTTGGTTCAAAATTCAAGCAGGAAGAAAAGACGTCTAAGACAGGGGTTTTCAAACTGTGATCCGCGGACTACAGGGTGTCCGCAAAGATAAGATAGGGGGTCTGTGGATTAACTCATCACGTGAAATTCAAAGTATCAAATTTTCAATGTCTGGATATTTATTTTTACTTATTAATGTTATAAACTGACAAAAGCAGACTTGCTCCAGAAAGTTACTTACGTTTAAGTTCATCAGCAATATCGCCAAGAATTGACAATTTGTGTAAAGCCAAACAAGCACATTCTTCTCACTAAGTGTGTTTTAAAAAAATCCTGTGTGTAATTGACAATAAAACTATTTGTAAAGTACTATTACTGTTTTCATTTACACGAATTTTTAATTTTTAAATAAAACAAAATTTAATTTTGTTACATTTTGCATCAACATGCAGTATTAATTTATTTTATTTGAACACTTATGTCTAAAGTAAGCTTAAAACCAGTTTTTACTACGTTAATGCAAAACTATAAGCTATTTTTAGTAAAATAAATTATGTATAAATTTCATAAGCGTTTATAGTGGATCCCTAGACTAAAACTTGAAATATAAAGGGGTCCGTAAGTAAAAAAGTTTGAAAAGCCCTGGTCTAAGAAGTCGATATTAATGAAGAAACCACAGAATTCTGAAAGAATTTCAGGTTGTTTTGCAGACATTCCCAAAGGAATTTGGAGGGGGAATAAAACGCCACACTTTTCAACCTTAGTGACTCAGGAAACACGAAAGAAGAGATTAGCAAAATTAAGTGTAGAATGAACGAAAGATGGAGCTTCTTCTTCTTCTATGTGCCCTGTCCCTTCAGGACGTAGGCGATCATGGATCTCCACGTCTCCCTATCCCTTGTGGCTCTTAGTATGTTTGCTCCTGTTGCTCCTGGCAACCCCCGTTCCGTCATCCACCTGATCAGACTCTGCAGATATGTTATCCGCTGCCTTCCTCTGTCACTCCTTCCTTCTATCTGACCAGTCAGTATCAGGTTCTCCAGGCTCTCCTTCCTCATTGCATGTCCCAGGAACTTCAGTTGTCTCTTCCTGATGCTCAGCATCAATTTCCTTTTGTTGCCATTCTTTCTAACACTTCGTCGTTTCTTGTATGCTCAGTCCACGATATCCGTAGCATCCTTCTGTAGAACCACATTTCGGCCGCTTCCAGTTTTTTCCTCATTTTCGATGATATTGTCCAGCATTCACAGCCGTACTGAAGAACTGACATCACGTAGCAGTCTAGCACTCTTTTCTTCGTTTCTGTTGAGATCTTCCTGTGTGTTAATATTTTGCTCATCTTCTGGAACGCGTCCTTTGCCATGCCAATTCGCCTTCGGATCTCCGTGTCGCACTTTCCATCTCCTGTTAGAACACTTCCTAGGTACTTAAATTCTTGGACTTGTTTGATTCTGTTATCCCCCACCTGTATTTGGCATTTTGGGTTGTATCTTTTGCTGATGACCATGCACTCAGTTTTCTTAAAGTTTATTTGTAGTCCCTTCTTGTCACTCTCCACTGCTACTTTCTGGAAAGGAAACTGCAAGATCTCATACAGAAAGTAGCAGTGGAGAGATGGAGCTTAATATAGCTTAATCGTAAGATTATATCTGTCTTCCCTATCTTCCAACCCCCAGTAACAGCGTTTAGACGCCTGCCTTCTAACCCTAACCCTTCCGTCTCCTTTTTTTGGTCACTTCTCCTTCCACTTTTCTTTCTTCTTTCTTTGTTTTAAATTTTCGGTGTCAGAAAAACTTTTTGAATTTTTCCATATCGCTGACGAAACAAATGTACTTTGCAGAAACGATCATCCCATACATGTAGTTTTCGAAGTCTTATATATATATATATATATATATATATATATATATATATATATATATATATATATATTCAATACATTTATTTGAACATTATTTTTAACAGATACTTGTATTTAAGTAGAAAATTTGTATTTGATTAAACAGTATGTTAATATATATATATATATATATATATATATATATATATATATATACTGGTCTTAACCACTCGACCACGAAAGATTTCACAGAATAAACGAAGCCGAATCAAGACCTATGAGACTGGGCCATGTGGATATAGACGTTGATTGTAATGAAGGGTTCGGTTCGAAATATCAAGCACCTGAAGAAGGTCTGAGTGTACAACGGCCGAAACGTCGTACAAATGGCAACTATGATGAGGACAATCGTCCGAATGATGTAAATACTGTAAATATTACCTCACCTTAGGGCACCTCGACGTGGTGTAATGGTCAGCAAGCTTGTCTCGCTAGAACCCATTATAACTGAGTAGTGAGTTCGATCCTCACTGGGTACCCCATTCTTTCGGACTTGTGCCACATCTAAGCGGAGCTTAGAAAATGAAATATTACCTCACCTCAGAAATATAGACAAATAGAATGATCTGTTATTAAACGTCGTACAAATGGCAACAAAGATGAGGACAATAGTCCGAATGATGTAAATACTGTAAATACTACCTCATCTCAGAAATATAGACAAATAGAATGATCTATTCTTAAACGTCGTACAAATGGCAACAAAGATTAGGACAATAGTCCAAATAATGTAAATACTGTAAATACTACCTCATCTCAAAAATATAGACAAATAGAATGATCTATTATTAAACGTCGTACAAATGGCAACAAAGATTAGGACAATAGTCCGAATGATGTAAATACTGTAAATACTACTTCATCTCAGAAATATAGACAAATAGAATGATCTATTATTAAACGTCGTACAAATGGCAACAAAGATGAGGACAATAGTCCGAATAATGTAAATACTGTAAATACTGCCTCATCTCAGAAATATAGACAAATAGAATGATCTATTATTAAACGTCGTACAAATGGCAACAAAGATGAGGACAATAGTCCGAATAATGTAAATACTGTAAATACTACCTCATCTCAGAAATATAGACAAATAGAATGATCTATTATTAAACGTCGTACAAATGGCAACAAAGATGAGGACAATAGTCCGAATGATGTAAATACTGTAAATACTACCTCATCTCAGAAATATAGACAAATAGAATGATCTATTATTAAACGTCGTACAAATGGCAACAAAGATTAGGACAATAGTCCGAATTATGTAAATACTATATATACCTCCTCATCTCAGAAAAACAGATAAATACTAAAGACTCTTCTTGTTTAATACTCTACCCATACCAAATAAGATACTATAGACAAACCCCATACCCTTCAGTGAGGGGTTATAAACGCAGGTTTTATTCTAGCTGCACAGTACTAATGCTTGCCAACTAGAAATTACCAAGCACGCATACTGAAAAATTGTGTTAACTCAGAATGCAGATTTTAGAATATCAAGAAACAATTGACGATTTTGTATCAGGTTTCACAGCGTTAAAATCCAAGGAATATAAAACTCCGTACGACATGACTGACCAATATCTGTACAAGAAAATCAGTAATTTTTATACGATGGTCGATGTCTCTTTCGAGACATGATCGCCCAAGCGTGTATCTCGTATGGCACTTAAGTGACTGACTGAATATAATAGTTGGAAACATAATTAAAACTTCTGTTTGGCATAAAGTGGAGGATCGGTTTTCTATTGTTATGAAGTAATAAACTGATCCCCCACTAATTACTACTTTATATTATAATACATTTATTCTCTCTCTAGTTATGAGTCAAACAACAGGACAGATTGGGTTCTATAGCCTTGGCTGGCAATCGATCTACCTCAGAAAGCAATTGCAATCTACTGCGGAATAATCTTCTGCCCAGTCAGTCATATCTCTTTCGAGACATGATCGACCAAAGCGTGTATCACGTATGGCACTTAACTGACTGACTGACTGAATATAATAGTTGGAAACGTAATTAAAAATTCTACGGGGTATAAAGTGAGGGATCCGTTTTCTATTGTTATGAAGTAATAAACTGATCCCCCACTAATTACTACTTCATAATATAATTCATTTGTTCTCTCTCTAGTTATGAGTCAAACAACAGGACAGATTGGGTTCTATAGCATTGGCTGGCAACCAATCTACAGCAGAAAGTAATGACAACCTACTGCAGGATAATCTTCTGCGCAATCAGTCATGTCTCTTTCGAGACATGATCGCCCTCACAGATAAAGTTCCATTTATAAATAAGTTTAGAAGGGAATTAAAATCTACAGGAAACATTATAAGGAAAGAAATTCAGAATAAGAAGGAAAAAGAAATAAAAGAACAAACGATCTTGACTGACATTAAATTCGATTAAGAACATTGATATTTACTGATGTGAATCACTTACTATTATTATTATTATTATTATTATTATTTCATTTGATTTCTCTTGTATGCCCTTTTCGTTCCGGGTCTCAATCAGAGACCTAATGCCAGAAATGGCATTACGACTTTTCCAATGAACATTTTTGTAAAATATAAAAATGGAAATAAAACAATCTAACAAATTTTACATAAATACATCTTTCGTAAGATATGAGCTGTACATACGAGAATAAGCTCTTGTATTTCTTTAAGGCATGGCCTACCATGGATCCCTTCAGTGTGTCTATCGGAACCTTTTCCAATCAAACCGAAGGATCTAATCACAACTGGCATTTCTGATTACCACGTGTACCACAATTTTTAGATTTCTACTTAGAGATCCTTGTATTTTACTAGTTCTTTGAAGATCTTCAAAGATACATTACAGCTGGCATGAACTGCCATATTAATATTAAAGCAAATTCCATTCTTGTGGTCTTTGATCACGATGTTTGGGCGATTAGCTTCGTTGTTCTGTTTGTGTGTATTGTAAAGACCCATAAAATTCTTACAGGTCCGATTCTCTGCTAGTGTTCATACTAATGTTTTGCAATTCAATCAGTCAGTTAAGCGTCATACTTGATACACGCTTATATTTTAGAACACGTACATAATTCTTTTTTATATATCCTCTACAAATCGTACATTTGTTTCGACATTGAAACTTCAATGTCTCATCAGGCGGTATGGATAGGAATAGAAAGCCTCTTTTCTTATATTTGGTCAGTTGTGTGTGGGATGTTGGTGGGGGTTATATATATAAGTTCTTATCAAAAAGCATCGCGATTTTTTGCTATGTAAAGGAAAGAAAGTATGCAAAGTAAAGCTATTTGGCACAGATTACCATGAACTCTGTCACTAAGAACATTATATATACATATAAACTTATATATAAATGGAACTTTGTCTGTGTGTGTATGTCTGTGTGCGTGTCCGTTACCTATAGACTCCGAAACGGCTGAACCGATCTTCTTGAAAATTTACACAATTGTACTATAAGCGTCTGCGAGTGTTCTTAGCTTGGTTTTGTGCCAAGGTACCCCCGATAAATATCGAAAATCGATAATCGAAAAAATCGGGTTATAGAAGGAGTGATCCGATTTTAACCAAATTTGATACACTCATAGACAAAGACATAAGAAACAATATTCAGAAGTTTCAAGGTTGCAGTTTTTACAATAGTGCAGAAAATCGGTAATATATATATATATATATATAAGGCAAGATGTTTGTGTGTGTGTGTGTGTGTGTGTGTGTGTGTGTGTGTGTGTGTGTGTGTGTGTGTGTGTCTGTCTGTCTGTCTGTTTATCTGTCTGTATGTCCTTTATACAAATCCACAATTTTTATCCGATTCTCACCAAACCTCACACAAATATTCTTTAGGCTGAGTCTGAGCTCCAGGACCATGGATTCGTTTTAAAGCTTTCATTATACTTGAGCCGGGCTGTACTGCTAGTATATATATATATATATATATATATATATATATATATATATATATATATAGTAATGTGCAAATGTATTAGGACAAGAGCTATTTTATCTTTTATAAGGCATCAAAATAAAGTTTAAAATCACCCCTGTCCTAACACTTTTGCACACTACCGGTTGTGTGCAGAAGTATTAGGACAGGGGTGATTTTCCTAAAAACCTCACTGAAATTCAAATACAGGGTGAAAAGCCAAGTAAATTGCTAATAAATATTGTACCACGGGCCCTGTCGACTTACTTAATAATTGTTCAAATCCTCCTACTACTTGAATTATATCTCTGTGCTTCAACCACGAAACACGTTATGGATTTAGCGGCTTGGTTGGAGAGGTCGTGGCTTGGGCAGGCACTATCCTATGGGCAAAGGAGCTTGGAGTAGTTCCACCACGGAATTCGTGAGGAGCGGCACACTTCATCGAGCTTAATTCGTTGCCCCTTCGTCACCAGGGCCCGTGGTACAGTTGGTATGACATCAACTTAATGACGAAAACTGTCTGGGTTCGATTCCTGGTAGTGGATGCACACCGCTGAAGAGTCCAACATATAGGACGAAACGGCCGTCCAGTGCTTTCTGTATTCTGTTGAGGTCGCTGACTTACTTAATGATTGTTCAAATCCTCCTACTACTTGAATTATATATATATCCAATAAAGACACCCCAAATTTTAAGTTTCCTGGTAATAGTTTTTTTGAACATTGCTCAAAACACTAAATATTGAAGAGCATAATATAATCATATAATTGTGAATTAAAAGTACATTGCAACACGAAAATTTCTGTTTCGAGAGAGAATCTCGTCATCAGGCAATGTTGGATTTTGGTTGTGAAAATTATTTACATTTAAAATGTAACATTTAACAGACAACAGCCAAGTTTGTTTTTTTTTTCGTCTTGGTTGGATGTTTGTGTGTTTGTGTATATTTGTGTTTGTGGGCTTTATGTGTTTTTTTTTATTTTCGTTTGGTTGTTGTTGTGTTATTGCCTGTTTGTTATCGCGATTGAGTATGTGTATATTTCTATCTTTATTTTCCTCGCGAAACTTTAAAGTCGTAATGAAACCGCTCATTTTACGAAACCAAGTTAACTGATACTCGCATTTATTGCATTTATATACATTTACTTAAAAGGGCCTTCTACAAATTCTTCCACATTAATGAAAGAAAAAACAATTAATCAATTATATTCACTAGATTCCTAAAATGATTTTGGTCTTAAGAGACGAGGCATTATACTTTCGTTAAATCCTTCAAACGATCAAGGCATCGACCTGATCATTTATGGTTATTATAAAGGATCCATTTTTCATCACAAGTGACTCTTCGGTCAAGAAAGGGATCATTGGCGTTAGGCAGAAAGTACATCGAGCACAATTCAAAACGCCTAAGTTTTTTATTTGGCGGACCTGAAGGAGACTACCACCACCTTTAAATTTGTTGTTTTTCATTTTTTTTTATGGGGGGGGGGATTTTTTTCAGCGAAGTCTTATCGGTTATTACATAAAGTTTACAATTATCAAAAAAAACTGAAAAAATCTCAATACGTTATAGTAAATCGATCCTTCATTCTGGAACCTCTAGGGTTGGAGTCGCATTGTTTTTTTTCTGGGACGAGTTGTTGCTCTTGTTTTTGTCTTTTCAAGTTTTTTTCAGTTCTTACGATGGCATCTTTCTTCGAAAAATCTAAGAATGGCTTTATTCAAATATTTCGCAAAGGATTCAGTTGTTGAATATGCGCAAGCAAACAAATTAATTACACAGGATCGATTTACTAAAATTGTATGAAAAACTAAGCCCCCACCCCCACCAAATTGTTTAAATATTGAACTTTTTACAAAATCTTTTGTCAATCGGAAAGTTTAGGGTTTAATCGATAAGATTGCACTGAAAAAAGTAAAAAAAGTGATAATCAACAAATTTACAGGTGGTGGTAATGTCGTACCTGCGAGTGATTCCAAAATGGAGAATCGATTTATTATAACGTTGAATAAAAAAACTGATCTACCACTAAAATTGTTGAAATATTGAAATATTTCCATTTTTTTTTTTTATTGTCAATTTAGGGTGTAATGGATAAGATTGCACTGAAAAAAGTAAAAAAAAAAAATGAAAAACAACTGTAAAGTTGGTGGTAGCCTCCTTCAGGTCCGCCATTTATTTTTATTGATATCATGAGGAAGGCATTTATCGAGTTTTTTTTTACCCTGCCAATACTCTCCAAATGGCTTGAGGCTATTGCAGTGATGGCACAAAGCCGTCTCAGACATTTCCCTGACATTTTGTCCTGGATTTTGCTCAACGACTGTTTGCAATTATTCTTTGTCAAACCGTCCCTCTATTCATCTTCATGGCTGTCATCATAATTTCGGGAACAACCTTCGTACTGTCCAGTTAATTGTGGCCCCCCCCCCATCTCACCATACTCATTTGAGATTGGTATAAATTTGGGAGGCACTGTGCCCAAGTTTAAACTCAGGCAAGAAAAGTAAACGAAAATCATGTTTTGTCATGTTCAATGATTAAGAGTTTCGAGAATATTTCTGTCTGATAAGTTAAAAAATTAAAAAGTACAGATTAATTATTTTGTATACAAAAAACATTCATTTAATATATACCGTGAATACCATGTTAAAATGGTTTTTCAAAATACAACACTTCCAGCGGCCATTATTTTTGTAACAACCTAATATATACCGTGAATACTATGTTAAAATGGCTTTTCAAAATACAGCACGTCCAGCGGCCATTATTTTTGTAACAACCTAATATATACCGTGAATACTATGTTAAAATGGTTTTTCAAAATACAACACTTCCAGCGGCCATTATTTTTGTAACAACGTAATATATACCGTGAATACCATGTTAAAATGGTTTTTCAAAATACAACACTTCCAGCGGCCATTATTTTTGTAACAACGTAATATATACCGTGAATACTATGTTAAAATGGCTTTTCAAAATACAGCACGTCCAGCGGCCATTATTTTTGTAACAACCTAATATATACCGTGAATACTATGTTAAAATGGTTTTTCAAAATACAACACTTCCAGCGGCCATTATTTTTGTAACAACGTAATATATACCGTGAATACTATGTTAAAATGGCTTTTCAAAATACAGCACGTCCAGCGGCCATTATTTTTGTAACAACCTAATATATACCGTGAATGCTATGTTAAAATGGCTTTTCAAAATACAAAACCTCGAGTGGTCATTATCTTTTTACAACCTAATATATACCGTGAATACTATGTTAAAATGGCCTTTCAAAATACAGCACGTCCAGCGGCCATTATTTTTGTAACAACCTAATATATACCGTGAATGCTATGTTAAAATGGCTTTTCAAAATACAAAACCTCGAGTGGTCATTATCTTTTTACAACCTAATATATACCGTGAATACTATGTTAAAATGGCCTTTCAAAATACAGCACGTCCAGCGGCCATTATTTTTGTAACAACCTAATATATACCGTGAATACTATGTTAAAATGGCTTTTCAAAATACAAAACCTCGAGTGGTCATTATCTTTTTACAACCTAATATATACCGTGAATACTATGTTAAAATGGCCTTTCAAAATACAGCACGTCCAGCGGCCATTATTTTTGTAACAACCTAATATATACCGTGAATGCTATGTTAAAATGGCTTTTCAAAATACAAAACCTCGAGTGGTCATTATCTTTTTACAACCTAATATATACCGTGAATACTATGTTAAAATGGCTTTTCAAAATACAGCACGTCCAGCGGCCATTATTTTTGTAACAACCTAATATATACCGTGAATGCTATGTTAAAATGGCTTTTCAAAATACAAAACCTCGAGTGGTCATTATCTTTTTACAACCTAATATATACCGTGAATACTATGTTAAAATGGCTTTTCAAAATACAGCACGTCCAGCGGCCATTATTTTTGTAACAACCTAATATATACCGTGAATGCTATGTTAAAATGGCTTTTCAAAATACAAAACCTCGAGTGGTCATTATCTTTTTACAACCTAATATATACCGTGAATACTATGTTAAAATGGCCTTTCAAAATACAACACTTCAAGCGGCCATTATTTTGGTAACAACCTAATATATACCGTGAATACTATATTAAAATGGCTTTTCAAAATACAACACTTCAAGTGGCCATTATTTTTGTAACAACCTAATATATACCGTGAATGCTATGTTAAAATGGCTTTTCAAAATACAAAACCTCGAGTGGTCATTATCTTTTTACAACCTAATATATACCGTGAATACTATGTTAAAATGGCCTTTCAAAATACAACACTTCAAGCGGCCATTATTTTGGTAACAACCTAATATATACCGTGAATACTATATTAAAATGGCTTTTCAAAATACAACACTTCAAGTGGCCATTATTTTTGTAACAACCTAATATATACCGTGAATACTATATTAAAATGGCTTTTCAAAATGCAATATTTTGAGCGGCCATTATTTTTGTTACAAACTAATACTTAAGAAACTAGGCATAATAATTCCATTAATCCCTCAAACATCGATGAAATGTAAAGCAGGAAATCGATAATCATTATTCGATTCTATCTACTGATTTCCTTCATAGACGGTCGCCTCACAGACGAAGTAGGCTCTACTCGATTCAGAATTCTATAAATTGTAAGGTATGCAGACGATTATCTTAATTAGATCCGTATGCTTATTTTGTTTCATATTCAGGCACTTCAGACATCTCGGTAGGAAGGATTCAATAAATTCGTTAAAATCCAATACAAGCTAAGGAAAATAGACAGTTATCTTCAGTAGTAGACATTCAATCAATTAACAGATTAATGAAAAGAAGATTAGATACATTTCGCAATCGTCGATAAACGGTAATGAAAGATATACAGGAATCGACTTTGACCCTTAGAAGTAATTCCAAAGACTACAGTCGGGTACGTTCGATATTTTCATCAAACGTCATTGAAAGGTAAATGAGGCAAATGTTTATCATATTTAAATACGTTCAGTGAATTTCTTCAGAGGCAGTCACTTTAGGGACTACACCGGAATATATTTAATAAATTAGTTGAATATTGATGAACGATAAAGACGACTTGCCGATTCTCTTCAACAGATGCCGGTCGTTATCTTCTGCAAATGTGGTAATTACGGCTACGACACGGGGTGCATTCTTCAAACATCAATGAAAGGTTACAAGGTTAGATGTTTGTCTTTATTTCATACACGCACTATAGTTGTTTCAGTGCTTCCCATAAGAGTCTAGGAGAAATTTCATTCGAGAATTTTCACTGAGTTTGTTCATATGTTGAGAATTTTCACTGAGTTTGTTCGTATATTGAGAATTTTCACTGAGTTTGTTCGTATGTTGAGAATTTTCACTGTGTTTGTTCGTATGTTGAGAAATTTCACTGAGTTTGTTCGTATGTTGAGGATTTTCACTGAGTTTGTTCGTATTTTGAGAATTTTCACTGGAGTTTGTTCGTAGGTTGAGAAATTTCACTGAGTTTGTTCGTAGGTTGAGAAATTTCACTGAGTTTGTTCGTATTTTGAGAATTTTCACTGAGTTTGTTCGTATGTTGAGGATTTTCACTGAGTTTGTTCGTATGTTGATAATTTTCACTGAGTTTGTTCGTATGTTGATAATTTTCACTGAGTTTGTTCGTATGTTGAGAAATTTCACTGAGTTTGTTCGTATGTTGAGAATTTTCACTGAGTTTGTTCGTATGTTGACGCATAAAAATCTACGGCATGGTTCATTCGAGAAACGTTTTCCAACATCAGTCAGTTAAGTGCCATACGTAATACACGCTTGGGCGATCATGTCTCGAAAGAAACATGACTGACTAGGCAGAAGAGTATCCCACAGTAGGCTGCTATTACTTTTTGCGGTAGACTGGTTGTCAGCCAAGGCTATAGAACACAATCTGTCCTGTTATTTAACCCATAACTAGAGGGAAGGGACAGATTAATACCTTTCCCAGCGGTATTTGTGCGTACGTGAATGCAAAGAATTCAACTGGAATTCGAACTCGGCTCCCCGATTTGTCGTTCCGAGTCGATATCCACTGCACTACAGATGGACGTTAATAATACGAGATTCATTTTTGCCTGTGCTGTGTGCTTTTTATCATTTCACCCCAAGTAAAGTGATAACGCCATTAAGACACAAGGGGTCGCAAGGAGTGAAAGAGAATGAGAAGACTTTAGTGAGGAAAAAGGACAATAAAAGAACAGGACTGAGGAAGACAGAATATGGTAATAATGCCCCTAAGACACAAGGGGTTGTTGGGAGTGAAAGAGAATGAGAAGACATTAGTGAGAAGTGTGCTTACGTTCATATCGCGTTGAATACGCCAGTTCTCCTTCAATCACCGAAGTTAAGCAACGTTAAGCCTGGCCCATACTTAGATAGTGACCGCTTCGGAATGTCAGATGCTGTAAGCGTTCGGGATGAATGTACGTTGTGATGCAGTTGATAACGGCTCGGAACGAGAAATCGGGGAGCCGAGTTCGAATTCCGGTTGAATGTCCTGCAGTCACTTGCGCGCTAATACCCTTGGGCAAGGTACTGTTCCATCCTTTCCCTCCACTTTTGGGTTAAATAACAGAACAGATTGGGTTCTATAGCCTTGGCTGGCAACCAGTCTATACATGGTAGGACTTGTGACCCTTCCGTTAAGCAAATCCCAATGAATCTTTCTCTATGAGGAGGGAAGCCGGCTCAGCTCGATAGGGTGAAGGCCGAAATAGATACAGGTAGTAAGAAGTGAAGAAAAGAACAGGTTTAGAAGACAGATGATGACGATTGACGTGGCATTTAAATGCTTGAAGATTGTAGTTTGCAAGAGAGCAAGAGATCTGGAAAATTTTTATAAGCAAGAAGATAAACTATTAGAATAGAACTAACAGTTAATAAGTTTTGCTAGTCCAGTAAAATGCTGAGACCTAGTTGCTACCAGACACGATTGCCTGGTTGAAATTGCAAAGAGGATAGAGTTAGAAAGCACGACATGATTCTAGGGAGGAAGTAAAGAAGTAAGGAAGCGTATCCGACAGCGTTACCAGGGAAAACGCGTCGTGAAGTGAGATATTTTCAACGTCTGGGTGCCAGTGGCGTTACAGTGATGAAGCCACTTGACGTGATGGACACTGAAGTCGCCGAAGATATTTTCAGACGAATGTAGAGAGGGATTTATAGATACAATCAGAAATTCTATTGAGCAAGTTATAATCATTTGGAGAAATAGGATGATAAAGGAAGAAGCAATAATTGAGCTTCATAGTGAAAGTCGAAAGCACATGTAAGAACAATCTGGAGACTGAATATGTAGTTCCTGTTGACAGTGGGAGGTGCTCGCAAAGATCGATGTCAATGTCATAAATGTGAACTCGAGGTTCCTTTCAAAAAAGCCAGATACCGAGAATTCTGTGCACCAGGCTGATGGCTTCAAATTCATTTTCATTCTGTGATGGAATGTTATCATTACTTTCGATATATAACTATTCCATTGAATTATATATCAAAAGTAAGAATTACATTCTATCACACCATGTCTTTGACGCAAAGAAAAAAGGTGCCTATACTAATCTAAACTTATTTATAAAGGGAACTTCGTCTCTGTGTGTGTGTCTCCGTTACCTATAGACTACGAAATCCTTATATATCCTCTACAAATCGTACATTTGTTTCGACATTGAAGCTTCAATGTCTCATCAGGCGGTATGGATAGGAATGGAAAGCCTCTTTTCTTATATTTGGTCAGTTGTGCGTGGGATGTTGGTGGGGGGTATATATATATATATATATATATATATATATATATAAGTTCTTATCAAAAAGCATCGCAATTTTTTTGCTATGTAAAGGAAAGAAAGTATGCAGAGTAAAGCTATTTGGCACAGATTGCCATGAACTCTGTCACTAAGAACATTATATATACATATAAACTTATTTATAAATGGAACTTTGTCTGTGTGTGTATGTCTGTGTGCGTGTCCGTTACCTATAGACTCCGAAACGGCTAAACCGATCTTCTTGAAAATTTACACAATTGTACTATAAGCGTCTGCGAGTGTTCTTAGCTAGGTTTTGTGCCGAGGTACCCCCGATAAATATCGAAAATCGATAATCGAAAAAATCGGGTTATAGAAGGAGTGGTCCGATTTTAAGCAAATTTGATACACTCATAGACAAAGACATAAGAAACGATATTCAGAAGTTTCAAGGTTGCGGTTCTTACAATAGTGCAGAAAATCGGTAAAATATATATATATATATATATATATATATATATATATATATATATATAAAAGGCAAGATGTTTGTGTGTGTGTCTGTTTATCTGTCTGTATGTCCTTTATACAAATACACAATTTTTATCCGATTCTCACCAAACTTCACAAAAATATTCTTTAGGCTGAGTCTAAGTTCCAGAACCATGGATTAGTTTTAAAGCTTTCATTACACCCGAGCAACGCCGGGCTATACTGCTAGTTCATACTAAAACATACATCTGCCATTGAAGAGAAAAGATTTTCGCTGATCAGGGGGAGATAATAAAAAAACATCATTGGCGGAACCGGAACTAAATGGGCCCGCCAAAACAGAGAGAACAAAAAGGCAAAAAACATAAGCTGGTTGAGTTTATCGTCCCAAGCTATACATTCCTAAGTCCAGGAACAGACTTGAAAAGATTGAAATATTCTCCAGCAATAACCAAACTATATCAAGCGGCTAAAGAACACGACTTACGTTACGCAGATCCTATCATAACTACAGCGGAGTCCGATGAACGATTCCTCGAGGACACTAAAAATAAAGGGTTCGTCGGAGGGCTTGCATAAACGGCGATGAGAGCTAAGAGAACACTTGGATTGGGCCACTACTTCATAGACGATATCGACGGCAACCAACACGGTAGTACTTATTATACTAGTGGTATACAAAAAATGGACACTAGTGAGACTACCTTTTTAACCCTCTAGGGCCATTTGTATCATATTAGTGGGGGATCTGTTTATTACTTCATAACAATATAGAACTGATCCCCCACTTTATACCCAGTAGAAGCCTTAACCCTCTAGGGCCATTCGTATCATATTTGATACAGTATGAAAACAAGCCTTGAAAGAAATATTTTCCTGAAAAATTTTTTAAGAGAAATATTTTATAAATTTCAAATGAAAGCAGTACTGTCTGCTCAGTCAATGAATACCAAATGTTTGCTTATAGGGAAATACCAAATGTTTCCTTATAGGGAAATACTGTATCAAATATGATACGAATGGCCCTAAAGGGTTAAGTAGTAATTAGTGGGGGATCTGTTTATTACTTCATAACAATATAGAACTGATCCCCCACTTTATGACAAGTAGAAGCCTTAATCATATTATATTATTAACCCTCTAGGGCCATTCGTATCATATTTGATACAGTATGAAAACAAGCCTTGAAAGAAATATTTTCCTGAAAAATTTTTTAAGAGAAATATTTTATAAATTTCAAATGAAAGCAGTACTGACTGCTCAGTCAATGAATACCAAATGTTTCCTTATAGGGAAATACCAAATGTTTCCTTATAGGGAAATACTGTATCAAATATGATATGAATGGCCCTAGAGGGTTAACGTCGAAATAGTTAAATGTCACCGCTTCTTCTACTCTAACAGTTTCTTATCTCGCTCTTCCCGTTTGTGGAACACACTTCCATTTGCATTCTTACTCGAGAGCTACAATCTCCAAATGTTTAAAAACAACGTCAATTGTTTTTAAACTTTTAAAATTTAAACGTCAATACTAAGTGTATTTACTTTTGATACTAGATTTTTGATAGAAAAGAAATAGTGCCTTTGACAGAGAAGAAATAGTGCCTATACTAATAGACCTGCCTTTGATGAGAAAAGATTTTCACGGATCAAGGGGAAGGTAATAAAAATCATAACTCTTTAACGGAACCGGAAATAAATGGCCCCGCCAAAAACAAAGGAAGACCGAGGAAAAAAAAAACGTAAGTTCGTCGAGTGCAACTTCCCAGGCTACACTTTCTTAGGTCCCGGCACAAACTTGTGCAAAAACTAAAATATTCACTGGCGTTTAACAAACTAGATCAAGCGGCTAAAGAACACGACTTACGTTACGCAGATCCTATCATAACTACAGCGGAGTCCGATGAACGATTCGTCGAGGACACTAAATGTAAGGGGTTCGTCGGAGGGCTTGCAAGAGCGACGATCAGAGCTAAGAGGGCACTGGGACTGGACGACTACTTCAGAGGTGATATCAACGACAACCAACACGGCAGTACTGCTGTACTGATACTAATGGTGGTAGGGGCTACGATGCCTGAAGAACGTTCACCCTTATTAAGAAAACAGAAAGAAAGCCCGTCATAAACAAAAAAAGAAAAACAAGGGATAAACTTCTACTCCTGTTCAATGTTACCAAACATTACTAACTGAAAAAATCTTTTTCTACTAAAGCAATGTGTAACACATCCCCTGGCTGAGTCCAGCCAACCTTCCTGACATCCGGTTGATTCCGCCCACGTTGTGTAGTTGATCTCGGATTAGCCAAATCAGGATTGCTTGCTGTCACTAGACGAAGCTGGCCCAAGCACGCGATGGATTGGTATATAATGAAAACCGGGTTTAAGACCGCAACGACATGGTGTAGATTTATATATATTTATACATATCAAATAAATACAAGATTGCAAGCAAGTCAAAATAAGTGACGAAAAAGAAATATCAATTGGCTGGTATTTCAATAGCACGATAATATTAGTGCTCTATATCTCCACGGGATGATGGTTTATTCAACTTCCAGCTGGTTGAATTCAGACTGGCCGTCTCTTACAATATCTCTCAGCCCCAACCAATTTCATTCTACCTTCTCATTCCAAAAACGAGACTCAAACTAAGTAATCTTGTTTTCCATCCCAGTTTTATTAAAAAGAGTAAAAACCTTGGATGTTAAAGTTAGTTATGAAGTTTCAATTTTCCCCTACCTATATATGACTTACTATCATGACATGTAAGTAATATCATTTAAAGATTTTGACTTCCAAGGAAGGAAAGAAAAGGGCCTTTCTTTTATTGTCTGCCTGTTTTTATCAGCTTGTCCTAATAATCAGTACACAGGAAATCCTCAAGTTTGTATTTTGACTAAGGGTCACGTATCGTCAAAACCCAAATATTTTACCTAACTAGCTTTGATAAGTTCGCTTACTTCTCCCAACGAAAGCAATTTTGCACTCATTGTATCTTGGAATCTGCATTTTCCACTTTTTATCCCTTGAATTCTCCAATTTTTAGAAAAATCTCCTCTCACCGTGAAAATCACTTCAAATTAATACCAACCATCTGAAAAACAGGATCTCATCATACGTGATTTGCGTTGCAACAAGTTCTTTGGCATTGAATTGGGTCATTTGAAAGACTACATATCTCGGGTTTAATTTCTAGTATCTGCAATATTTGAGAAGATTAAATTGACCTATTCAGCTTGAATTCAACTGGAGTTCGAATTCCAGTTGAATTCGTTGCATTCACTTACACGCAAATACCCCTGGGAATAGTATTAATTCCTCTTTTTCCTTCAGTTATGAATTAAACAACAAGATAGATTGGGTTCTATAGCCTTGGTTGGCAACCAGTCTACCTCAGAAAGTAATGGCAACATACTGCGGGAAAATGTTCTGCCATGTTCTTTCAATCACGTATGGCATTTAAATGACTGAAGTTGGTCTAACAACAAACTAAAGTTCAGAGTTTGAACAAAAAAACAATTACAGCTCATATGCAAATGATGTTTTAGAAGTGGATGAAGCTTTTTTTAGTGTACAGTTAAAATGTTTCGTTAATTGTGTTTAAAGACATTTAAAATAATGCTTATGGATAATTTAATTCTGAAAACAGATTTAGGCAAAGCGATAGACCAAAGTTTTTGCTTACACGTGACTCAAAAGCAAATATTGATTTGATTTTCACGAGAGCCAAAAAAGTAGACATTGATTTGATTTTCACGAGAGCCAAAAAAGTAGACATTGATTTGATTTTCACTGATCCTAAAGAGTAGACATTTGATTTGATTTTCACTATAGATCCTAAAGAGTAGACATTGATTTGATTTTCACTCTGGAAAAAAAGTAGACATTGGTTGATTTTCACGAGAGCCAAAAAAGTAGACATTGATTTGATTTTCACGGCAAAAAGTAGACATTGATTTGATTTTCACGAGAGCCCAAAAAGTAGACATTGATTTGATTTTCACGAGAGCCAAAAAAGTAGACATTGATTTGATTTTCACTAGATCCTAAAGAGTAGACATTGATTTGATTTTCACTCTGAAAAAAGTAGACATTGATTTGATTTTCACGAGAGCCAAAAGAAGTGAAGGCGATGATTTGATTTTCACTAGATCCTAAAAGAGTAGACATTGATTTGATTTTCACTAGATCCTAAAGAGTAGACATTGATTTGATTTTCACTCTGGAAAAAAGTAGACATTGATTTGATTTTCACGAGAGCCAAAAAGTAGACATTGATTTGATTTCACGAGAGCCAAAAAAGTAGACATTGATTTGAGTTTTCTGAGCCAAAAAAGTAGACATTGATTTGATTTTCACGAGAGCCAAAAAGTAGACATTGATTTGATTTTCACTAGATCCTAAAGAGTAGACATTGATTTGATTTTCACTCTGGAAAAAAGTAGACATTGATTTGATTTTCACGAGAGCCAAAAAAGTAGACATTGATTTGATTTTCACTAGATCCTAAAGAGTAGACATTGATTTGATTTTCACTAGATCTAAAGAGTAGACATTGATTTGATTTTCACTCTGGAAAAAAGTAGACATTGATTTGATTTTCACGAGAGCCAAAAAAGTAGACATTGATTTGATTTTACAGAGCCAAAGTAGACATTGATTTGATTTTCACGAGAGCCAAAAAAGTAGACATTGATTTGATTTTCACGAGAGCCAAAAAAGTAGACATTGATTTGATTTTCACTAGATCCTAAAGAGTAGACATTGATTTGATTTTCACTCTGGAAAAAAAGTAGACATTGATTTGATTTTCACGAGAGCCAAAAAAGTAGACATTGATTTGATTTTCACTAGATCCTAAAGAGTAGACATTGATTTGATTTCACTAGATCCTAAAGAGTAGACATTGATTTGATTTTCACTCTGGAAAAAAAGTAGACATTGATTTGATTTTCACGAGAGCCAAAAAAGTAGACATTGATTTGATTTTCACGAGAGCCAAAAAAGTAGACATTGATTTGATTTTCACGAGAGCCAACAAAGTAGACATCGATTTGATTTTCACGAGAGCCAAAAAAGTAGACATTGATTTGATTTTCACTAGATCCTAAAGAGTAGACATTGATTTGATTTTCCTCTGGAAAAAAAAAGTAGACATTGATTTGATTTTCACGAGAGCCAAAAAAGTAGACATTGATTTGATTTCCCGAGAGCCAAAAAGTAGACATTGATTTGATTTTCACTAGATCTAAAGTGAGCTGACTTGATTTGATTTTCACTCTGGAAAAAAGTAGACATTGATTTGATTTTCACGAGAACCAAAAAAGTAGACATTGATTTGATTTTCACTAGATCCTAAAGAGTAGACATTGATTTGATTTTTCACTAGATCTGAGAAGTAGACATTGATTTGATTTTCACTCTGGAAAAAAGTAGACATTGATTTGATTTTCACGAGAGCCAAAAAAGTAGACATTGATTTGATTTTCACTCTGGAAAAAAAGTAGGCATTGATTTGATTTTCACGAGAGCCAAAAAAGTAGACATTGATTTGATTTTCACGAGAGCCAAAAAAGTAGACATTGATTTGATTTTTCACGAGAGCCAAAAAAGTAGACATTGATTTGATTTTCACGAGAGCCAAAAAAGTAGACATTGATTTGATTTTCACTAGATCCTAAAGAGTAGACATTGATTTGATTTTCACTCTGGAAAAAAAGTAGACATTGATTTGATTTTCACGAGAGCCAAAAAGTAGACATTGATTTGATTTTCACGAGAGCCAAAAAGTAGACATTGATTTGATTTTCACTAGATCTAAAGAGTAGACATTGATTTGATTTTCACTCTATGGAAAAAAAGTAGACATTGATTTGATTTTCACGAGAGCCAAAAGTAGACATTGATTTGATTTTCACTAGATCACAAAAGGTAGACGTGGGTTAGTTTTCACTAGATCCTAAGAGTAGACATTGATTTGATTTTCACTCTGGAAAAAAGTAGACATTGATTTGATTTTCACGAGAGCCAAAAAAGTAGACATTGATTTGATTTTCACGAGAGCCAAAAAAGTAGACATTGATTTGATTTTCACGAGAGCCAACAAAGTAGACATCGATTTGATTTTCACGAGAGCCAAAAAAGTAGACATTGATTTGATTTTCACGAGAGCCAAAAAAGTAGACATTGATTGATTTTCACGAGAGCCAAAAAGTAGACATTGATTTGATTTTCACGAGAGCCAAAAAGAAGACATTGATTTGATTTTCACGGTAACCAAAAAAGTAGATATTGATTTAATTTTCTCGAGAGCCAAAGGAGTAGACATTGGTTTGATTTTCACGAGAGCTAAAAAATAGACATTGATTTGATTTTTACGAGAGCCGATAGAGTAGACATTGATTTGATTTTCACGAGAGCTAAAAGGTAAACATTGATTTGATTTTCACAAGAGCCAAACAAGTAGACATTGGTTTGATTTTCATGAGAGCTGAAATATTAGATAGGTTCCGTTTAAACGAGAGACAAAAGAGTAGACATAGATTTTTTTGTCTTAAATCTTAGCTAAATGTAAGTAATGGGTACACCTTAAAATTGCCTTTAAACTTGTCTTTCCAGGATTCGCTTATTGAGAAAGAATACGTGTATTTTTGTTGGTAAAACTATGTCCAGTAATGTTAAATCCTGCTTTGACATCTCTTTGGAACGTCTCACTGTATAGATTTTAAAAAAAGCGGTGAGAAGGCTTCCTTTTCATACTTCTCTTTCCCTAAACCCGTTCTCTATCTGCATGCAAGCTGTTTGTTCCCAAAACGAATGTTAATCGAATATATTTTCCGTGTAAATCAAGCTTCTCTAGTATTATGAGTAGTTAATAGTGTGAGTGGATGTGCGTTGTGGTGTAGTGGATATCGGCTCGAAATGAGAAATTGGGGAGCCGATTTCGATTTCCAGTTGAATTCCTGGCTTTCACTTACGCGCAATTACCCTTGGGAAAGGTATTAATACGTCTCTTCCCTCCAGTTATGAGTTAAATAAAAGGACAAATTGGGTTCTATAGCCTTGGCTGGCAACCAGTCTAGCGCAGAAAGCAATGACAGCCAACTGCGGGATAATCTTCTGACCAGTCACTCATGTCTCTTTCGAAACATGATCGCCTAAACCGTGTATCACGTATGGCATTTTACTGACTAACTGAATATAATAGTTGGAAATATAATTAAAACTTCTATTGGGCATAAAGTGGGGGATCGTTTTTATATTGTTATGAAGAAATAAACTGATCCCCCTCTAATTATACTTAATATAATAATGTAATATAATCAATCTCTTCTCCCTCCAGCTATGAGTTAAATAGCAGAACAGATTGGGTTCTGTAGCCTTGGCTGGCAACCACTCTAACGCATAAAGCAATGGCAACCTACTGCGGGATAATCTTCTGCACAGTCATTCATGTCTCTTTCGAGACATGATCGTCCAAAGCGTGTATCATGTATAGCACTTACCTGAGTGAATAGTACGAGTAAACGAAAACTTTTACTTATTTATTATATTGTTTATTAAAAATTATTGGCAAAATATTGGCGCATTGACAATCGATTAAAACTTTGTAAATAATAAGGATCTATTTGTAGTAATTTTGTAAATTTTTATGAATAAAAAATGTTTTCATATTCATTTTTTATAAATATGTTAATCTAAACTTATTTATAAATGGAACTTTGTCTGTGTGTGTGTGTCTGTGTCTGTGTGTGTCCGTTAACTATAGACTCCGAAACGGCTGAACCGATTTACTTAAAAGTTAGCAAAGTTATACTATAAGCGTCTGCGAATGTTCTTAGCTAGGTTTTGTGTCGAGGTACCCCTGATAAATATCGAAAATCGATAATCGAAAAAATCGGGTTATATAAGGAGTGGTCCGATTTTAATCACATTTGATACACTCATAGACAAAGATATAAGAAACGATATTCAGAAGTTTCAAGGTTGCAGTTCTTACAATAGTGCAGAAAATTGATAATATATATATATATATATATATATATATATATATATATATATATATATAGAAAAGGCAAGATATTTGTGTGTGTGTCTGTTTATCTGCCTGTATGTTTGTATTTTTTCAGTCCTTTTATTTTAGTTTTTGCTTCGGATTTGGCTCTAAGTAGGTATAATTGTAGTTCCTAGTCTCAGCCATGATGCCATTTATTCAGATGACTCATTTAGCCTTCAAAATTCAGTTTACGACGAAAAAAACTTATTTGATATCGATACCAGGAAATCAAAATTTGACATACTGCTAGTAATAAATATTGCATTGCATTAGTTTTAATTGTATTAGTTTTTAGGATGTGGCAATTTTAAAAGTATTCTTGTAAATAAATAAAGTTTAATATTCCTGTTGTAAATTCTCAAGAGCCAAAAAAATGTATAAATTCATTATCTTATGTTTGTATTTCATGATAATTCAAATTATTCTTTTTAAAAAGAAATAGCGCTGCTCGGGTGTAATGAAAGCTTTAAAGGTAATCCTTGGTCATGGAGCTCAGACTCTTTGGACTTTGGCACGAAAGACTAAAAAGCAATCGTTGTTTCCAGTTAAAGCGAAACCGTAGACTGAAAGAAAAATGAATGGATGTAAGTCAAATTTTGATTTCCTGGTAGCGATATCAAATATGATTTTTTTTTACGTAAACTGAATTTTGAAGGCTAAATAAGTCATCTGAGTAAATGGTATCATGGCTGAGACTAAGAACTACAATTATACCTACTTAGAGTCAAACCCGAAACAAAAACTAAAATAAAAGGCCTGAAAAAATACAGACGTACAGGTAGATAAACAGACACACACACAAGCATCTTGCCTTTTATACACACACACACACATATATATATATATATATATTTTATCTATTTTCTGCACTATTGTAAGAACTGCAACATTGAAACTTCTGAATATCGTTTATTTCTTTGTCTATGAGTGTATCAAATTTGATTAAAATCGGACCACTCCTTCTATAACCCGATTTTTTCGATTTTCGATTTTCGATATTTATCGGAGGTACCTCGACACAAAACCTAGCTAAGAACACTCGCAGACGCTTATAGTACAACTGTGTAAATTTTCTAGAAAATCAGTTCAGCCGTTTCGGAATCTATAGGTAACGGACACACGCACACACACAGACAAAGTTCCATTTATAAATAAGTTTAAATTAGATAAACCTTGCCGAGGGAGTAAAGGCAGATAAAATAAAGGCGGTGTCATGGTGCAAATTTTTCTTTTAACATCCCATTTTTTTTTTTTTTTTTTTGGAAAGCTCCATGTTTACAGAATTTTCTTTTGGTAGGACCTTCGTCGTTTTATTAAAGACAGATGAATATGTGAAAAAATAGGGAAGCGATAATCTAAAATGCCGCACTTGCATTTCAATTTGACGGGGACGAATCTGAATGTGTTAGGGGCGAGGTGCACATGGCCAATGTCTCTGCCGTCAGACGATGCTAGTAATTTTTAAAGTCCCCTTCTTGACTTGGACACAAAGACTATACTTCATCTCTCCTTTTTTCTCTCTTCTCTTTTCAATCGGCTGATTGATATAAAGGTTATATCATAAGTAGAATCTTTTTCATTCGATCCCAGTCAAGAGCATAAAGTCCATAACCCTGAACGGCATTTAATTATGAACACCGTAATCTTTTCAGTGCTTGTATATAGTATGTGCTTCGCCAGAATTGCATAACCAGTTTGGAAGTCAGAATAGAGAAACCAATTTGTTTCGCTATTCAAATCGTAGGTGGGAGGAGAAAACTGACTTTTGCCTTTACCACGAGTTATTGCTGATGATATAGGCATACCTGGTTGCGATAAAAATTACCTTGAATAGAAAATCAAATTTGAGTTTAAGTTTCGTTTAACGGTATATCAACACCTCTGTGGGTCATTTAATACCAAAACGGTGAGGGTATAAGGCTATTTTTTTAAATGTTCAGTTATAGTGAGAAGGTTGGTTCTACTATCTAATTAGAATTTTTTTGAGTTTTGTTTAACGGCATATCAACACCTCTGTGGGTCATTTAATACCAAAACGGTGAGGGTATAAGGCTATTTTTTTAAATGTTCAGTTATAGTGAGAAGGTTGGTTCTACTATCTAATTAGAATTTTTTTGAGTTTTGTTTAACGGCATATCAACACCTCTGTGGGTCATTTAATACCAAAACGGTGAGGGTATAAGGCTATTTTTTTAAATGTTCAGTTATAGTGAGAAGGTTGGTTCTACTATCTAATTAGAATTTTTTTGAGTTTCGTTTAACGGCATATCAACACCTCTGTGGGTCATTTAATACCAAAACGGTGAGGGTATAAGGCTATTTTTTTAAATGTTCAGTTATAGTGAGAAGGTTGGTTCTACTATCTAATTAGAATTTTTTTTGAGTTTTGTTTAACGGCATATCAACACCTCTGTGAGTCATTTAATACCAAAACGGTGAGGGTATAAGGCTATTTTTTTAAATGTTCAGTTATAGTGAGAAGGTTGGTTCTACTATCTAATTAGAATTTTTTTTGAGTTTTGTTTAACGGTATATCAATCTCTGTGGGTTATTTAATGCCAAAATTGGGGTTTTAAGGTATTGTTTTTTAATGTTCGGTTATAGTGAGAAAATTGATTCTACTATCTAATTAGTATTTATTTGGGTTTGAGTTTTATTTAACGGCATATCAACCTCTGTGGGTTATTTAATGTCAAAAAGGTGGGGTTTTAAGGTATTTTTAATGTTCAGAATCTGAGAAGGTTGATTTTGTCTGATTTTAATGAAAACGTTTTGTTTTTATTCTTTTTTATTTTAGGAAACTGAATTTAGTTTTATATTCAAAAATGTTTTGCTGAGAATAATAATATTTTTCCTTCTAAAACGTATATTTTTCTATAAAAGTCTATTTTTATGTATATATTTCTATAAAAGTATATTTTTATACTTTTGACCCCAGTTTGTGGATAAACTATTTACCGATAGTTGGGATCCTTACAGGTGCTACCACCCCGGGTCAAGATGGACCCAAGAACAACAGTAATTAAGAGGTGGTTCCATGCTCCTCACAACCTCCCAATTAGAGGCCTTGCTGCCGGATGCAGTTTACCATCATGCCCAGGACCACAGAAAATCGACATCCTCTAATGAATCAATGAGGGTAAATAATACTACATATCACGCTGGGTTGATCCAAATGATGGATGAGAGGCTATGGGAAAAAGGTTTATTCTCTCATTTTCATTTTTCCCATTATGGTCATTATTATACACATGATAAAATAGTACCTATACTTCAAGGACGAAATAGAAATTCTGGCGGACCTGAAGGAGACCACCTTTAAATTTGTTGTTTTTCATCTTATTTTTTTACTTTTTTCAGTGCAATGTTATCGATTAAACCCTAAACTTTCCGATTGTCAAAAAACATTTGGAAAAATTTCAATATTTAAACAATTTTAGTGGGGGTTCAGTTTCTCATTGAACGTTATAGTAAATCGATCCGCCATTTTGGAACTACTCGCCGGTACGACATTACTACCACCTTTAAATTTGTTAATTATCAATTTCTTTTTTTACTTTTTTCAGTGCAATCTTATCGATTACACGCGAAACTTTCCGATTGACAAAAAAAAAATGGAAAAATTTCAATATTTAAACAATTTTAGTGGGGGTTCAGTTTCTCATACAACATTATAGTAAATCGATCATCTATTTTGGAAGCACTCGCCGGTACGACATTACCACTATCTGTAAGTTTGTTGATTATCAATTTCGTTTTTACTTGTTTCAGTGCAATCTTATCGATTAAACCATAAACTTTCCGATTGACAAAAAAAAACAAAAAAAAACCGTTTATATACTTAAAATTTTAGTAAAGCAGGAATTATTATTATTTTTTAATCTTTTACATGTCATACAAATTAGACATAACATACCTACAGGAACACAACTTGTTCTGTGCAGTTAACTTTTTTGCTTGCGCATATTCAACAACTGAATCCTTTGCAAAATTTTTGAATAAAGCCATTCTTGGAGTTTCCGACGAAGATGCCATCGTAAGAACAGAAGAAAACTTGAAAAAGACAAAAACAAAAGCAACAACTCGTCCAAAAAAATAAAAGCAAAAAACAAAGCGAGCCCAACGCGAGTAATTCCAAACTGGGGGATCGATTTACTATAACGTTGCAGGAGAAACTGATCCCCCCTCTAACATTGTTTAAATATTAGAATTTTTTCAAATGTTTTTTAATAATCGGAAACTTTATGCAATAATCGCTATGACTGCGCTGAAAAAAGTAAAAAAAAAAAAATGAAAAACAACAGATTTAAAGATGGTGGTATTCTCCTTCAGGTCCGCCGAAATTCTTAAAGGAAAAGATATAACAGACATAGTTGGTGTTGGGACGCTCTCCACCTTTCCACGGAAATGGACTATTCGAATCACTATATAAAATACTAGTGATTATACCTCCAGTAAGGAAGTCGAGTGAGCGAGTCAGTCGGGTATTTCCGGTATTGCACCGGAAGTGTTCTTCTAGTCAATCTATCACGTCTCTACGACGATGCAGTATACTAATTACCTTGTTCTGTATTCTACTAATCCTCACCTCTTGTAAATACTTCTCTTTTCCTGTCAATACACCTACTTTTATACTATTACGTTGTTTTGTATTATTTCAAATAATTCTGTTACCCGACGTAACAGTTGGTTCTCGGATTTTTATACAACTAAGTCATACACAAAATTATATTTTCATTTGTCCCACACGGAGAAATTATAACACGTATTTAACCCATATCTGGAGGAAGAAGCGACGGATTAATACCTTTCCTAGGCTACTTGCGCGTAAGTGAATGCAATGAATTCAACTGGAATTTGAACTCGGCTCTCCGATTGCGTATTCCGAGCCTATATTCACTGCACCACACCGCACATTCCTACGCTATTTCAAATAAAATGGAAAGAGCGATAACAGCTACTGGATTTGAGAAGCCTATTTTCCTGAAACATTTTTAAAATTTTATAAACTTCATCCGCCTCCCGTACAGGCTGCTCGGTCAGTAAATGCCAAATGCTTCTTTGTAGGGAAAGGGATAATATTACCATATCGCCCATTTCACACTCCTTCTCTTGAAAATGAGTAGAAGTTTATTCTTTGTTTCCTGGTTAGGAGTGCGGTTCTCGTTCCTTTTTTTTCTAAAGTCTTCTCATTTTCATTTCCCCTCATAACTCCTTAATTCTTAGTGACATTATTTTTTTAATCATTTCACCCCAAGCAAGGCGGTACCGCCACTGATGTGCAGGGGACTACGTAAGAGAGTTAAATTTTTATACAGGAAAAGAGTGAAGACAAAGACGAACCAGCTACAGGAGGAGAAAGAGAAAGGTAATGAGAAGGATATGAGCACAGGAGTAAAGACAGTTACGAAGAGAGAGAGAGAGAGAGAAAAGAAAAGAACAAGATACACGAGGTGATGTAGAAAGGGCTGGAGTTAAGTGGATAAGAGATGGGAATTGATTTTGCATTTAAATACCTGGAGGGGATAGCCGTCAGGAAAGCAAGGATATGGAAAGGAGTTCCACGGGCGGGAAGCGAGAGAAAAGAAGCGGGTGTCGCCTGCATTTGGTTGATCTAACCGTAAAAAAGTGAGACATTGATGCCCATCTGGTTGCCCGAGTAAATTCTTGTGGAGGGGGCGCCAGTGACCTAAGTTCTTCGGAGCAGAAGCCATGAAAATATTTGTAGAAGAGACAGAGAGAAGCCAAATCACACCAATGCGAAATTGGTTGGAGTCGAGCTGCCAGGTCGGGACCAATCACATTACAGACTCTCCTTTGGAGCCTGTCGAGAACACTGAGACGAACAGCAGGAACGCCGGACCAGCTATGACAACAGTATTTCATGCACAGTCGGATGATTGATTTGTATATGTGCAAGCACTTGCCTGAGTTGAAATATTACTTTCACTGATTCGCTAAAAAAAAAAAAAAGTATACAACGTTTATGTTATTATTAAGATGAATGAAAAAATGATTTTTTTTTATTATTATATTCGACTTTTATTTTGATTATCAAATTATATTTTTCATCCTTTTTAAAACATTCGAACTTTTGCTTCAATTTTTTTTTTTTCGACGGTGGCGGGAACCAAAGATTTTACTAAATTTTAGTGTTTTATTTTTCCGTGAAAAACACATTGATTTTGTAATTCTTGCAAAAATTGAACAATTGGAGGATTTTAATTAAATTTTCAGGACCTTATTCACAAATTAATTAAATTACTTTAGAAAAATTTTTTTTTTTTAAATTCTTGGTAAAAAGATTCTTTTATACATCTGTTAACCTCCAATCCAACATTTAATTTTATTAAATTTCTAAAAATTAAGTTTCTTGTCACTTAATATTTATATAAGTTAAAATCAAAACACTTTGGAGAATTTAAATCATCATGTTTTTCTCGGTTAAACGAGACGACCAATTACCGAAAATCAGCTCTGAACATTTTATTGCTTTTATTCCAGTTGAATCCATTGCATTCACTTACGCGCAAATACCCTTGGGAAAGGTATTAATCCGTCTCTTCCTTCCAGATATGGGTTAAATAGCAGGACAGATTGGGTTCCATAGCCTTGGTCGGCAACCAGTCTACCGCAGAAAGCAATGGCAACCTACTGCGGGATAATCTTCTGCCCAGTCAGTCATGTCTCTTTCGAGACATGATCGCCCAAGCGTGTATCACGTATGGCACTTAACTGACAGACTGAATATGATGTACGAAAGACACTATTGATTAAAAATCAAACATTTCCAGAAATAATGAATTTTTACAAAAAGATTTTTAAATTTTAATAATTTATAAAGTGCTAAATCTTTTAAAATGCTTTGTTTCTCTTGGGTGATATTTTTATTAAGTAAAGACTATATTTTCTACAACTTGAACAACATGAGGTATGCAGATGATACAGTGTTGATTGCAGACACGGGAAGAAAACTACAAGACCTCCTACAGAAGGTAGTTGTGGAGAGTGACTACAAATAAACTGCAAGAAAACTGAATGCATGGTCATCAGCAAAAAGGGCAACCCAAAATGCCAAAAAACAGGTGGGGGACACCAGAATCAAGCAAGTACAAAAGTTTAAGTACATAGGAAGTGTTCTAAGAGGAGATGGAAAGTGCGACACAGAGACCCGAAGGCGAATTGGCATGGCAAAGGACGCGTTCCAGAAGCTGAGTAAAGTACTAAGACACAGGAAAAATTCACTAGAAACAAAGAAGAGAATGCTAGATTGCTATGTGTTGTCAGTTCTTCAATACGACACTGGATGCGGGACAATATCATCGAAGATGAGGAAAAAAATTGAAGCAGCGGAGATGTGGTTCTACAGAAGGATGCTGCAGATATCGTGGACCGAGCATACAAGCAACGATGAGGTGTTGGAAAGAAATTGGGGTGCCGAGTTCGAATTCCAGTTGAATTCATTGTATTCACTTCCGCACAAATACCCTTGGGAAAGGTATTAATCCATCTCTTCCCTCCAGTTATGGATCAAATAAAAGGACAGATTGGGTTCAATAGCCTTGGCTGGCAACCAGTCTACCACAGAAAGCAATGGCAACCTACTGCGGGATAATCTTCTGCCCAGTCAGACATGTTTCTTTCGAGACATGATCGTCCAAGCGTTTATCAAGAATGGCATTCAACTGACTGAACTGTGATAAATTTAAAGCCAAAGTACCGACAATTCAATAAAATTTTAAATTGCTGGTAATATTTTCCTATTTTTTAAAGATTACTGAGAGGTTAAAAATTATATAAAATAGGCGCTCACGTTATATTCCTCAAGTAATTTTTACAGATAAATACAAATAGTAGAAAATAGATTCACTCCTATCTGTCAACACTTTAAATAGACAGTTACTGCTACCTCTGTATTAAAAAAGTATTTCTCCGATATTTTGAATTTGAAGCAACTGAAATGTGGTTCTACAGAAGAATGCTGCGAATATCATGGATCGAGCATGTGAGCAATGATGAGGTCTTGGAAATGATGGAAATAAAAAGGAAATTATTAGTGAGCATCAGGAAGAGACATCTGAAGTTCCTGTGACATACAATGAGAAAAGAGGGCTTGGAGAACCTGATACTAACAGGCCAGATAGAGGGAAAAAGAGACAGGGGAAAGCAGCGGATAACATATTTAAAGGACCTGATCAAGTGGATGATGGAACTAGTGTTGCATCAGGAGAAGGTGTGCTAAGAGCCACCAGGGATAGGGAGATGTGGAAAGCCATGAACGCCTACGTCCTGAAGGGACAGGGCACATAGATGAAGAATATATATTTTAATTCATATTGTTTAAACGTTAAATCAGTTAACATACATTAAATAAGATTTCAGAAGGGTTTTATTAACATGATGACAGATGGCTAAAATGGCGTTAAAATCAGTGTGTTTCAAACAAAAACTCATTCCAGCCAATTTAAATTAGTTTTGAAATAGAGGAAAGTGTTTTGCTTATTGGAAATATTAAATTTAATGTATTAGCTTGAAATTAAAGCTAAAATAAGTTTCAGGATTTTTTTTTTTTTTTCATTTTTTTAAATTCATTTTAAACCTTAGGCATCGCGTTTCTGTGCAGGTATCTTTTTTAAAAAATTGTACTTAAGTAAATGTAACGAACTAGGCCGAAATTCGAACTCGACTCGTCGTCCTCACTTTCAAAATTGTTACAATACCGGCATATACTGCAATTAATTTAATTTATCGGCCTAAAATAACGACCTTTTAATAACAGCTTTGCTTTATTGATTTTTTCTATAGCGACGGACGTGAAATGACTTACTAAAAATATATTTTTGATTCTTCCATGACATTATATTATAAGTCACCAAGACATTTCTTTGCTCTTCAAAACAAACATTCATTACATCAGACTGCAAAAGCTTGGGAAAAAGCTTTGATTAAAATTACGACTCGCCATAATCGCACTGGCTTGTAGGATAAGCGTGTTAACTATAATGCTAGGACAGTCGGTCATAATGCAGTTTTCTCCAGAAACAATGGCTTGTGGCACAAGCGTGCATTGCTTGTAAATCGTTCGACCCCGAAGGTGATTCGACTAGCGATATTAACAATAGTTTTTGAGACACACATACAAACCATTGTTCTATAGTCGGCGCACCCAGCGCGCCCGTTTTTATGTAAGGATGATAGAAATTATGCCAGAAGTTTGTAACGAAATGTGTGCATAAATTAAAGCGGCAATTATGTTTGGGAATTGGTTGAAAAAAAAAAATCGGCTACTGACCCAAATAGCAACTCGTGTCTGCTTCGAAATCGTAATTGCCGGAAATGAAAAGGTGCGTTGGACGTTGAGTTTGACTTCCAAGGAGTTATTTCCTTCTTTGACGAAAAGTGGTGGATTTGAAAAGTAATTATATACAAACTGAGGTTCGTTATGTGTGAACAAGATGTCTGAAGTGGGCCTGCCAGACAGCTTTTTATTCATATCACTTCATTGCATCGTTATATATTCATTAAAATATTTTCCTTGGCTTTCTATGACCTTACACCATCTTTTACATACATTTTTATTTGAAAAAAAATATTTTCCTATTTTGAACTCGATGTCTTTTTCAGTTTCATGAATTTGTTGGTAGCATTGGCATGAGACTAAACCGAGACTAAAACAAATGAGGAGACCACGAGATGAGAGGCCAAAGAATGGGGTCGGGTAGTAATTTGGGGAAGAAAGTTGTTAGACTGAAGCAATAGGTCGATGATTAATGTTTATTAAATTGGCCTTGTGTCATACATAAGCAAACTCCCTACAACTTACTGGTTTTATTCAGAATTATCAGACGGTCATCAGCATGTGGATTTGTGGAAGAATAAAAGTATATCTTTTGTATGTTTAAATAGAAATTTATTGAAGAATAACATCAATTGATAGAAGTTCATGTTCAATGAGAAACAGCATTAAGAAGTTAAGGGTGTCAAGAGTTCGTAGTAGTCCTTGCAAGAGTGAGTTTATGTGTACGTAGGCAGGAACGTATGTATGTATGTATGAGCGTTTATTGTTGGATAGGATTGTCTTTGAAGTTATTGCTCAGGGTGAATGGTAAAAAGGAAGGAGGTGAGAGGTGAGAGAGAAAGATAGAAACAATAATAATAACGATCGCTTGACGTTTGTCAAGGGACGTGTTAATTACGCTCGTCTCATTTCTCTCTGGCGACGGTCGAGCTTGCTCCGTCTTTTATTTCGTTTTGTGGGACTCCGAACAGGTCATTTGGGAATTCACTCTCTGATGTGATTCTGGCCTTTCTATTTTTTTTTTTTTTGGTGTGGGGAGGTGTCCTAGTTTATATTGGGTGAAAAAATTTCAAATCGAGTTGTAAAATTTCGCGAGTTTTGTTGTGGATTCGCTTGTGCATGTGCTAAGCTAGGTTTTGTAAATTCGATTAAATTAGTTTCTTTCTAACAAGATCAATGAGTCAGTGTTTAGCAATTGAATTTTTAAATCTAGAACTTGTTTTGCTCACTACAACACAATAAATTCACGAGCCGAAACATTTGGCTTCAATATTTTTCTCTTCTTCCTCAGTTATCGCCGAAAGGGCAATACAAATGAAGAAGAACTTATACCTGTGCTTTATTGATTATGCGAAGGCGTTTGACAAAATACGCTTCAAAGAATTGATGGAGATGCTCGGCAGCCTGGAGGTATTTGGGAAAGACTTGAGAGTAATCAAGAATCTTTACTGGCAGCAAACCGCATGCATACGGACTGGTAATGAATATATACATATATACAAAAATAGAAAGGGACGTAAGACAAGGATGTGTCTTTTCACCGGATCTTTTCAACTTGTACAGCGAGAATATTTTGAGGACCCTAGAAGTTATGCCTGGATTCGTAATCGGAGGCCACAATTTAAACAACCTAAGGTACGCAGATGATACAATGTTGACAGCAGACACAGAAATGAAACTACAAGACCTCCTACAGAAGGTAGCTGAAGAAAGTAATAAGAAAGGACTAGAAATAAACTGCACGAAAAACGAATACAATGGTCATCAGTAAAAAGGGCAACCCATTATGCCAAATACAGGTCGGGGATACTAGAATCCAGCAGGTACAAAAGTTTAAATTCCTGAGAAGAGTTCTAACAGAAGACGGAAAATGCAACACAGAGATTCGAAGGTGAATTGGCATTGCGGAGGAAGCATTCCAGAAGTTGAGTAAGCGATTAAGAAACAGGACAATTTCGCTAGAAACAAGGAAGAGAGTACTGGATTGCTACGTGCTGTCCGTCCTTTAATATGGAAGTGAATGATGGACAATATCATCAAAGATGAAGAAAAAACTTGAAGCAACTGAAATGTGGTTCTACAGAAGGATGCTGTGAATATCATGGATCGAGCATGTGATCAATGACGAGGTTTTGGAAAGGATGGAAACAAAAAGGAAATTAATAATGGGCATCAGGAAGAGACAGCTGAAGTTCCTGGGACACGCAATGGGGAAGGAGAGCCTGGAGAACCTGATACTAACAGGCTAGACAGAGGGAAAAGGAGACAGAGGAAAGCAGTAGCTAACATATTTGAAGGACCTAATCAGTTGGATGACTGAACGAGGATTGCATGGTGTAACAGGAGAAGGCGTGCTAAAAGCCACCAGAGATAGGGAGATGTGGAAAGTCATGATCGCCTACGTCCTGAAGGGACAGGATACATAGAAAAAGAAGAATGTCTTTTTCTAATCTGCAAAGATCACTGAGACACGCTTGTTGTAATTATTACGAAAATTATTGTCATAAACATAATAATAACAAAAAAATGAAAAAAAATATTACTGTATTGATTTCACAATGTTGATATGAAAAAGCAATATGATGAATTAAAATTTACAGTAAAATTACCATTTTTTTTGTTATGTAATTTTATCTTTCACAGTAATAGTTGTTGCCAAAATGATTACAATTTCCTTTTCATTATTAACATTATTAATATTATTATTAATAAGATTAGCAACCAGGTCCCACCCTTTTACTGTGAAATCAATAAAATGTAAACGCAAATACTACTCCCTCAGCTTCTTTTCTCGCACTTCCCGCCTGTGGAATTTTCTTTCATTTTCTTGCTTCCTCGATAGCTACAATCTGCAGGAGTTTAAATGTAGTCAATAGTCATCTCTTATCTCACTAACCTGCATCCTCTCTCTCTCTCTCTCATGCTCCCTTCTCTGTCCACTTCACTCTCATCAGTATTCTCAGCCTTCTCTTACCCACTTCCTGACACCCCTTATAACCTGTCACTCTTTCTCATAACTTTCCTCCTATGTAACCCCCTGCTAAACAGTGGCAGTAAAATGCCTTGCTTGAGGCTATGATTATTAAAAAAAATTCTTTATTATTATAATGTGGATATAGGTTGGGGGATCAATTCTACATTACAATCAATATATAAACTGATCCCTCACTTTGTGACCACAGTCATCCTCCTCTTACCTACTTCCCGACACCCCCTATAACCTGTCACTCTTTCTCATAACATTCCTCCTATGTAACCCCCTGCAAAACATTGGCAGTAAAATGCCTTGCTTGAGGCGATATGATTATAAAGAAAAATTATAATAATATAACATAATGAATGTAATTGTCATAATGAAGTGTGAATGAACCCAGACTGTTGAAAACTAGTAATAAAATAGTAGCAAAAACGGAGAAACTATTGTATTTAGGTTTTGACATAAAGCAACAATCATAAGTTAAAACAATTATTATGAACAATTGAATACCGTTTGATTCTTGAACAAAAAAGCAATGCATTGCGTGAAACGAATATTTTGCGGCCAATTTTCATTCTTCGACTTTTTCTTCGAACAGGATGAATGAATTCTTCATTATTCTATGCACTTCCACCGAGTTTCCAGCTGTGCAATCGGTTTCTCGTTTTCTAAGAAAGACACACTGAGTACTTTTTCACAGAATTAATATTTACTAGCGGAACCCGTGGAATTTCCACGAAAGGATAATTATGATTTCCTGGAAAAATTTTACTTTGTCATACTACAAATGATAGTAACGTCTTCAAACATAAAGGTATTGGATAATAAAATAACGATAACACAGAGTGTAATTTTATTAAAATATCTATAAAAGTAATGTCCATAGAAGCTACTTTACTGTAATCTTATATTATATTCAGCGGCGTATGCACAGACCATAACCAAAATACTGTACACTATTTTGTGAGAGATTTTGAAAGAGAAAATGTTTTTTTTATTATCGAAAAATCATGGATTCTGTGTCCATTATAAACAGAAAAGACAAACTGAGTAATGGCCAAGGGTGTAGAAGCCAGACATTTCGTTATTAGGTCGCGGAATAGGACAACAAACCTAGCTATTTTTACTATATTGTCCAGGACACCCACATATACACACACAATTACTGCAATCACCAGCTTAAGCTGCTACTGATACGGTAAGGCTCTCTCTCCTTCTACTCTCTTACTCTTTACTACCCTTCTGTTTGGCAAAAGTGAGAGAAAGGCTGAGGAGAGTAAAAAGATAGAGGGGAAGAAAAAGCTCGCGTAGAGAGTAAGTGTGTTATCTTTCTTCAGTGGCGCAACAGACGGAGGAACTAAGTAACTAACTAAGGAAGGAACAAGCAGAATTATTATATGATAATAAATCAGTTACTCTTATAATAAGCAGCGTACTGTGGAACTCTTGTATATATATATATATAATTTTTGTGAATCGTTTCAGCCCAAGCAAGGCGTTACACTGCCACAATTGCGCAGGGGGTTACATAGGGGAAGGTGGTGAGAAAGGGTGGTTAGATATAGGAAATGTCAGAAGGAGGGTGATAGACAGGTAAGGATGTAGATGGGAAGAGTTTTTGAGAGAATGGGTGCGAGTTAGTCTGTTAGGAGGTGTCTATTGACCTTACATTTAAACTCCTGGAGATTGTAGCTGTCGGGCAAGCAAGTATGTGGAAGGGAATTCCACAGTCGGAAAGTGCGAGAAAAGAAGCTGTTGGAGTAGAAATTGCGGTTACATTTTATCGTTTTCACTGTAAAAGGGTGGGACCTAGTTGCTAATCTAGTATCTCGTGCAAATTCGTACATAGGGGGGCATCAGTAATCTAAGTTCGTCGGAGCAGAGGCCGTGAAAATATTTGTAGAAGAGGCACAGGGAAGTCACGTCACGCTGGTGAGAGAGTGGCTGCAGACAGTCTGCCAAGTCGGTATCGATCACATTACAGATTCTCCGTTGTATTTTGTCAAGAACCCCGAGGAGAATAGCAGGGGCACTCGACCAGATGTGGCAGCAGTATTCAATACACAGGCGGATGGTAGATTTATACATGTGCCGGATAGATTCAGACGAGAAAATCTTCCGGGCCATGCACAGAGGCCCGACTTTCATAGCAGCGGATTTAGCAATGGATTCGATATAGTCTTTCCATTTGAGGTCTGCTGAGAGTGTGAGGCCAAGGAGGTGTAGTGTTTTACTCTCTGGGAGGCAAGCCTGTTCCATGCTAATGGGAGGTAGGCAAATATTTAATGTATTTCTTTGAACATTTTTTTAATAGATGCTCATATTTGGGTTGATATTTTGTTTAAATTAAACAGTATATTTATTCTCTAACAATTCGATGCCTTTTCTGTAGAACGATTTGTCTTTGACCTCAAAATACGCCTCAGTTTCCGATATCACTTCTTCATTGGAGCCAAATCTCTTTCCCTGGAGACTTCTTTTGAGTTCGACAAACAGCCAGTAGTGGCTGGGGGTTAGGTCTGGAAAATAGGGTGGATGCAGAAGCAATTCAAAGTGCAATTCCTGTAGTTTTGCCATCGTTGCGATCGACTTGTGACACCGTGCGTTGTCTTAGTGAAAAATCACTTTTTTCTTCTTCATTTGTGGCCGTTTTTTTTTTTTTTTTTTGTCGATTTCTTCCTTCAAAAGCACCAATAATGCCATATAATATTTGTTATTGATGGTTCTTCCGTTCTCAAGGTATTCGATAAACAAAATAGCAATCGTCAAATAGAAAGGCCAAAACCTTGTTTGCTGATGTGAACGCTTTTTGTCCGCTTTTAATGGCTTTCACCTGCTGCTGTTTGCTCGAACTGACCGTCAATTTGACTCCAGAGTGAAGTGGTGGATTATCTATTGTCACATATTTACGCAAAAACTCCTTCTTGCTGCGTTGACACAGTTGAAAACAATGCTCTGAATCATCGACGCGTAGTTGCTTTTGATCGACTGTGAGCAAACGCGGCACCCTTTTGAAGACGGATTTCTTTTGACAAATATTTATGCAAAATGATGATCAGCAGTTCAGCTCCTCTGTTATCTCACGCAACTTCAATTTACGTTCGGCCAAAACAAGTTTGTGGATTGTGTGCGTGTGTGTGTGTGTGTGTGTATTCCGGAACAACTGCCGATTTTGGGCGACCTGAGCCCTCAGCATCATTTGTGTCTGTACGACCGCGTTTAAAGTTAGCATACCACCTCTTAACAGTTGTTTCTGACAGAGGATAGTCCGAATAATACTTATCAAGCCATTGCTTTGCTTGAACAGTATTTTTCTTATGAGAAATGCTTTATCAACACACGAAATTCAAATTTTTCCATTGTTTTGAAAATTTGTAAACAGTCAGTCAGTTAAGATACACGCTTTGGGCGATCATGTCTCGAAAGAGACATGACTGACTTGGCAGAATATTATCCCGCAGTAGGTTGCCATTGCTTTCTGCGGTAGACTGGTTGCCGACCAAGGCTATAGAACCCAATCTATTCTATTATTTAACCCATAACTGGAGGGAAGAGACGGATTAATACCTTTCCCAAGGGTATTTGCGCGTAAGTGAATGCAAGGAATTCAACTGGAATTCGAACTCGGTTACCCGATTTCTCGTTCCGAGCCGATATCCACTGCGCCACAACGCACATCCTTGTAAACAGTAGCTTCACTTAAATAAATGTAATTTGTAAACTAATAATCCGATTGGGCCCAAATTTGGTCACGTGTCATTTAAAGATTAGTACTTCATAAAAAACATGATTTTTTTTTTATTAGTGGTGCCATCTATATGTCAGGACCGGGACTTATTAAATGATGTGTTACCAACTTCTGCAGAGTGAAATCTTTCCTCCACGAAAAGTCCCCTGACATTGCGAAAGTAATCTTAAGCCTTCGATTCCCTCCTCTGACTTCTAGATTCTTGGCTACATTCTCCTCTTAAGGAAGGACTCTACTGTCCATATGCATGGTCTGGAGGTTTACGTTAGTGAACACCTCCCTCTATCAACGGTGACTTCTCTCGACACTTCTGACCACTCATACATGTGTCTCTGTCTTTCACTTCTCAAATCGGTTAGCTATCATTTTTTTCTGTACCGTTTCCATTCCGCTCCCAACAGTATCCGCTAGACAGTATCTCTGACAATATAGATAAGGTTACTTCATCCCACCCATTCCCTAACTTGTTTGGATTTGATTTTAATTCACACCATTCCAAGTGGCTGAAAAACTTTGTCACCGATCCTGCTAGCATTCATCTCATGAACTTTGCAGTTACTCAATCTCTTACGCAAGTGGTGGATTTCCCTACGCTCTTACTCAGTGTCCCTACAGAACTCGCTTCTCTGTTAGATCTTTGCTTCTCCTCTGTCCCTGACTTCTGCCAAGACTTGCAGCTTTGCCTTCTTGGAAATTTCGATCATGCTGTCGTTTCTATTAATATTTCTCTTGACTCTCATTCTCCCCAGGAACCTCCTACCAACAGAATTTCTTACTGCTACCAAAGAGCAGACTGGAATTCGTTCCGCGATCTCCTGTGTCACGTGAAAAAGTGCTTCGCGTTCCCTTTGAAGACTGCGCCTCTAATATCTCCTCCTGACTGAAGGCTGGCATCGATGCTTTCATCCCGGTCATTCGTCCTCCTGCTTTGCCCCTATTGCCCACAGGAATCACTTCTTCCGGCTATATTGAAACCAGGCGTCAGACCACAATAGGCGCCTATTTGCCTCTGCTCGTAATGTTTGTAAGAGGGTCGCTAAGATGTTGTTTGCTGAGATAATAAAGGAGCGTATAGCAGCCCGCAAGTTCGGCTCACAGACTACAGGCAGCTCTGCAAACGTAACAACAACAAATCCTCTATCCCTCCTTTAATCAATAAATTTGAGGTCCTCGCAGTCACTGCGGACAAGACCAAGTGCTTTGCTTGCAGATTTTCCTCTAACTCTACATTTGACTCGTCTGGAGTATCCGCACCAGACTTCCCTCTTAGAACTGAGACTCAACTGAGGAAGGTTTGCATAACTCCGTCTCTGGTCTCTAAGACAATTTCAAAACTTCACCCCCATAAGACGAGCGGAGACGACGGAATCCCAGTCATCGCCTTGAAGATATGTGCCCCCTGAACTCTCCTCTGGCCTCTCTAAACTCTATAATTACTTGATTTCTGCTTCCTGTTTTAATGCCTGGTGGAAGTCCCCTTCTGTGGTTCTTGTATTTAAGAACTCAGAAGAACCCTCGGACCCCTCTAATTATCGCCCTATCAGCCTCCTACCAATATTTGGCAAAGTGTTCGAGACTATCATCAATGATGAAATAATTCGCCATCTTACCGATCATAAAATATTCTCAGCCAGACAGTATGGCTTCTGCTTTGTCAGGTCTACTGCTGATTTGCTAACAACCACCACCAAATACATATACTAGACCCTCGATAAGTGTTGTGGAGTAGTTTTCGTACTAAAGGTTATAATTGTGCTATGTCGGTTGCTAATTGACTTAACGCACCCAAAATGTTAGGAACTTGGTAATCTTCCACTGTAAGCTGACTCCTTAGTATTCGGCTAACTGCCGACTAATGTGACACGATAACTAGGCGTATATTAAGGTGGATTTGTAAAATATGTATTTTATTATAATAGATTAAAATAGAAAATGGTTAAGAATAGAAAAATAGTTTACAAACACGTGTTTCGTTTAACAAAAGTGAAAAAGAAGAGAAAAAATAAATAAATAAACGCTTTTAGGAAATTTGTGGAAGAGAAAGGGGTATCAGATTACTGTTAAATCCTACCAGTCTTCCGGTAAATCTTTGACTAAGTGATTTGATGTGATAAAAGATAAAGTTTAATAGATTTTTGAGTGACCAAGTCAAAAACTATCTTTACTGTATCTTGACCACACATTAAGAAAAGATAATAGAATTTTCCCTTACTCTAGGCAATAAAATAACGCCTGGTCACGAGTAAAGTGTTAGGGATATAAAAACATCCGGCGGAAGCTTTATTAAGATAAAAAGATAAAAAAAAGTCCTGGAAAATACTAAGGCTAAGTGCAGACGGATGTCTGCGAGATGTTTGCACATCAAAAGAAGGAAAATTTAAGTACCTTGAAAATTTAAGTACCTTGAAATTTTGGACTTACAGTCGTCAATGCTTATCGCTCGGTGGCCTAGGCACTTCCGGATTGTTTTAAATAAATACGGGTGATTTTTCCGAGCCGATCAGTTAAGTTTCAGTTTCAGTTGAGTTAGTTCAGCCGGGCGCGTGCTTGAGGTAGAAACTCCGTTCGTCTTGAGTCGGTCGGTTCGGCATTTGATTTCCATTAATTAGAGTTAGAGATGAGTGCCACATTGCCTGCCCCAACGGAAAGACTAACTCTAAACAAAATAAAGCATCGATTTAACTCATCCAAACTGTGGAAGTTCGTTTCTTATAGTTTAATCTTGTACCCCCAGCTTGAAACTCCGACTTTTTCAACCAACCCCCGGCAACATCACAGCGTGGAGAACGGCCGCCGGAGAAATTGTTCGGGCCGTCCACTGGGGTGTTACACTAATATCAACTGCCTTAGTCCAACGATGTCCAAATTGGAACTAACTAATAGTTCTACTGAAGTCCAATAGAACTCTAAACAACTCCTGAGAACTTTTCAAGAACTTCTAAGAAATTTCCAAGAACTTCTTCCGTTAACTTCCTGTTAACTCTTATTAATATAGGAGGGAGAGTCCATTATCTGAGGAATAGGTGTGTTTCACCATAACAATCAGAGCGGCGAAGCTAGAGCTGTTGCCCTAGATATATCCAAAGCATTTGATAGGGTCTGGCATGCCAGCCTTCTGCGTAAGCTACGGGGCTATGATATCACTGAACGCTTGCCTGGTTTGATCCTTTCGTTCTTATTAAAACGAATAATGAAGGTTATCTTGAACTGGCACGTCTCCGGATCCTATCACACGAACGTGGGTGTCCCCCAGGGCCCAATTCAACGATCTCCCTGATATGATCAAATCCCAAGTAGGTATTTTCGCTGAAGACATAACTATTTACACCTGCTTCAGTCAGAGATCTGCCAAGTTAGACAAGGATAATCTCGCTGCTGATCTCGAAAAGGACCTCCAATCTGTGGTGGACTGGGATAAGAAATGACTCGTAAATTTGAATGCTTCCAAAACAAAGCTGCTATCCGTTAACCGCCATAAACAGTCACTCCTGCCTCCTATTAACATGAATCTAGCCAGTCTTCTCGAAAGTAATACACTGCTCCTTCTTGGCCTCCGACCTCAAGTGGAACGAATACATTAAAAAATAAAAATAAGCTTTTCCTTACACTTAATCATGTGTAGGGCAACGTTTTTGCTGTTTCCGTAACAAACTGTTTTTATAGAGGCAGGGTTGTTAGCTCTGCGCCCAACCCCCAAACCTGGAGGAAGGAGATTTTCTAAGCGAAGCTTAGACGTGACACACGGCCGAAAGTAGGGGTTACCCAGTGAGGATCGAACTCACTACTCAGTTATAACGATTCTAGCGAGACGAGCTTGCTTACCATTACACCACGCCGAGGTGCCTGAACAGGATTTAAGTGAAATAAAAATATAATTAAAAGCTACAAACGACAAGGAATTGTGGAGAGCCATTGCCGCCAGTGTCTTAAAAGAACAAGTCACATAGAAAAGGAGGAATAATATTACTTTCGGTTACATTGTCTGTCATGGTGGCATCACCCATTACAACGGACTGAACTCTTCCTACAACTACATATACTTCCCCTCACAAGAAGTGGCAGATCAGAGTGAGAGATCCGCAAGAGATCAGCATAAGTAGATCAACAAAGATGAGGATAATCGTCCGAATATTGTAAATAGTGTAAATAGTACCTCATCTCAGAAATATAGACAAATAATTTATATGTCCGGATGAATCTTGATCTTTGTATATAGGAAGGAAACAGTAGAATAGATATTAAAATATTTTATATAATTTTGAGAAAAGTCAAACAGATTTTAACCTCTCCTCTTCCGTTTTATATTTTTGTTCTCCCCAAAAATTTTGGCCTATCCATTCTACAATCTTCTTTACGACCCATTCAATAATAGACGGTGATTTTTTTCTTCGTTGTTGCAAACGTTTGTTTACGTTATCTTTTGCTATTTTTTAATTTTCACTTGTAGTAAATCGAAACGTTCGGTTTTCATATGGGTCAGTCAGTCAGTTAAGTGCTATACGTTATACACGCATTGGGAGATCATGTCTCGAAAGAGACATGACTGACTGGGCAGAGGATATTCCCGCAGTAGGTTGCCATTGCTTTCTGCGGTAGATGGGTTGCCAGCCAAGGCTATAGAACCGAATCTGTCCTGCCATTTAACTCATAGCTGTAAGAAGAATACATAGATTATATTACATTATTATATTCGGTATAATTAGAGAGGGGATCAGTTTATTACTTAATAATAACAGAAAACTTATCCCCCACTTAATGCCCAGTCGAAGTTTTAATTATGTTTCCAACTATTATATTCAGTCAGTCAGTTAAGTGCTATGCGTAATACACGATTGGGAAGAAGAGTATCCCGCAGTAGATTGCCATTACTTTCTGCGGTAGACTGGTTGCCAACCAAGGCTATAGAACCCAGTCTGTCCTGCCATTTAACTCATAGCTTTAAGAAGAATAGATAGATTATATTACATTATTATATTCGGTATAATTAGAGAGGGGATCAGTTTATTACTTAATAATAACAGAAAGCCGATCCCCCACTTAATGCCCAGTCGAAGTTTTAATTATGTTTCCAACTATTATATTCAGTCAGTTAGTTAAGTGCCATACGTGATACACGTTTTAGGTGATCATGTCTCGAAAGAGACATGACTGACTGGGCAGAAGGTTATCCCGCAGAAGGTTGTCATTGCTTTCTGCGGTAGACTGGTTGCCAGCCAAGGCTATCGAACCAATCTGTCCTGTTATTTGACTCATAGCTGGAGGGAAGAGACGGATTAATACCTTTTTCCCAAGAGTATTTGCGAGTAAGTGAATTTTCGGAAATTTAACTGGAATTTGCACTTGGCTCCTCAAATTCTCGTTCCGAGCCGATATCCTTTGTACCACGACACACATGGGTGGGTAGTACGCCTATTGAAGGCAGTAGAAAAGTTCGACAGAACCGTTGGGAAAATACAAGAAATATTGAATGCACGCACACACACATCCACACACCCACACACATAAACACGTTTTAACAGCCGATAAAAACTCTTTAAATAATATGGTGAAAGGGGAATAACTTTACAAAAATCTATACTAGTTGCGTCCCTTGGTTAAGAATTTCTTATTTTATAAGTGAATTGATTAATAAATGTAATTTTATAAATAAATAGATTAATAAATATAATATCGCTTCTCATACTTACACTGCGTTAACGCAGTAGTGAGTGGCGATTCAATGTGGATCAGAAGAGGCCAAACAACTCCCCACCACACGAATTTAACTGGATCTTTGGTTGCTCCCATCACTTTTATAAGCTTAAAATATGAATGAACTAATCAACACTTTTCCCTTTGCGTTTTCTGTTTCATTTAGTCATTAAGAAATATTATTAAAATTATTTCCTTATTTCAAAATAGGTTCTTGATCGTATGGTCGGATTTTGCCGAAAAAATGTATTATTTTTTAAGCTGATTTGTGTCCGGCTGTTGTGTCCACGGCATTTTAATTGATTTCGTTGCATTATTTTTTTTTTCTCATTTTGTTTTTTCGCATTTATTATCTATACTTATTTATAAATGGAACTGTGTCTGTGTGTGTGTCCGTTACCTATAGACTCTGAAACGGCTGAACCGATTTTCTTGAAAATTTAAACAGTTGTACTATAAGCGTCTGCGAGTGTTCTTAGCTAGGTTTTGTGTCGAGGTACCCCCGATAAATATCGAAAATCTATAATCGAAAAAATCGGGTTAAAGAAGGAGTGGTCCGATTTTAATCAAATTTGATACACTCATAGACAAAGACAAAGGAAACGATATTCAGAAGTTTCAAGGTTGCACTTTTTACAATAGTGCAGAAAATCGATAATATACATACATATATATATATATATATATATATATATATATATATATATATATATGTATGTATGTATATATATATGTATATGTACATATATATAAGGCAAGATGTGTGTGTGTGTGTGTGTGTGTGTGTGTGTGTGTGTGTGTTTGTGTGTGTGTTTATCTGCCTGTATATCTGTATTTTTTCAGCCCTTTTATTTTAGTTTTTTCTTCGGGTTTGGCTCTAAGTAGGTATAATTGTAGTTTTTAGTCTCAGCCATGATACCATTTACTCAGAGGACTTATTTAGGCCTTCAAAATTCAGTTTACGACGAAAAAAACTTATTTGATATCGATACCAGGAAATCAAAATTTGACTTACATTCATTCATTTTTCTTTCAGCCTACGGTTTCGCCTTAACTGGAAACAACTATTGCTTTTTAGTTTTTCATGCCAACGTTTAAAGAGTCTGAGCTCCAGGACCATGGATTAGTTTTAAAGATTTCATTACACCCGAGCAACGCCGGGCTATACTGCTAGTTTTACTTTTAAAACATTTGTAGAGGAAACAGGGCACATAGAAGTTTTATTTAAGTCCTCAATCGATTTTGTCTTCGATTTTGAGCAGGGATAAAACGGAGTTTTCTCCGTTTCATCTCTGCTCGAACCCTGTCCACATTTTTGCACTTTAATCAACCGATTCCTTTGGTTACTCGACTTCCTTCGTCTTTTTTCCCTGTCATGTAACATTTTGCCTGTAACGCTACATGTGGTTTCTTTTAAGATGATGTCAGAGGTTCTTCGCTTCTCAATGTTATTATTTAAAACATTACTCACGCACATCTTTCGAAAATTTTTCAAATTCTCTTCTTCTTTCTCCTGTTGAAGTGAGGTCTGCATTCCATCCATAAACGCATTGTTTTCTCCTAATCAAAACTGACAGACGCCGCAAAATGACACCATGATCTTTTAGGATAGGGAAAAGTTAACATCTTCCTCAGAACAAACTCAGGGAAGTCTTACTTTATTGGGGAAATTATTCATCCCTGTATTTCCTGGCAACGTAAAGAATAAGTTTCACATGAATTTTTTATTTTAAATTCACCATAAACAAGGCTCTAGATCCGCTGAGATAAAATGGGGTTACTAGATATGAAAGAATTAGAAAACAGACACATTTTTAGGGAGCAAGTACATTAAAAAGGGATGTGCATGGTGGTGCAGTGGATATCGGCCCGGAACGAGAAATCGGGGAGCTGAGGTCGAATTCCAGTCGAATTCTTTGCATTCACTTACGCGCAATTACTCTTGAGAAAAGAATTAATCCGTCTCTTCCTTACAGTTATGGATGAAATAACAGGACAGATTCGGTTCTGTAGCCTTTGCTGGCAACCTTTCTACGGCAGAAAGTAATGGCAACCTACTGCGGAATAATCTTCTGTCCAGTCAGCCATGTATCTTTCGAGACATGATCGCCCAAGCGTTTATCATGTATGGCACTTAACTGACTGACATTAAAAGGGTGATCAGGAAAACTAGATGACGATCGACATTGCATTTAATTTTTTGACGATCAAAGTCAACAGGAAATCATGCAGCCAAAAATAAACATCATGTTATCTCTCTCTCTCTCTCTCTCTCTCTCTCTCTCTATCTATCTATCTATCTATCTATCTCGGTCACCTGGTCTCTCTCTCTCTCTCTCTCTCTCTCTCTTTAGGATACTTGGCATTTCTCTATTTCTCTTTCTCTCACAACCACCTGGTCACTCTCTCTTTCTTTCTTTCTCTCTCTCTCTCTCTTTCTTTCGGCTACTTGGCATTTTTCTTTCTCTCTCTCGGCCACCTGATCTCTCTCTCTCTCTTTCTCTCGGTTACCTCTCTCTCTCCCTCTCTATCTATCTATCTATCTCGGTCACCTGGTCTCTCTCTCTCTCTCTCTCTCTCTCTCTCTTTAGGATACTTGGCATTTCTCTATTTCTCTTTCTCTCACAACCACCTGGTCACTCTCTCTCTTTCTTTCTCTCTCTCTCTCTCTCTCTTTCTTTCGGCTACTTGGCATTTTTCTTTCTCTCTCTCGGCCACCTGATATCTCTCACTCTCTCTCTCTCTTTCTTTCGGTTACCTCTCTCTCTCTCTCTACGCTCAGCACAGAAAAACACGTTATTTTTTCTTTTTTAACAAGAGCGTTTTGTTGGAATAAAAATTGATTTATTATTTGTCCAAAAGAAAATCTTTCCTGGATTCAGAACGGCCTTCAGTATTTTAGTGGGATTTAATGGGAAGAAACGTGTCATCTTTAACTGCTACACATCACCAAATGAGATTCTTCTTTTATGTGACCTGTCCTTTCTGGACGTAGGCGATCATGGCTTTCCACATCCCCCTGTCCCTAGTGGCTCATAGCACGCTTTCGCCTGTTACACCATGCAACCCTCGTTCCAAAATCCACCTGATCAGGTCCTTCAAATATGTTATCCGCTGCTTTCCCCTGTCTCTTTTACCCTCTATCTAGCCTGTTAGTATCAGGTTCTCCAAGCCCTCCTTCCTCATTGCATGTCCCAGGAACTTTAGCTGTCTCTTCCTGATGCTCAGTATTAATTTCCTTTTCGTTGTCATTCTTTCCAAAACCTCATAATTGCTCACATGCTCGATCCATGATATCTGCAGCATCCTTCTGTAGAACCACATTTCAATTGCTTCAAGTTTGACCTTCATCTTTGATGATATTGTCCAGCATTCACTGCCATATTGAAGAACTGACATCACATAGTAATCCAGTACTCTCTTCTTTGTTTCTAGCGAAATTGTCCTGTTTCTGAATACTTTAATCAACTTCTGGAATGCTTCCTTCGCCATGCCAATTCGCGTTCGAATCTCTGTGTTGTACTTTCCGTCTTCTGTTAGAACATTTCACAGGTATTTAAATTTTGTTACCTTCTTGATTTTAGTGTCCCCCACCTGTATTTGTTATTTTGGGCTGCTCTTTTTGTTGATGATTATATATTCAGTTTTCTTGCAGTTTATTTGTAGTCCTTTCTTATCAATCTCTTCAGCTACCTTCAGTAGAACGTCTTGTAGTTTCGTTCCTGTGTCTGCTATCAACACTGTATCATCTGCGTACCTTATGTTATTTAAATTGTGGCCTCCGATTACGAATCCTGGAATAACATCTAGGGTCCTCAGAATAGTCTCGCTGTACAAGTTGAATAGATCCGGTGAAAAGACACATCCTTGTCTTCCGCCCCTTTCTATCTTTGTATATCTGCTGAATTCGTTACCTGTCCATATTCAAGTGGTTTGCTGCCAGTAAAGATTCTTGATTACTCTTATGTCTTTCCCAAATATATCAAGGCTGCCAAGCATCTCCATTAATTCGTTGTGGCTTATTTTGTCGAATGCCTTTGCATAATCGATAAAACATATGTACAAGTTCTTTTTCATTTCAGACCGCCTTCAGTCTCTCTCTCACCGGCGCGACATGGCTTCCCTGTGTGTCTTCTATAAATACTTCCATGGCTTCTGCTCCGATGAACTTAGATCACTGGTGCCCACTAGGTTCGAATTTGCACGAGATACTAGATTAGCAACTAGATCCCACCCTTTTACAGTGAAACCGATAAAATGCAACCGCAACTTCTACTCCAACAGTTTCTTTTCTCGTACTTCCCGACTGTGGAATTCCCCTCCACATGACTGCTTCCCCGACGGCTACAATCTCCAGGAGTTTAAATGTAAGGTCAATAGACACCTCCTAACACAATAACTCGCTTCCATTCTTTCAAACACTCTTCCCATCCAACCAACTACCTATCACCCCACTTCTGACATTTCCTATATCTAACCACTCCTTCTTTTTATCTTCCCCTATGTAGCCCCAAGAGCAATAGTGGCAGTGAAATGCCTTGCTTGGGATGAAACGATTAAAAAAAAAAAGAGTATTACCCTTTCGGAGAGCATCCTAATCATAAATATGGTATTCCTTGTTCCAGTGTCTTTGACGAAGAAGAAAATCTAGGAAACATTTTACCCTAGACAAAATCCTCTGTGGTCTGTTATATTGGTTGACGCGGTGCTAATTAGGAGACCAAACAACGGGATTTAGTACTTCAAAACACTTCATTTACTCGTTAGTATACGCGAGGATATTGCTCGACAATTGTGTAGTTACTTGCATTTTGTAAGAAACTCTCTAGAATTACTTAGGGTTATCCAACAAGATATGTGTTTTATGTGGTTGAAAAGGAACTCTTTAACTCTAATCTACTGGAAGCTACAAAAACTAGTGAGTGCTCGATGCTTCGCTGTGAAATTGGTTCAGTTGAAGGCGTCAAAAGTCATCCCTTTTATGAACTAAAGACGACAAACATTGGCATTAAACAAATGCATTAGATATGTAATGTTACGAGGATGCATTTCTATAATATAGAGGAATTAGAAATAGAACGTTTGGAAGATCATTCCAGTATATTCGAGAAAAATCTAAATGATTTGAGAAATATGCTAATTAGGTTCTAGCCCCTATAAAAATAGATTTTTGAAGAGAGTTGTCAGTTATAAAAAGGGAATTTCTGGCATTATCAACTTCGCTTTATTTCGTGGATTTTTATATCCAGCCGAAAGAATCTCTATGAAAAGTTGCCGACCAACAAAAATCCAAAAGAGAACCTCGTGAACCAGTAAGTTGTAGAGAGTTTGCTTATGTATGACACAAGGCCAATTTAATAAACATTAACCATCGCCCTATTGCTTCAGTGTAACAACTTTCTTCCCCAAATTTCTACCCGACCCCATTCTTTGGCCTCTCATCTCTCGGTCTCCTCATTTGTTTTAGTCTCGGTTTAGTCTTATGCCAATGCTGCCAACAAATTCATGAAACTGAAAATGCATTAGATATGTAATGTTACGAGGATGCATTTCTATACAAAAAATATTAATAAAGTCAACAAAAAGGTTAAAATTTATAGTAAGGGATTCTACTGAGTCCTACTTGTTGATACGAAAAAGTTTTCGTTCATGAAGTAGTTGTAAAATAGAGAAATTAGAAATAGAACGTTTGGAAGATTCTAGATCATTTCAGTATATTTGAAAAAAAATCTAGATGCTTCGAGAATTATGCTAACGAGGTGCTAGCCACTATAAAAATAGGTTTTTTGAAGAGAGTTGTCAGTTGTAAAAAAGGAATTTCTGCCATTAGCAACTCCGGCTTTTGATTCGAGGATTATTATACCCAGCCGAAAGAATCTCTAAAAAAAGTTGCCGACCAACAAAAACACAAAAAGAGGACCTTCTGGAACTAAACTGATAAAAAGAATTTTTTAATATTTTCTTTGACCAAACTAAAAATTGTAATATATATACATATAATTGTGGATTTCCAGTAATAGAACTTAGAGTCCTAACGTAGTAAAAATAATTGACTTCCACACTTTTTCTTCTCCTTCGTAACACTTTGCCAGAAAACTCTATGTTTTCTATTTTGAATGCCACAATTGTATATTTTGTATATATTTTATTTTGTGTTTTTAGTAAATTAAAATATTTGTTTGTGATTTAGCTCTGTGTTTTGGTAAATCATTTTCTTTTCTTTTGTTACAATTTCCAACACGTAACAGTAAAAAAGTTTCCAGCGTTCTTTTTTGAAAACTAGAGACAGGTAGAAATGTTTGCGTCAGAAACATTTACACAAACCTCTTATTAATTCTTTCTCAATAATATTTATCTTCCCTTAGGTGTGTATCTCCCGCCGAGTAGGTTGGTTTTTTGGTTGGTTGGTTGGTGTTGTTTAACGGCATATTGACCTCTGTGAATTATCTAATGCCGGAATCTAAATATTGTGAATACAATTTTATGGCTTCAGCTACACATACTGTGGACGCAATCGTAAGCTGTCGACTACAGACAAAACGTACTGTTATTCATAGTAAAAATATATTGTTCGCAATTCTACTATGAAAATGTCTTGTTAGTAATGTTTTTTTTATATAAACATATACTGCTGGTAATGTTTTTGTATAAACATATATTGCTGGTAATGTTACGTTTTTTTTATATAAAGGTATCGCCCCAAGCAAGGCATTTTACTGCCACTGTTGTGCAGGAGGTTACATAGGAGGAACGTTATGAGAAAGAGTGACAGATTATAGGGGTGTCAGGAAGTGAGTAAGAGAAGGATGAGAATACTGATGAGAGTGAAGTGGATGGAGAAAGGAGCATGAGAGAGAGGATGCAGGTTAGTGAGATAGATGACTATTGACATTACATTTAAATTCTTAGAGATTGTAGCTGTCGATCTATCTATCTATCTATCTATCTATCTATCTATCTATCTATCTATCTATCTATCTATCTTTTATAATCATACCGCCCCAAGCAAGGCATTTTACTGTCACTGTTGTGCAGGGGCTTACATAGGAGGAAAGTTATGAAAAGTGACAGGTTATAGGGGGTGTCAGGAAGTGGGTAAGTGAAAGATGAGAATACCGATGAGAGCGGAGTGGACGGAGAAAAAAGCATGAGAGAGAGGATGGAAGTTAGTGAGATAGGAGATGATTACTGACTTTACATTTAAATTCTTGAAGAGTGTAGCTGTCGGGGAAGCAAGTAAACAGAAGGGAATTCCACAGGCGGGAAGTGCGAGAAAGGAAGCTGCTGGAGTAGAATTTGTCTTTACATTTTATTGGTTTCACAGTAAAAGGATGAGACCTAGTTGCTGATCTTGTGGCTGCAGTAAATTCATATAAACGGGGCACCAGTGAATCTAAAAACGTATTTCATACTTTCGTAGTGTTGTTTGAGGGTTCCCTACTTGTGGGGGATCAGTTTATAACTTCATAACAATAGAAAACCAATCCCCCTTTTATGCCGAGTAGAAGTTTTAATTTATTCCAACTATTATATTCAGTCAGTCAGGTAAGTGCCATACGTGATACACGCGTTAAGCGATCATGTCTCGAAAGATATATGACTGACTGGGCAGAAGTTTATCCCGCAGTAGCTTGCCATTGCTTTCTACGGTAGAGTGGTTGCCAGCCAAGGCTATAGAACCCAATCTCTCCTGTTATTTGACTCATAGCTAGAAGGCGAAGATTTGTATAATATCATTAAGTAGTAATTAGATGGGGTCAGTTTATTACTTCATAACAATAGAAAACCGATCCCCCACTTTATTCCTATAGGAGTTTTAATTGTTTCCAACTACTATATTGAGTCAGTCAGTCAGTTAAGTGCCATCTTTGATTTGGGCTATCATGTCTCTTTCGAGACATGACTGATTGAGAAGATTATCCTTACTCCGCAATAGATTATCCTTACTTTCTGCAGTAGACTGGTTGCCAACCAAGGCTATGGAAGGCAATCTGTCCTAGTATTTAACCCATAACTAGAGGAAAAAGACATGTATCATATTATTAAGTAGTAATTAGTAGGAGATCAGTTTATTACTTCATGATAATAAAAAACCGATCCTCCACTTAATGGCCAGTAGAAGTTTCAATTCTGTTTCCAATTATTATATTCAGTCAGTCAGTTAAGTGCCATACGTGATACACTCTTAGACGATCATGTCTCGAAAGAGATATGACTGACTGAGCAGAAGATTTCCCCGCACTAGGTTGCCATTGCTTTCTGTGGTAGACTAATTGCCAACCAAGGCTATAAAACACAATCTATCCTGCTATTTAACTCATACCTGGAGGGGGAGCGACGAAAAAGTACCTTTCGCAGAGGTATTGAGCGTAAGTGAATGCAACGAATTTAACTGGAATTCGAACTCGGCTCTCCGATTTTTCGTTCGACCGATATCCACTGCACCACAACGCACAGCCTTCTAATCAGCAATAACTAATTACTTTCTTCCGCATTTATGCATGTTCTTGTTAATATTCTCAATATTAATAATACTGTTGATAAATTTAATAAGAAATCCTTTGAAAAGGATTTCTTATTAAAATATTTATCTTTACTACTTCTTATTCAAAAATCAAAATTTCTACTAAAAGAATCTTTTTTCATATACAGGCGTTGTTGAAAAAAACATTTTTAATAGTTTTAATTTGACATTGACAAATTATTTATGTTCAATACCCCACAAAAATATGTGGTCCTGGGCATGACGGTAAACTGCACCCGGCAGCAAGGCCTCTGATTGGGAGGTTGTGAGGAGCATGCAACTACCTCTTAATAGCAGTTGTTCCCCTGGTCCACCCTGACTCGGAGTGGTAGCACCTGTTAGGGTCCCAGCTATGGGCAAATAGTTAACCTCCATACTGGGGACAAAACAGTATGAAGATAGACTTTTATAGAAATATATACATAAATATAGACTTTTATAAAAAAAATATACATTTTTTGTAGAAAAAGTATGACCAACAATACATTTTGAAGGAAATATTACCATAACACATTTTTGAAGGAAAAAAATATTATTCTCAGCAAAAGATTTTTGAATACAGAACTAGAGAATATTTTTAGTTTTCTAAAATGTAAAAAGAATAAAGACAAAATATTTTCATTAAAATCTGACTAAATCAGCTTTCTCACTATAAATAAACATTAAAAAAGTACCTTAAAACCCCACCTTTTTGACATTAAATAACCCACAGAGGTTGATATGCCGTTAAACAAAACTCAAAACCAAAAATATGAAAACATTTTTTTTCAAAATATATCTGTGTATGATTGTTTATTTTTCCTCTTCTAAAATTCTGTGTTGATTTCTATTATTTATTTATGTAAATTTATGTAAATGCCACATTCTCCATATCTGATTATGACTCTCCAGAGATTCCTTTTCTTTATTTTCTGTGAATTGACATGGATTCTCGGGAAAGATAATGGGGTAGTTTTATAGTGGGTTGCTTATCTATTATTTTTCTAGTTGTAGTTGGGAGTCCGTTCTAGTGAAGGGTAATTGTATACTGTTGCAGGTTAACGGAATTTGGCTTTGTTGTAGATAGCCCAAGTTATAAAATGATTACAAATCAAGAAAGGCAATTTGAGTAGAAAATAACATTTTTATATATATACATATCAATTAATGTTTTTACAATTGAAGTAATACATGAAGTATAAGTCCAACGGAGGTTAAAATGTTCATGGCAAATAATAAGCTGAAAGAGAATTAAGGCTTAGGAATGTGAGGAGCGTGTAAGTGAGGAATGTCTTTGATGTAGTCGCTCCTTAGGTCAGTAAGTGGTTTTGAGAGAGGGGAGAAGGAAAGAGGCAAGCGTAGTAACCACTTGACTTAGGTCAAGGGCATATTGATTACACTCTTCTCCTCAAGTTCTGCCTGCTGGGGTCTGTCTGTACCCGCTTTTTATATCTGCTTTTTGGATCAAAGCAGCTCGTTTGGGATTTCACACTTGTATTTGATTCTGGGCTTCCCATTGGCTGGTAAACAAAATTCGCGTAGGCTCACGAAATGGAAATTTAATATTTGAATTAATTTTTATTTTTCAAACGGAACATCTGCATGAATCCGGATGCGCAACGACGACTTTTGGTCATTTGCTTTCTGGTCGTTATAGATTAAACATCCGGTCCCTCGCTTTTGCTCGGTCGGTATCACCACAGTTTCTCACTGACTTTTTTATTCAAAGTTTTCCTTCTCATAGACTAGTTGTCACCCAAAGCTAGAGAGCCCAGACTACCCTATTCCAGAGATGTGTCGATAGAATCTTGAGTATTGCTGTTATTTCACTAAAAGTTGTATCCTTCTTCTAACTACTTTTTATCACGGCACGTCGACACATTATGCATAGTTTTACTTCGTCATATGGTTAATTATTGCTAACCTGTAGGTCAATGCATTCTTAATTTTTAGTACTATTTTCTTAAAAAAATGTGTTACTGTAATATTTTTCTGTAAAAAATGTATATTTTCTGTAAAAGTCTGTTTTTAAATTTTCATAGTGTTTTGACCCCAATTTGGGGTAAACTATTTACCCATAGTTGGAACCCTAACAGATGCTACCACCTGGGTAGACCTTGGAACAATTAAGCAATTTATAGGTGGTTCTATGCTCCTCACAATCTCCCAATCAGAGGCCTTGCTGCTGGATGCAGTTTACTGTCATACCCAGGGCTTGTTTTGGCGTGAGAAACCCACCCCAAAGTATTTTTGATACACCCTGTACATACAGCAAGATAAAGTGGGTGGTGTTGTGAAAAAAAGGACATACAAAGAATGCCTGAGGGGTGTATATTTAATCTGGAAAGAAATAAAGAGCGAAGATCGGACGAACAGGCTATCTTTATTGAATGTTTGATCAATCGCTAGATTAAAAATAACATTCCAAATTATTGTTGTTCTTCAATTGGCTCTCTTCCAAATGGTGGCGCCATCAAAGAGAAAATCATCAGAGGTGGTCGCAGACTTTTTGCCAGGATCATTAGAGTTTCTCTATTTATGCAGTAATACTTGGCGACCGGCATCGCGTCTTTCGTTAAAACTGGAAATTTGAACTTGCCTTCAAATAGTTTTTGAGAGACGACAGAGAAAACATGTGGGCTCTTTAAATATTTTATGCGATGCTTTTTTGTAGGATAAGGGGGAGGATATGTTTAAATAGCCGTTCATTCGCTTCGTTCATTCGTAGAAACCAGACTTGCTTCATCAATAGATTTTCTCGTAGGTTTACTGAAGAACGAAAAGGAAAATTAAGCATATATATATATATATATATATATATATATATATATATATATATATACTAGCCAAATAGTGTGAATCCGCTCCTGCCCTGCAGTAGACCACTTTAGTACGGTGTATCTTTACATGAGGCATATATATATATATATATATATATATATATATATATATATATATATATATATTGTAACGAGTTGTGAAACTCGTAGGTTTTTTTACCTGATGTTCATGCATTTACTTTTATAAAGAGTGCTCGATACAACAGATCGAGCACTTGTAATAGTTGTTACAATGGTTTATAAATTTATAGTATCACTACACAAAAATTTTCGCGTTTCGAAGCTGTTTTACGTGCTTCTCATCGGGTGACAAAGTTGGAATGAAAATTAAATGGTGAAAACGGTTTATTTGTGGTGATATGGTGTTTAAATGAAAGTGGGGTTGGGAGCTTATTCTGATTCTGTCGGCCGTATTGTAGTCTTAGAGATATGGGTTAGGAGAGGTGGCTTAGTTTAAGACCGGTTCCTTATTTATTTTGTCTGGATGTGGTGGAAGTGGCGTCGCTGTTAATGAGAACGATGTAAATAACTGTGGTGTGGAAGTTTAGAATGGTCTAGTCGTCCGTTCGTGGTTCTAGAGGTGCTGCTATTGGGTTAAGAGAAGGGTGTGGGGTAGCTTAGTTTTGGGCAGGTCGTTTTTTTCGTTTAGTTTGGGCATTTTATGTTGGGATATATGTTTTGTTTTATGCAGTGCCGATAGTTTTTATTTTACTACTATTTACAGGTGGATAGAATTATTGTTGGTTTGGTGTGGGATTTATTTTCTTTTATTTCTACGTTTTTTGTCCTATTTATTTAGAGGGTTGATTATGTGTATTTATTGCATTTTTGGGAGGGGTCGTGTGGATGAGGTGTTTTTTTTGTTGTTTTTTGTTTATCTATAGACAAAGACATAAGAAACGATATTCAGAAGTTTCAAGGTTGCACTTCTTACAATAGTGCAGAAAATCGATAATATATATATATATATATATATATATAAAAGGCAAGATGTTTGTGTGTGTGTGTCTGTTTATCTTCCTGTATGTATTTTTTCAGCCCTTTTATTTTAGTTTTTGGTTTGGGTTTGGCTCTAAGTAGGTATAATTGTAGTTCTTAGTCTCAGTCATGATACCATTTACTCAGAAGTCTTATTTAGCCTTCAAACTTCAGTTTACGACAAAAAAAAAACTATTTGATATCGATACGAGGAAATCAAAATTTGACTTACATCCATTCATTTTTCTTTCAGTCTACGGTTTCCCTTTAACTGGAAACAACTATTGCTTTTTAGTCTTTCGTGCCAACGTCCAAAGAGTCTGAGCTCCAGGACCATGGATTAGTTCTAAAGCTTTCGTTACACCCGGGCAACGCCAGGCTATACTGCTAGTAATAGATAATTCCTGTTTGAAATCAACAATGTTCTGTTGGCAATATTTAACATCAACTTGAACATTTTCGTGTTAAAAATTGATTCATTTTTTTTTTCTTTCGAAACATAACATTAGCAAAAATTTCTCGGGTCTGGATAAAAATAGACAGGAGAATGACGTCAAAATCCTCTTAAAATATTTCATCCTTTAATCGTCCGTTCTGTTTAGGTTAATTTGTAACATATAAAAAAGTAGATCGAAAAAAGCAAATGTTGATAAGATTACGAGTCATAAAGCGCTGCCGGGGGGGCCCTCAATTAGGCTTGTCCCTAATTTCCACCCAGTTGTCGATTTCGGAAATAAGCTTATGCACACCTGAGACGCAAGCAAACTGAGAACATTACAGAAAAAAAACAAGGAAATAAATTATGAACATATTGAAAAAATATCAGTTAAGTGCCATACGTGATAATACATTATATCATTATATAAAGTATAATTAGTGGGGGATCAGTTTATTACTTCATAACAATAAAAAACCCGATTCCCCCATTTTATGCCCAGTAGAAGTTTTAATTATGTTTCCAACTATTATGTTCAGTTAGTCAGTTAAGTGCCATACGTGATACACGCTTGGGCGATCATGTCTCTTTCGAGACATGACTGACAGAGCAGAAGATTATCCCGTAGTAGGTTGCCATTACTTTCTGCGGTAGACTGGTTGCCAGCCAAGGCTATAAAAACTAATCTGTCATGTTATTTAACTCATAGCTGGAGGAAGAAGAGATTGATTATATTACATTATTATATAAAGTATAATTAGTGGGGGATCAGTTTATTACTTCATAACAATAAAAAACCGATCCCCCATTTTATGCCCAGTATAAATTTTAATTATCTTTCCAACTATTATATTCAGTTAGTTAAGTGCCATACGTGATACACGCTTTGGGCGATCATGTCTCGAAAGAGACATGAATAATTGGGTAGAAGATTATCCCACAGCAGGTTGCCATTACTTTCTGCGGTAGACTGGTTGCCAACCAAGGTTATAAAACCCAATCTGTCCTGCCATTTAACTCATAGCTGAAGGGAGAAGCGATAGATTGTATTACATTATTATATTAACTATAATTAGTGGGGGATCAGTTTATGACTTCATAACAATAAAAAAACCGATCCCCCATTTTATGCCCAGTATAAATTTTAATTATCTTTCCAACTATTATATTCAGTTAGTTAAGTGCCATACGTGATACACGCTTTGGGCGATCATGTCTCGAAAGAGACATGACTAACTGGGTAGAAGATTATCCCGCAGTAGGTTGCCATTGCTTTTTGCGGTAGACTGGTTGTCAACCAAGGCTATAGAACCCAATTTATCCTGTTATTTAACCGATAACTGGAAGGAAGAGACGGATTGATACCTTTAGCAAGGGTATTTGTGGGTAAGTGAATGCAAGGAATTCAACTGGAATTCGAACTCAGCTCCCCGATTTCTCGTTACTAGACGATATCCACTGCACCACAACAATTAATGATCACAAAATGAGTAACTAGTGCCAGTACAAAAAGCCAGTAGTCTTTCCAGAGAAAGCATTCTTTTTGTTTCGTGGAATCTGGAACTTGTCCTCCATTAGGATTTACTTAAGCAAAGAAGGACCATCACTTACTTCTTTACTAAACGAAGGGTTCAATCGAAATCTGTTTTTCTCGAAATGACAATACAAAGGCGCACTTTTCAAACAAGAAAGATAAGATCATTTAAGCTGGAGGTTTTTTCACATACTCAGTACTCCTCAGATTTAGCCACAACAAATTGTCGTTATTCTTTTTTTCATTCTTTTTTTCTTTTTTCTTTTTTTTTTTTTTTACTACTCGGATATTTTTATCGTGGCACAATGATCAGAAACAAAAAAATGAGTTGAAAAGAGTTTATCAAATCTTTTCAACGAAAACCCATTAATCTTAAAACGTGAAATCGAAAATATCTTCCTACATACCTGAAATCATTGAAAAATGAAGGTGATTCAGTCAGTTGAATGCCATACGTGATACACGGTTGGGCGATCATGTCTCGAAAGAGACATGACTGACTGAGTAGAAGATTATCCCGCAGTAGATTGCCATTGCTTTCTGCGGTAGACTGGTTGCCGACCAAGGCTATAGAACCCAATCTGTCCTGCTATTTAACCCATAATTGGAAGGAATAGACGGATTAATACCTTTCCCAAGGGTATTTGCGCGTAAGTGAATGCAATGAATTCGGCTGGAATTCGAACTCGGTTCCCAGATTTCTCGTTCTGAGCCGATATCCAATGCACGAAGGTGATTACATTTTGATAAATAATATTTAAACATATCTTGTTTTTTGACATTTCTAATAAAAAGCAAAAATATGAACAAAATAGTTTATGTATATTAAGTTTTTAATAATCATAATAATAACAACAACAAGAATATATATATATATATATACTAGCAGTATAGCCCGGCGTTGCTCGGGTGTAATGAAAGCATTAAAACTAATCCATTGTCCTGGAACTTAGACTCTTTGGGCGTTGGCATGAAAGACTAAAAAGCAATAGTTGTTTTCCAGTTAAAGCGAAACCGTAGACTGAATGAAAAATGAATGGATGTAAATCAAATTTTGGTTTCCTGGTATCGACATCAAATTTTCTGCACTATTGTAAGAACTGCAACCTTGAAACTTCTGAATATCGTTTTTTATGTCTTTGTCTATGAGTGTATCAAATTTCATTAAAATCGGACCAATCCTTCTATAACCCGATTTTTTCGATTATCGATTTTCGATATTTATCGGGGGGGGGGGGGGGGTACCTCGATACAAAACCTTAGCTAAGAACACTCGCAGATGCTTATAGTACAACTTTGTAAATCTTCAAGAAAATCGGTTCAGCCATTTCGGAGTCTATAGGTAACGGATACACACACACACACACACACACACACACACACACAGACAACGTTCCATTTATAAATAAGTTTAGATTAGATTTAGGTTAGATACATTATAAATTAGCATCATAGCCCAGCGTTACCCGAGCAATGTTTACAATACTCACACAAACATCAAATCTCGTGATGCAATAATGTTTATAATATTAAATGGATAAATTCCTTTAAAGCTCGGTTATTTAAAAACATAATTATATAAAAAAATTGTTATTTAATAATTGTTAAAAAAAATTCCATTAAGAAATCTCTGTTTTCTTTTGTTTTGCGTAAACGTGATTTGATGTTTTGTGTGACATTGTAAACAACATTGCGTTTGTATTCGTTTCAAAATTACGGGGAAAAATATTTACATTTTTTGTTGACGAAATGAATTTTTAAAACGTCGGAATGAAAATTAAATATAAAGACTCATTTTTTTTAATAAAAAATATTTTAGTCGCGTTTGACACGTGTGATTTGATTTCTGTGACGTAATTCAGCAACCATCTTAGATCTAAGATGTTTTACGGAGCAAATGTAAACAATCGACCCCATTGACCAAAAAGTGCGAAAGGGAAAATTGCTGAACTTAAAACTCAAAATGTATGTGTCGACCTGGCTTCCCTGTAGATATGTGTACCTGGAAAGTTTGAATGGCGTAGCTTAAAAAATGTAAGCGTGCATAGGGAACAGTCACACACAGACTCACAGATTGTCTCTTTTATATATATAGATTATACTTTAAAACATGTACAAACTACAATCTACTGCAAAAGTGTACTTTTCTTTCGACATTGAAAGAACAATGTAGTTAGTAATGATGGTAATAAACGTTATTTTTGAAAAGAAAATTGATGAAAATTCACTTCCTTTTATTGGCAATTTTTTTTTTCGTACGAGGTAAAGAGGATAGAAAAGATGAAAAAACAAAAAGATAAATCAAAAAAAGGAGGAAAGAGGAGGACACAGAGGAAATAAAAAACAAAGAGGAAAACAAGAGAAAAAGGACAAAAAGAAACATGAGGAAAGAGCCAATGAAAGACGGCTCAAGGAGAATTAGACCCCAAATTTAGGTAGGAAGGAAGGTATAAGCATTGGTAACGCGATGTCTGGGTTTAACAAAGAGGAAAAAGTGAGAAAATTCACAGGGGGGAAAAAGTGGAGAGGGTGATAACAGGAGTTGCAACAAAAAAAGAAATTTCAAACTTTGGCCGGAAATGAATTGTAGATATATACGTTTGTTTGTAACATTGTATAAAACTAAATCCTTTGGCTTTTTAAAAAAAAAAAATAGACACGACGTTTCGAACAACTACCCTCTGGTCATCATCAGGTGTCCATAAATTGGCTGATGTGGTTTATCTACCAAATCCAAGCCTAAAGTCCTTTGGGATGCTGGCGTAGTGGATATAGAATTTGGTTATACATGTGTTAGTATCAACTAGTGGTCATGAGTTCGATCCTTGGACTTGGTAGTGAGAGTAACAAATTCCAATGTGAAAGAACAATAATTGATTTCACAGGATATTTCGCAATAATCAATGTGATAAACCACATCAGCCAATTTATGGACACCTGATGATGACCAGAGGGTATCAGTTCGAAACGTTGTGTCTATTATAACACTTATATCAACCAAGATAAAAACAAAAGTTCGAAATAATTCCAAGATTATAATCTGTGCTTAGTAGAAAAAATTAAAATTAGGATATTAAAATATCATATCAGAATTTAATTCTTTACCAACATCAAGAATTAATTAGCAAGTGTCGTCATCGGAGTAGATTTAAACTCCCATAAGGTTTAATTATTCCCTTCCTTCCAATTTAATGATTACCTTTGTAGCCTATTTTTTGATATTGGTTAGAAATTAAATTTGGATCCGCTTAAGTTAATTCCTACCGGCTAACCTTGACCTCTTGGGCAAACTGCTGCCTTCCATTCTCAGAAGTGTTCTACTATTATCCCTCTCTCTTTTCCTTGGCTTTTTCCTATCCAGCATTCCTTACTCTTTCTTTTTCTTTACTAACCTTTATTTTCGGTATACTAGAATTTCTTCATTTTACTTTCCGTCTAGGGTTGAACAATGCATTTCTTTAGTAGACATGTTGAAATAGCTATTCTCCAAATGTAAAATCTGAATTTATATGTAAATAAATAATCTGCATACAGGCCTGTTTTGCTCATTATTTTATTCTTTTTTATTAATAATTATTACCATGATAGTTATGTCATGGCAAAGTTATCTCATTTATTAATTTTCTTATAGTACTTTACATTTTATTATTAATTTTATAATTGTTTTTTTCAACACCTATAAAACAGGGGTCCCAAATTCACACCTATCTATATGAATATGTCAGCTCTATCACTAATATTAAGCTCTTTCAAATAAGTACCGCGTATATATTATATATAAATAATATAATATATATGATAAATTGCATATATATATATTTTGATATTTATAATTATATACATACACTTTTCACACACACACACACACACACACACACACACACATATATATATATATATATATATATATATATATATATATATATACATATTAGTTACTTCCAGTAATTCTTAGATAGATAGATAGATAGATAGATAGATAGATAGATAGATAGATAGATAGATAGATAGAGATATGAACAAACGGGATAGGGATAGATAGATAGATAGATAGATAGATAGATAGATAGATTTGAACAGACTAGGATAGATAGATAGATAGATAGATAGATAGATAGATAGATAGATAGATAGATAGATAGATAGATAGATTTGAACAGACTAGGATAGATAGATAGATAGATAGATAGATAGATAGATAGATAGATAGATAGATAGATAGCTTGGTAGCTAAGTAGATAGATAGATAGATAGATAGATAGATAGATAGATAGATAGAGACGAACAAACAGGGATAGATAGATAGATAGATAGATAGATAGATAGATAGATAGATAGATAGATAGATAGATAGATAGATAGATATGAACAGAATATGATAGATGAATGTTCCTGTAATCTTTCTTGAAACTTTTTATCTGCTTATGGTGCCTTCGGGTATTTTTATTCGAAATGAGAGATAACAGACAATCAAAATCCTAGTTAATTTGATATTGGCGCGCACGGGATAACGCCTCGTTTAAACAGCGAACATTGTAACAAGATTTTTAATTATTAATTGCAAAAGAAATTTTTTTTTCTTACATCCAACATTACTGTATCTATATATATATATATATATATATATATATATATATATATATATATATATATATATATAAAATTTCTTTTGCTTGCTAACGTTATACAACGAAGTGACAAATAGTTGAGGTAATGGGGATTCGGAACTTCATAGATGTTACCAGACCTCTGTCAGACGTGTTCTGGCATTTATGGAAAAAAAACGTGCTTGGCTACCCGTAGGAAAGCAAACTGAATAATCAGGGGTCGAGTTGTGTATATTGGATGTTAGACGGATGGACATACTTTCATGTCTTCTGCTCAGATGAATTTAGCTCACTGGTACCCGCACCCATACATGAATTTGCTCGAGCCACAAGATTAACAACTAGGTTCCACCCTTTTACTGTGAAACCAATAAATTGTACACGCAAATTCTACTCCTTCAGATTTTTCTCTCGCACTTCCTGCCTGTGGAATTCCCTCCCGTTTACTTGCTTTCCCGACAGCTACAATCTTCAAGAATTCAATAGTAAAGTCAATATTCATTTTCTATCTCACTAACCTGCATCCTCTCTCATGCTCCTTCTCCATCCCATCCACTCTCCTCAGTATTCTCACCATTCTCCTAACCTCTTCCTGACACCCCTTATAACCTGTCACTCTTTCTCATAACTTTTCCTCCTATGTAACCCCCTGCAAAACAGTGGTAGTAAAACGCCTTACTAGGGGCGATATGATTATAACAAAAAAATTCTATACTATTATAATGTGGATATAAAGTGGGGGATCAATTTTATATTACAATCACATCGTGAAGTTGATAATTGGACTAAAGAGGACTGCCAATGTGTGATGTGGGTCGGTTAGTAACACTTCCAGCTGTTTCGAAATGATAGTAGGGTTTAAGTATAGTGCAGACCCCATAGGACTATAAACCCCTACTGTCGACAATACGCCGTGCAGGCTAGTGGATATTGCATCATGATATTGTTACGTGTTATGGGGGTAATAAAAGAAAAAATTGATTAGAAATAAGAGATAACCATCACATACAAATAAGAGATAACCATCACATACAAATAAGAGATAACCATCACATACAAATAAGAGATAACCATCACATACAAATAAGAGATAACCATCACATACAAATAAGAGATAACCATCACATACAAATAAGAGATAACCATCACATACAAATAAGAGATAACCATCACATACAAATAAGAGATAACCATCACATACAAATAAGAGATAACCATCACATACAAATTTTTAATTCACAAAACATTAGATACAAATATTTACAAACATACAATATTTTCGGTATTCAAATCAAGAGACATAAAAAAAACGTATATTGTTTACTTTTGCCAGGTGAAGTGTTACAAGGAGAGGAGGGGAAGGTAAGTTGGCGTTGAGTGAAGTGCTATAGTTTTTTGAAAATCCCCAAATGAGTATATTAAGAAATATTTAAGTATGGTCAATGAAATACTCAAAAATATATATATATTTTTTTTTTTTGGACGGCAGCTTCTTAGATCCTTACGGCTGGATATAAATCCTGAATCAAATCGGAGTTGATAACAACAGCAGACCCTGGTAACAACCGACTTTCCTCTGCCCAAAACCTATTTTTATAGGGGCTAACACCTAATTTTCATACTTCTAGAACTTTTTAGAACTCTCTCAATTTTACTGGAATATTCTGACATCTTCCAAAATGTTCTATCCCTTTTTCTCTATTTTTACGCTGCTTCATGAGTTAAAACGTTTTGGGAATAACAATTAGAACTCAATGGAATCCATTACTATAACATTTTATACATTATTAATATTATTATTTTATATAAATGCATCCTCATAACAATATGAAGTGTGTTCGCATCACATCGCTTGAGTTGGCTACTCCGCTTTAACCCGCCATTGACCGGGGCTATTACGTTACAGCTCTACATGACCATTTGCAAGTTTCCAGGGATTCTATGCACCTCATCAATGGGGGATTATTTCAGCAGATTATAGTGCACCGTACTTATAGACAGTAACTTTCCCGTTTTTCTATCTGCACAGAGAAAGGAATGCAGAGGTTGTGAGTTCGGACCTCACCCGGAGCAATTAATTTAGCAGATACGCGTGGTGGTGGAGTAGACATCGGCTGGAAACGAGAACTTGGAAGAGCCGAGTTTGAATTCCATTTAAAATTGCAGACTGAAAAAAGTCCTGAAGATTGAGGACATCGTATTGATGCTTTCACGAATCTTAGAAGTTAGCATGAATCTGCTCAGTTAAATGACAAACTTCGTTCGTGTGTGTGAATTGCTTCAAACATTATTATAATGCATACTTCTTATTTGAAATTGATGCCTCTTTTTTATTAATAAAAATGGGGAGCCTATTTAATAATAACGTTGAAGAGGCTCATCCCTTGTTTCCTGTTTAGGATGTGGTTTCCGGTTTTTCTCTTTTTCTCTTTTCCAATCTTTTCACTCTTTTATTTTTTTTTTTTCAATTGGACTAGATACACTAAGCTATCGCCCGGTTCACACTACACCCACGTCTATTGAACAGGTGAAGATGCTCATCCCTTGTTTCTTGTTTAGGATGTGGTTTCCGGTTTTTCTCTTTTTCTCTTTCCTAATCTTTTCACTCTTTTTTATTTATTTATTTATTTATTTATTTTTCAATTGGAGTAGATAGACTAAACTATCGCCCGGTTCACATTCCACCCACGTCTATTGAACAGGTAAAGAGGCTCATCCCTTGTTTCCTGTTTAGGATGTAGTTTCCGGTTTTTCTCTTTTCCAATCTTTTCCCTCTTACGTAGCCCCCTGCGCATCAGTGGCGTTTTCGCCTTACTTGGGGTGATATGGTTAAAATTAAAATAATGAAAATATCGGATTAAAAATAAATCCGTAAGATTATTTTTCTTTAATATTTTCAAGGGAGGCGATAATGTAACTAAAATTTACAGGGTTACTGAGAGTGAAAGTGAATGACAATTAAGTAGAAAGGACGATAAAAGTACGGGGTTTCAAGAAAACAAAAGATGGCAAATGGAATTGTATTTGAACTTTTGAAGAGTGTAGATGCCAGGGAATCAAGAATCCAGAAGACAGTTCCATGGTCGAAAAAAAACTATTAGAACAGAACATAGGGTTACATCTAGCAAGTTTAAAACGCTGAGACCGAGTTGCACATCTAGTGGTACTCTATAGAACCCAATCTGTCCTATTATTTAACCCATAACTGGAGGGAAGAGACGGATTAATACCTTTCCCAAGGGTATTTGCGCGTAAGTGAATGCAAGGAATTCAACTGGAATTCGAACTCGGTTGCCCGATTTCTCGTTCCAAGCCGATATCCACTGCGCCACAACGCACATCCCTGCGCCACAACGCACATCCATATTGAGGAATACCTATACTAAACTCTGCACTTCTTTCACACAGGAGCGACGTCGCAGTTCTATACTATATTAACGCCACCATCATCACTCTTATTAACCGTGTAATGTTGCAGCTTTGCCTGCGCGCCTGACCTCCCGTTTAGCCCTCACCATATATCTTGATTGCGTGCCAAAGTCTGGTTCTCTGCAAAGAACTAGTCCACTCAATAATGTTGTCAACCGATTCTCCCCTCTGTCTACCATTTTTATTTGACCTAAACTTGAAGCAATTGAAATGTGGTTCTACAGAAGGATGCTGCGAATATCATTTGTCGAGCATGTGAGCAATGATGAGATTTCGGAAATGATGGAAACAAAAAGGAAATTAATACTGAGCATCAGGAAGAGACAGCTAAAGTTCCTGTGACATGCAATGAGGAAAGAGGGCTTGGAGAACCTGATACTAACAGGCCAGATAGAGGGAAAAAGAGACAAGGGAAAGCAGCGGATAACATATTTGAAGGACCTGATCAGGTGGATGATGGAACGAGGATTGCATGGTGTAACAGGAGAAGGCGTGATAAAATCCACCAGGGATAAGAAAGACGTGGAAAGCCATGATCGCCTACGTTCCGAAGAGACAGGGCACATAGAAGAAGAAGAAGAAGAAGAAGAAGAAGAAGAAGAAGATAGCACCTTGTAAAATGGCAGTGGACAGATTATTGCCTTTTCTGACGTGTCCATATTATTTCGGCTATCTTCTTGACATTAGATATGAGAACATCCAACGAGTTTGTTTACTAGCAGATGTTGTCTCGCACTGAGTCATTTCTGATGCGATCTGAGTAAAATATACCTTGGATTGTTCTGTAGCATGTGATTTCTAATGCCTGGATTTTGTTCTGTAAATTTACACTCGCCTCGATCAAAAATCTGGTGAGGCTGACAAAGCGAACCTCGCTGCCGAGCTTGAGAAGGACCCCCAATCCGTGGTGGACTGGGGTAAGAAATGGCTCGTAAATTTTAATGCTTCCAAAACGAAGCTGCTATCAATTAACGATCATAGACAATCGCTTCTACCTCCCATTAGCATGGAACAGGATAGCCTCCCTGAGAGTAAAACACTACGCCTTCTTGGTCTCACACTCTCAGCGGACCTCAAGAAAAATGTCTATATCGAATCCATTGCTAAATCCGCTGATATGAAGTCGGTTCTCTGTGCAGGGCCAGGAAGTTTTTCTTATCTGAGTCCATCCTGCACATATATAAATCTACCCTCCACCCGTGTAGTAAATACTGCTGCCACATCTGGTGACCCTGCTATTCTCCTGGGCGTTCTTGACAAAATCTAACGGAGAATCTGTAATGTGATTGATATCGACTTGGCAGCCCGGCTACAGTCACTCTCTCACCGGCGTGATGTGGCTTCCCGGTGCCTCTTCTATAAATACTTTCACGGCTTCTGCTCCGACGATCTTAGATCACTGGTGTCCCCGAGGTATCAATTTACATGAGCTACTTGAGTAGCAACTAGGTCTCACGCTTTTACAGTGAAACCGATAAAATGTAACCGCAATTTCTACTCTAACAGCTTCTTTTCTCGCACTTCCCGCCTGTGGAATTCCCTTCCATATACTTGCTTCCCCGACAGCTAAAATCTCCATGAATTTAAATGTAAGGTCAATAGGCATCTCTTATTACACTAACTCGCATCCATTGTCTCAAACTCTCTTCCCATCTACTCCACCCCACATCGGTAGCCTCATCCGTCTATTACCCGCCTCTTGACATTTCGTATAATTAACCCCTCTTTATCATCACTTTCCCCTTATGTAACCCCCTGCACAACAGTGGCAGTGGAATGCCTTGCTTGGGGTGAAATGATTAAAAAAATTGTTTTTACAATTCAAGATTCTCAGACGTACAGAAAGATTCAGAAGGTCGATGTACGAAGTTGTCTGATCTTTTATTTCAGGTAATGTTCTTTCCAAACGGTTCTTAGTTTTCCGGTGGCTACTTTTGCTTTTGCTGTTCTTGAAATTATTTATATTCTGAAGTTTTCTCCGTTGATTATCGCGCCAATATATTTGAATTTAAGTTCCTTTCAACTGACATTTATCTTGGTTGAAAGCCTTTTCTCACTGTTCTTCATTAAATCTTGAGGATATTTCATCCAGGTTCTCCATCAGACTGACTAGTTTCTTCCATTTCCTGCCAGCAAGACCAACTATGTCGATTCTTCGTCTTCCTATGCTGACTTTGTCCTGGTGCTACTCAAATGCCTCACACAAGATGCGTCTGAGGAGGATGTGTAGGGGAGAAAAAACAGGTTTGGTGTTCTCATTTTTCTATGGAGTATTGCAACTGCTTTTTTCTTCTTGACTTATCATCCAACCATTAGATCGTATGGATCAACTTTTTATCCATATAATATACTAGCATCATAGCCCGGCGTTGCCCGTGCAACTCAGAATGTTTTAAAACTCGGTTAGAACAAAAAATTAATTATATAAAAAATTGTTATTTCAACATTGTTAAAAAATTCCATTAAAAAAATCTTTCTTTTGTTTTGCATAAACGTGATTTGATGTTTTGTGTGACATTGTAAACAACATTGCGTTTGTTTTTGTTTTAAAATTACGGAGGAAAATATTTAGATTTTTGGTTGACTAAATGAATTTAACATAAAAATAAAAATTATTTATTTGTTTTACTGAAATTAGTAATATAAAAACTATTAGGCTCTCAGTTCAAACATTTTCGAAGAATATTTAAAAATGTAGACATTTAATTTTAGAGGAAAAGCTTACATTAATGTCACACGATTTACAGACATTTGATATCCTTCATGAAATATTTAGCGAAAAAAAGCATTATTATTTTTTTAACTTTTATTTTCGGAAGTATGAAATGTTAAATCTGAAAAAAAAAGACTTAAATAATTAAATTAACCATTGACACCTTTTTTTACATATTCTGTTTTTGTTTGAAAAACACGTTTTTTTTTAAATATTTCTTTTGTTTCAAAATTACGGGGAAAAATATTCACATTTTTGTTGGCCAAATGAATTTTTAAAACGTCAAAATAAAAATTTAATATAAAGGCTTATATTTTTTTTTTTTTTTTAGCCGCGTTTGACACGTGTGATTTGATTTCTGTGATGTAATCTAGCAACCATCTTAGATCTTAAATGTTTTACGGTGCAAATGTAAACAATCTGTTCTATTGGCCAAAAAGTGCAAAAGATAAAAAAATTGCTGAATTTAAACTCAAAAAGTATCTGTGGACCTGGCTTCCCTGTAGATATGTGTCTCTAGAATGTTTGAATGGCGTAGCTTAAAAAATGTAGGCGTGCATAGCTTAGTCACACAGAAACTCACTGATTGCCTTTTATATATATAGATTTTAATAGTTACCAACAATGACTTGTGCAACGTTCTGTCAAATCTTTGTTAAGGTCTATCAAGATGTCGTCGAAGATTCGTTGGTGTTGCGATTATTGCTCGCATAGAACTTGGAAATTGAATGTCTGTTCGTTGATGCGTCTTCCATTTTGAAATTCAACCTATTCTTATCCGACTATTTCTTCTGGTTGGACCATCAATCTACTTAAGGCGATTTCCAACAGAACTTTCCTTGAAAGATTAATCAGGATGATAGCCCTGTAGTTTTGACATTGTTAGATATCTATTTTTTAGGAAGTGTTTTAGTGGATGTGCATTGTGGTGCAAGACGTGAGTCGCGGTGCAGGAGGTGTGCTGTAGTGCAGTTGACATCGGCTCGGAACGAGAAATTGGGGAGACGAGTTTGAATTCAAGTTGACATTCCTTGCATTCACTTAGGCGCAAATACCCTTGGGAAAAGTATTAATCCGTCGCTTCCCTCCAGTTATGGGTTAAATAACAGGATAAATTGGGTTCTATAGCTTTGGCTGGTAACCAGTCTAAAACAGAAAGTAATGGCAACCTACTGTGGGATAATCTTCTGCTCAGTCAGTCATGTCTCTTTCAAGACATGATCGCCCAAAGCGTGTATCACATATGGCACTTAACTGACTGACTGAATATAATAGTTGGAAACATAATTAAAACGTCTACTGATCATAAAGTGGGGCATCGATTTTCTATTGTTATGCAGTAATAAATTGATTCCTCACTAATTATACCTAATATAATAATGTAATATAAGCTATCTCTTCTCCCTTCAGCTCTGAGTTAAATGGCAGGACAGATTGAGTTCTATAGCTTTGGCTGGCAACCAGTGTACCGCAAAAAGTAATGGCAACCTACTGTGGGGTAATCTTCTACCCAGTCAGTCATGTCTCTTTCGAGACATGATCGCCCAAGCGTGTATCATGTATGGCACTTAACTGATTGACTGAATATATTTGTTGGAAAGATAATTAAAATTTCTATTGGGCATAAAGTAGGGAGTCGGTTTTCTATTAGTATGAAGTAATAAACTGATCCCCCACTAAGTATACTTACTATAATGTAATATAATCTATCTCTTCTCCCTTCAGTTATAACAGGACAGATTGAGTTCTATAGCTCTGGTCGGCAACCAGTCCACCGCAGAAATCAATGGCAACATACTGCGGGATAATCTTCTGCCTAATCAGTCCTGTCTCTTTCGAGACATGATCGCCCAAAGCGTGTATCACGTGTGGCACTTGACTGACTAACTGACTGACTGACTGTCTGTTAGTGGCTTACTCCATGTTGTTGGCAATTCGCCTCTGATTACCAGCTCTTTACACAAACTCTTGGTAGCATGACTATCACTGAGGCTCCGCCTTTTATGATGAATTCCGTTGGGATGTGGTGGTTTCCAGCAGCCTTACTTTTCTTCAGTCATTATAATGTGTACAAATTGGGGTTCTTTCTCAGGAAATTCCAGATGAAATTCGAGCGCCCGTGTCAATTCCGCCCAGCTTATATGGGCTACCAAAACTCTGCAAATATGAGGTACCGTTGGTCTTGCAAATCGCCTCCATTGGTCAGAAAATCAATTTAACATCTACTAGCGAAATCCGTTTTCGACCTTTTCTTTAAATACATGGTCACTCCTTTTTCTATTTGGAAAAAAAAACAGGATTTCACACGTCATTGTGAATTTTTGTAAAAAGCGAAGAAGAAGATTGATTTTAATTCTTAATTTCCTATCTCATAAGACAATATAAAAAATTCAACAAATTGATGAAGGTTATAGAATCTAAAAAAAATTTATGTTAGCCCATATAAGCTGGGCGGAATTGACACGGACGCTCGAATTTCATCTGAAATTTCCTGAGAAAGAACCCCAATTTTTACACATCTCAAGAATTATTGCTGAAACGTTATTTCGTTTGAGGTTCATGTTGTGTTTCATACCCAGCCTATTTTCTCTTCTAGTCGCAAAGATGTTCTCCCCATCATCAAGTAAATTCTGTGATTTATTGTGGTTGAGGAGACAATTACATAGAGAGAACCACTCAGGTTCTAGGCATGAGGATAAAACAACACGTTCCACGCATGATCAGGCTTCGAATGAACCTGTCCCAAATATCTATGGTTTCTCTATCTTATTATCTGACATGTACTTAAGGGCTTTTTTTTACATTCTATAGCCTTCATCAATTTGTTGAATTTTTTATATTTTCGTATGGGATAGGAAATTAAAAATTAAAATCAATCTTCTTCCTCACTTTTACAAAAATTAGTAATGACGTGTGAAATCCTGGTTTTCCCCAAATAGAAAAATGATTGACCACGTGCTTAAAGAAATTTGAAACCGGAGTAGATGTTAAATTGATTTTCTAACCAATGGGAGAGATTTGCAGGACTAAAAAGGACGTTGTTGGTATTTGTACGACGTTTCGGCGATTGTACGATCCGGGGCTTCTTCAGTTGTGAACAAGTAAGTTGCAATGTTAGAGAGAGGTAACTCATGATTTCCAATCGAGACTTTACGCAAGGAATGGAATTCATATACCCCAGTGATTGTAAGAAAGGTTTCGGTTCGAAATTCCTAGCACCTGAAGAAGGCCTGAGCGTACAAGGGCCGAAACGTCGTACGAATGGCAACAAAGATGAGAATAATAGTCCAAATAATGTAAGTACTGTTAACCTTTCTTCTTACCCTTGAATGATAGTAATGTCTTTCGTGTTTACTTGGTTGTTGATGCCCTGAAGGTTTATGGAAAGCCAATTAATTTTTTCGTTATATATATCAATATTTGCAGATTTAACGTAGATCAAGAAAGGTTATATTTTTTGACGCATGATAATAAAGGCTAGATATATGATAGCATCCGCGTTTATTGACGCATGATAATAAATGCTGGATATTTATTTGTTTTTAATCAATTCACGCCCAAGCAAGGCGATAATACCACTAAGATGCAAGGGGCTACTGAAAGTGGAAGAGAATAAAAGAGAGTTTAGAAGAAACCAGAAACCCTATACTAAACAGAAAACAAGGGATGAGCTACTACCCTTGTTCAAGAGACTGGGGAGGACTGTAAACCGGGCGATAGGTGAACCTATCAACTTCTATGAAAATAGCAGTGAAGATAATGAGACAAAATAGAAAAAATATGCAATAAAACTATGCCACTTTTTATTTGGATAAACTTTTAATTTGTTTAATAAACAATAAATATTAAGGATATCATAGACTGAAAAGGAAAAAAAATTCAATGAATAATGAATTTTCACAATAATTGTTTTCATTTTTATTTTTTTATTATAATAATTTATAAAGTTTCAAAAATCTTTTAAAATTTCCTTCTACATCGTCAACGCTTGGTTGTTAAATTAATGCGTGAAGACTATATTTACCTATCAACTTCTATGAAAATAGTAGTGAAGATAATGAGACAAAATGGAAAAGCTATGTACAACACATTTCGCCGAAAGAACGTCTGCTGTTTTCGGTTTCTTCAAGATAGAATGAAAGAGAAAAAAAAAAATTAGCGGGGGGAATACGGTAAATATATAAATGATGTTAATGGCCAAGAACGTTTCATTTCTGGCCATAAAACCTGGGTTCGAATTTCACCGTGATCGATTTTTCAGAAAGGTGACTTCGTGATGATATCGGACTGGAGGGGGGATTCGCAGTATGCTGTGCGTTAGAAAAAGGACCGAAAACCATACCACGAATTGACACAAGCTTTGTGAGTGAAATTGCGTAGACGGCTCCCTTTGAGGAGTTCTCGATGGTTGTGCTAGCTAGAAGACACAAGTCATTGTGACTGAGGGATATATGATAGCATCTACGTTTATTGACGCACTAGTAGTATAGCCCGGCGTTGCTCGGGTGTAATGAAAGCTATAAAACTAATCCATGGTCCTGGAGCTCAGACTCATCCTAAAGAATATTTGTGTGAAGCTTGAGAATCGGATAAAAACTGTGGATTTATATAAAGGACATACAGACAGATAAACAGACACACACACAAACATCTTGCCTTATATATATATATATATATATATATATATATATATATATATATTATCGGTTTCTGTACTATTGTAAGAACTGCTTCCTTGAAACTTCTGAATATCGTTTCTTATGTCTTTGTCTATGAGTGTATCAAATTTGATTAAAATCGGACCACGCCTTCTATAACCCGATTTTTCGATTATCGATTTTTGATATTTATCGGGGGTACCTCGACGCAAAACCTAGCTAAGAACACTCGCAGACGCTTATAGTACAACCGTGTAAATTTTCAAGAAAATCGGTTCAGCTGTTTCGGAGTCTATAGGTAACGGACACACACACACACACAAAGTTCCATTTATAAATAAGTTTCGATGTTAATAAATGCTTGATATATGATAGCATCCACGTATGGATCCTTTGATAACTTTGCTGACGATGAATCTCACTTCGTGCATATAACGGTTTTGCCAGTGTACTAGAGGCAGTTCAGTAATAAGGCCCTTCGTCATTTTCATGTTCTGCGGTGCTTCTACAATCTGTTTCAAGTTCTACGCTATTTCCAGTATAAATGTTCAAATGGGATCCACTCTTTAGAGTTACCAGTTCAGGCATTTACAGCAAGTAAAGGTTCAGTCATATCCATAGAGTCGAATCACCTTCATTTCCCCCATAATTCAAATAATTCCACTAAAACAGTCTTTTTCCCGAAGAATTGCTACTTGCAACAGACTCACGCAGGGGTGTTTCACTGAACTCTACAATCTGAATCACTTCAAGTCAAAGGTCAATCTTTGTCTATCCTCTTTATCCTCAAAGTCTTCGTTTGTTATCTCTTCCGCCGTCATTCATATCACAATTTTCATTCATCAAAACAATTTTAACAGTAGCCATCCACCTTTGAATAAATCTGTTATTCAATGAACTTGAGTTTAAAATCTATAAAATCCAACATAAGTGTCGATCGCTCAATAATGGCCGAAAAATTGAAAAAAAAAAATTTACTCCTTACATTTTACATTCTAATCAATATGATTTCTGTTTGAAATACACCACTTACTGGAAATATGAATTTAATCATTTAGCTTCCAATTAAAACTAAAATAAAATTTACAAGAAAACTTTTTCTTGTCTTAAAAAATTCGATTCAAAAGTTAGTTTTTGAAAATGAGTGGAGATTCTTATAATAGTATATTTAATTTGGTAAGTTAATTTAAAAACACATGCTTATTTTACGTAAAATTGTATTTCTGCGATATTTATCAATCATTTATTTTATTTTTCTCTTCAATTCTGATCAGTGTTCTCAGTTATAAATACAAAATTCCAAAACCATTTAATAGTCAACCCCTGCTGATAAGCGATTAGCAGAAGTACAATTAAAACAAACCGCACTTAGGTACCTCCACTAAATCGCTGAAAAAACCGGTGTAGTATGAAGAAAAAAGATCCTAAACTAAATAAAAACAAAGTTTTATCTGAAATAAGTGGGACTCACACAGAAAATTAGTTATTTAACATACCTTTAATATCGTGTCTTTACATGCCTGTTTACAACCACGCGTGCTCGTGCTTCCGTCCCGAGCGAGGCTCGGCGGAAGTAAACAAACCTTGTTATCTTGCCAAGGGACTGTAGTAGTTCTAGCAGTCCCTAGCTTAAGGGATATTACATCCCCCCTCTGTACAGTTGAACTAAATTCTTGCTGTGGCAAAGGGTGTGATTATTTATTTATTTATTTTTAAAGTCCTTTTGTTTTGTACATTAATGGTGCACGTATTTTTACCTTTCATTTTTTTTTTTTTTTTTTTTTTTTTTTGTACAGCTAGAGGGGTAATTTATTTCTTTTTTTATATGTTTATTCAGTCTCTTTTTCTAAAATATAGTCTCTGTAGCGTGATGGTGTTCTCACAGATCTTCCTGATGAGGTCCGATTCTCGGTACCTGGGTCTTCAGGCTGTCTTATTTCTTGCCTTGTTGTAGGTTGGGCTGTACGTATGTGGCGTCGATTTCTCCTAATGGTGTTACCATTTTCTGTGGTTACATTGTAGGATCTAGGTTCCTGGCTTCTGCTCTTAACTGTCGCTCTTTCCCATATGGCCGTTTGGGGGTTTCTTATTCTTATATTCTGACCTTCATAGAGCGGTGGTAAGTCTTTCGCACCACGATCGTAGTTTTGTTTTTGCTCTTGTTGGCGTTTGTGTAGTCCCTCCAGGATTTTGTCCATTTGGGGCTGTGTATTTCTTATCTTGATTGGGAGATTCCCTCTAATGTTCTTTTTATAAAGCAGTTGTGCTGGACTTGGTAGGTTGTGGTCAATAGGTGTTGTTCTTAAACACAGCAATGCCATGTCTGCATCTGTTCTGCTGTCTTTGGCCTTCATTATGGTCTTCTTCACTGTTTGCACCATTCTTTCTACAAACCCATTTGATTGGGCATACCTCGGTGAAGAAGTGATGTGATCGAATCCCCAGTTTTTTGCGAATTGCCTGAAAGCGTAGCTGTCAAATTGGGGGCCGTTATCACTTATGATACATTCCGGTATCCCGTGTTCCCCGAATATTGATTTTAAGGCACATATGACCTCTTGACTTGTGCATGTGTTGTGCATTTTCCTGATGAAGGGGAACTTTGAGTGGTAATCAGCGATTAGTAAATACGTTTCCCCTGCGACATAGAAAATGTCTGTCGCGACCACTTTCCAAGATCTAGATGGGACTTCATGTGGTGTCATGGTTTCCTTCTTCTGTTCATTTTGGAATTTTTGGCATGTGGGGCAACTTTTGACAATCTCCTCAATGTCCTCGTTTATTCTTGGCCAGTATACGCATGTCTTAGCTCTCAGGATACTCTTTTCAATACCCTGGTGTGATGCGTGTATCTTGTTTAAAATCTCATTCCTCATGGTTCCAGGAATTATTATCCTCCCTCCTTTCAATACCAAGGAGTCCTCTATTGATAGCTCGTCCCTGAATGGCCAAAATGGCTTGAGCAGTGTGGGTGTGTCTTTGGCCTTGTCTGGCCAGCCAGTGAATATTTTCTCCCTGAGTAATGATATCACCTTGTCTTTGTTGGATTCTTCTTTCAATTCTTCGAGTTTGTTTGTGCTGAACTGTACAAACTCAATCCTGATATCCAAGTTTACTGGTTCACAGTTATTCTTGTTCGGTAGCCTCGATAGCCCGTCTGCCAATATTATTTCTTTTCCAGGGCGGTATACTATTTTGAGGTCATATCCTTGTATTTCCATTAGCATCCGTTGTAGTCTTGGTGGGGCTGCGGATAAGTTTTTTTGGCTGATCATTTCCAACGGTTTGTGATCCGTCTCTATTGTGAATGGTCTCCCATACACATATGTATGAAATCTCTGGCATCCGAACACTACTGCCAGCATTTCCCGCTCTATGTTTGCATATCTTTGTTCAGTTGAGGTGAGTGACTTGGATGCAAATGCCACCGGTTTATTATCTTGTAATAGTGCCGCTCCCAGTCCTCGACTAGAAGCATCAACTTGGATGGTTGTTGGCTTGGTGGGGTCAAAATATGCAAGGGTTGTCTCTTTGCTGATGAGCTCCTTGACTTGTTGGAAATCCTTTTCATGGCTCTCTGTCCAAACATACTCATTGTCTTTCTTTAGGAGGTCACGTAAATTTGCAGTATGCTCGGATAAATGAGGAATGAAGGGGGCCATGTATGTCACCATTCCCAACACGTGTTGTAGTTCTGCTACGTTGGCAGGAGACTTTAGGGCTTTAATATCTTCTATTTTTTGGGGGTCCGGGTGTACCCCGTTCTCGTCGTAAACTCCTCCAAAAAATTTTATGGATTTGGTTTTGATATTGCACTTCGTGCTGTTGAAAACCAGACCATTTTTCTTTGCAACTTCCATTAGGTTGCGCAAGTTGTTGTTGTGTTCTTTTTCATTCTTTCCAAAAACCACCACGTCATCTGTTATACCGATGGTACCGGGGCATTTTTCAAGAATTTGGTCCATTTTTTGTTGGAACACATCTTGACTTATCACTAGCCCAAATGGCATCCTCCTGAAACAGTATCTTCCAAATGGGCTGTTGAAGCATGTTAGGGTCTGACTCTCTTCATCAAGCTCGATAGACCAATATCCATTTTTTGCGTCAAGTTTGCTAAACCATTTTGCACCTGCCATCTGGTGGGTTATTTCTTCCAGGGTTGGTACTCTATGGTGACATCTTTTTATTGCCTTGTTTAGGTCTTTTGGGTCGAGGCAAATCCTCATTTGCCCATTGCTTTTCCGGCTATACGCTAGGCTGCTGACCCAGTCAGTGGGTTCTTCAACTTTCCTAATGACCTTGTCTCTTTCCATCCTGTCTAGCTCTCTCTTTAGTTCGTCTCTTAGGTGGATAGGACATTTTCGTGGAGCGTGTATCACCGGTGTTACAGTGGGGTCTAGGACAATGTGGTACTTGCCTGGGAAGTGGCCAATGCGGTCAAATTGTTTTGGATATTCCCATAGTAGGTCTTTTATGGACTGTATTTGTTTTGCTTCTTTTATTTCGCAATGTAGGGTTACCATTTTGAGGTTGCGACAGCTTGGTAATCCTAATATTGCTGGTCCGCTTGTGTCTACTATGAAAAATGTTTCTGCTGACCACATGTCCTGGTTATACTTGCACTGGAGTTGGATGGTGCCAATTTGTGGTATTATGGTCCTATTGTATGCGGTTAACACTGTGCTTGATTTTTTGACTAAGTTTTTTGGCGGGTTTGGACACATTTGTTCGTATAATCGTAATGGCAATATGTTTCCTTCTGCCCCAGTATCTACTTTTACCATGAGTTTTGCTGTTTTATTTTGTCTGGGTATCATGATTTTTATTTTTGTTTTGATTTCGGTACGGTTGTCCGAGCTGTTGACAGTGTGTAGTTCCAGTTCTTCTGAGTCGCTATTGTAGGCATCGTAGTCTACTGTACGAATATTTTTGTAGTATCTTCTTTGGGTGTCTTTTGCCTTGTATTTTCCTTTTGGTGGGGTATTATTGTGTCTGGTCTTTTCTTTCCTCTCATTCCACCTGCATACAATAGCCCAATGGTTCCATTTATTGCATTTTTTGCATTTTGTACCGTAAGCTGGGCATTTTTCATATGGTTTGTGGTTTTCTCCACACTTTAAACAGCTTCTGCTTTTTTGTTTGTCTTGTATAGTGTCTACTGTGGCATTGTGTTGTGGTTGTGCGCTTTGACGTTTTGTGGCCTGCAGCTGTTTCATGTAGTTAATTGACGCTTCGTGGTTTTTTGCCACTTGAATAGCTTTCTCCAGCGTCATTTTTTTATCTTCTCCCAGTAGTTTTTGTTGTACTTCTGGGTAAATTGTTCCAGCAATGATTTGTTCAATAAGCATTTTGTCCAGTTCGCTGTTGTATTCGTCTCTGTGTTTTGTTTTTTGAAAGTCACAATAGTTAGCTTGTAGACGCAGTCTAGACACAAATTCGTCCGTTGTTTCCGGCTCGTTTGTGTTTATATCAATTTTTTGGTTGAGATTTCTTAATGCCAGGCGGGCTACTCGGAAATTCTGATTCGATTTCCCGTATTCTTCGAATTTTTCCCATACAACACTCGGGCGCTTCTTATCCTCGGCTGATAAACCCCAACTATTAAATTTTAATATACCTGTTTCTCCGGTGCGGAGCAGGATTTCGTCTATCTGATCTTGTGGATCTGTTATTTTATTTCGTCTAAATATCATTTCACATTGTTGACGGAATAGGGACATAGCTTCGGCTCTGTTTGGATTACTCCAGTTCATCATTACGTTGTCTAGGGCCGCCATATTTGTCTCGATTTTGATCGACTCCTAGTTTTGTAATAATTTGTTTTATATAGCAAATAAACTTTTTTTTGTATTAGTGTTTATATGTATCATGTGCGCGAAGTCATGGATCCCACCGCTGCCACCATGAAATAAGTGGGACTCACACAGAAAATTAGTTATTTAACATACCTTTAATATCGTGTCTTTACATGCCTGTTTACAACCACGCGTGCTCGTGCTTCCGTCCCGAGCAAGGCTCGGCGGAAGTAAACAAACCTTGTTATCTTGCCAAGGGACTGTAGTAGTTCTAGCAGTCCCTAGCTTAAGGGATATTACATTATCGGCAAAATGTTTATGTTATAATTAAGAGGATAGATCAAAGTATTTATCATTCACTTTTTAAATTTTTTAAAATTCTTTCTACAGGTTCGAAATTTTGGTAGAAGATTTTTTTTTTTTTGTTCGTGAAAGACGCAATTTTTACAAATTTAATATTACGCATGTCACTTTTTTGCCGGTAAAAACACATTAATTTGGAAATTCTTGCAAAAATCACATAATAGATGGATTTTGATAAAAATTTCAAGACCTTTTCACAAATGACTGAAATCTTTTTGCAATAATTATTTTAAGAAAATCTTAGTAAGAATATTTTTTAATATGTTACCCCCACCGCCATCAACGTCAGAGACTCAGATGTAAGCAGCGAGAAAGACAAGACTAAAGTGTAACTTCAACTTCAAACCGACCCGGAAATAAGGTCAGTAAGGTTCAAGAAAATCGGTTAAGCCGTTTCGGGGTCTATAGGTAACGGACACACACACACACACACAGACACACACACACAGAGACAAAGTTCCATTTATAAATAAGTTTAGATTTATTTATTAATATTATTTTAATTTATTCATTAATATTTATTTATTTAAATAATATTTAATATTTATTTGCCAATGATTTTGAATATTTAATATTTATTTATTTATTAATATCTATTTATTTAAATAATAGTTAATATTTATTTATTTGCAAATGATTTTAAATAATATTTAATATTTATTTATTAATATTTATATATTAATATTTATTTCTTTAAATAATATTTAATATTTATTTATTTGCCAATGATTTTAAATAATATTTAATATTTATTTAATATTTATTTATTAATATTTATTTATTTGAATAATAGTTAATATTTGATATTTATTTTTATTTGCAATGCTTTTAAATTATCTTCAGTTGATATCGGACTTAAAAGCCACATTTAAAACAGCGCATCGTAAAATTGTCGTAAACCCATGAGTAGAGTTTAATATTCCGAACGGAGTTGTAAAAGGCAGATCCTGTTCCGAATGTCTTTCAAAAACACATTCCCACATCTTGGGTTACCTTTTATTTACTTTTGAAGAAGTCCGTTTCATTAGTAATTGGGCGAATGGAGACTTCAAAAGAAGGGGTGGAGACAAATGAATTCTGCAGTGGAGATGTTAGGGGCTGTAGCAAGAAAGAAAGAAAGAAAGAAAGAAAGAAAGAAAGAAAGAAAGAAAGAAAGAAAAAACGGATAAAAAGTAAAAAGAAAAGAAAGAAAGAAAGAAAGAAAAACAAAACGGATAAAAAGTAAAAAGAAAGAAAGAAAGGGAAACAAAGAAAGAAAGAAAGAAAGAAAGACACACGATGGAAAGAAAGAAAGAAAGAAAGAAAGAAAGAAACACGAAAGAAAGAAAGAAAGAAAGAAAGAAAGAAAGAATTTTGGCAAGGGAAGAAGTGAGCAGAAAAGTAAGAAAAAATATTTGAAAAAGAAAAAAATGAAGAAAAGAAGGGCCTTAAATAACATAAAGAAAAGAAAAGTAAATTAAACCAAAAGAAAAAGTATGAGAAAATAATAAAATAAAGGAAGAAAAAAAATGAAAGATTTTTAAAAATAACGAAAGAAAATCGGTTGAAAATAAACAACGAAAGAAGGACACGGAATAAAATGCTAAGAAGAAAAAGTAAAGGACAAAGAAAAAATAGGAAGAAAAAGAAAGAAAAACGTAAAAGAGGGTAAACAAATCTAAACTTATATATAAATGGAACTTTGTCTCTGTGTGTGTGTGTGTGTGTGTGTGTGTGTGTGTGTGTGTGTGTGTTGTCTGTGTCCGTTACCTATAGACTCCGAAACGGCTGAACTGATTTTCTTGAAAATTTACACAGTTGTACTATAAGCGTCTGCGAGTGTTCTTAGCTAGGTTTTGTGTCGAGGTACCCCCCCCACGATAAATATCGAAAATCGATAATCGAAAAAATCGGGTTATAGAAGGAATTGTCCGATTTTAATCAAATTTCATACACTCATAGACAAATACATAAGAAACGATATTCAGAAGTTTCAAGATTGCAGTTCTTACAATAGTGCAGAAAATCGATAATATATATATATATATATATATATATATATATATATATATATATATATATAAGGCAAGATGTTTGTGTGTGTGTCTGTTTATCTGCCTGTATGTCTGTATTTTTTTCAGCCGTTTTATTTTAGTTTTCGCTTTGGGTTTGGATCTAAGTAGGTATAATTGTAGTTTTTAGTCTCAGCCATGATACCAATTACTCAGAGGACTTATTTAGCCTTCAAAATTCAGTTTACCATGAAAAAAACTTATTTGATATCGATACCAGGAAATCAAAATTTGACTTACATTCATTCATTTTTCTTTCAGTCTACGGTTTCGTTTTAACTGGAAACAAGTATTGCTTTATAGTCTTTCATGTCAACGTCCAAAGAGTCTGAGCTCCGGGACCATGGATTAGTTTTAAATCTTTCATTACACCCGAGCAACGCTGGGCTATACTGCTAGTCAATAACAAAAGAAAAAGAATGCGATAGATAAAGTGAAAGAAAGAAAAGAAAGAGAAAAGAAAAGAAAGGAAATTAAGAAAAGACGTCAAGTAAAACATTTACAGACAGAAAGAGTGTAAATATGAAACATTAAACTCCGAAATCTGACTTCAAAAGAAATCAACGGACTCGCCACACACTCACAAATACACACTCACAAATACACACTCACAAATACACACTCATACACAAGTACTCATAGTAACGGAAGCCCTGTATATGAATTTACAAGATTAGCAACTAGGTCCACCCTTTTCCTGTGAAACCAATAAATTGTAAACGCAAATTCTCCTCCAGTAGCTTCTTTTCTCACACTTCCCGTCTGTGAAATTCCCTTTTGTTCACTTGCTTCCCCGACAGCTACAATCTGCAGGAGTTTAAATGTAAAGTCAATAGTCATCTCCTATCTCACTAACCTGCATCCTTTCTCTCTCTCTATCTCATGCTCCTTTTTTGGTCCACTCCACTCTATCAGTATTCTCATCCTTCTCTTACTCACTTCCTGACACCCTCTTTAACCTGTCACTCTTTCTCATAACTTTCTTTTTATGTAACTCCCTACACAACTGTGACAGTAAAATGCCTTGCTTGGGACGATACGATTATAAAAAAAGCACTCACGCACGTACACACACACACACACACACACACACACACACACACACACACACACACACACACACACACACACAATTATGGCTGAAAATTAATTAGATAAAAGAATAAGTACGTTTTTCTTTAAGACTGATAATGGTTAAAAGTGTGAATTCAGTCAGTCATTTAGTTAAGTGCCATACGTGTTACACACTTGGGCGAACATGTCTCGAAAGAAACATGACTGACTGGGCAGAAGATTATCCCACAGTAGGTTGCCATTACTTTCTGTATTAGACTGGTTGCCAGGCAAGTCTATAGAACTTAATCTGTCTTATTATTTAACCCATAACTGGAAGGGAAAGACGAATTAATACCTTTCCTAAGGATATTTGCACATAAGTGAATACAAAGAATTCAACTGGAATTCGAACTCGGCTCACCGATTTCTCGTTTCCAGACGATATCCACTGCACCACAACGCACATCCGCGTGAATTAGATAAAAAAAAAATTGAAATTTAAAATAAATCTCAGTTAGAATAAGTGAAAAGTAAAAAGAGGTAGATAAACAGTAAAGACATAATGAACGAGAAATGAAATAAAGAAGCAGAGACAAAATGAAGGAAGAAATGAAATATCAAAGTGTTATAGGATCTCCCCTTTGTATATAATAATGGACTCAACTGATTATACATATACTCCTACCATAGAGAGAACAGCACATAGAGATGGGAGCGAGAGTATTCGTAGAGATCCGTGCCAGTTATCGGAGAGTACCGGAACTGATACGTAAGTTACCGAGAAATACCGAAGTTACCCAGAGATTACCGCATCAGAAGTCAGACTATCTCTGAGCTCCACTCAGCTAGAATAATATACACGGATATACTATTTCCAACGACTTCACTTCAAGACTTGTATATATTTATTTCTTACTAATATTATTTCTGGATTTACTAACCTGCGTTCAAGTTTGTATATTACGTTCAATATAACCTACTTTTCTATCTCCATACTAGTAGTATAGCTAAGCGTTGCTCGGGTGTAATGAAAGCTTTAAAACTAATCCATGGTCCTGGAGCTCAGACTCTTTGGACGTTGGCATGAAAGACTAAAAAGCAATAGTTGTTTCCAGTTAAAGCGAAACCGTAGACTGAAAGAAAAATGAATGGATGTAAGTCAAATTTTTATTTCCTGGTATCGATATCAAATAAGTTTTTTCGTAGTAAACTGAAGTTTGAAGGCTAAATAAGTCCTCTGAGTAGTAAATGGTACCATGGCTGAGACTAAGAACTACAATTATACCTACTAAGAGCCAAACCTGAAGCAAAAACTAAAATAAAAGGGCTGAAAAAATACAGACATACAGGCACATAAACAGACACACACACAAACATCTTGCCTTTTATACATATATATTATCGATTTTCTGCACTATTGTAAGAAATGCAACCTCTAAATTTCTGAATATCGTTTCTTATGTCTTTGTCTATGAGTGTATCAAATTTGATTAAAATCGGACCACTCCTTCTATAACCCGATTTTTTCGATTATCGATTTTCGATATTTATCGGGGGTACCTCGACACAAATCCTAATTAAGAACACCCGCAGACGCTTATAGTACAACTGTGTAAATTTTCAAGAAAATCGGTTCAGCTGTTTCGGAGTCTATAGGTAACACACACACACACACACACACACACACACACACACATAGGCGCACACACGCACACACACACACACACACACACACACACACACACACACACACACACACACACATAGACAAAGTTCCATTTATAAATAAGTTTAGATAGATCACCATGACAATTTTTTTGAGAAAATTCCTTTTCCTTGACTACCGGTAATGCTGATGTGCTGTGTCTTTTTTATGCTCCAGCAGTTGTATGCTATCATTCTGATGTCCCAGAGATTACCGCGTCAGAAATCTGGTTAGCTCTGAGCTCCACTCAGCTACAATAAGATACACGGATATACTATTTTCAACGACTTCACTTCAAGATTTGTATATATTTATTTTCTTACTAATAGTATTCCTGGACTTACTAACCTGCGTTCATGTTTGTATATTACGTTAAATATAACTAACTTTTCTATCTCCATATTTGTTTTTGTTGTTCATTATTTTCTGCGGTTGCTTCACTCGGAATCTACAACACAAAGGATAGGCAGAATGAAGAAAGAAATTAAATAAATAAAGAATAAAAAGACAAAATGAAGGAAAAATGAAGGAAAGACAAAATATAGAAGGAAATGAAATTAAGAAGGAAAGGTCACAAAAGAAAAAGGCAAAATGAAAAATAAATGAAGTCATGAAAGAAAGATAAAAGTAAGAAAGAAATGAAAGAACGACAGAATGAAGAAGTAATGGATATAAAAAAGAAAAGGTAACATGATGAAAAAATAGAATAAAGAAAGAAAGACAAATAGAAGCAAAAATGAAATAAAAAAAATAAAAAACGAAGGAGAAGCGAAATAAAGAAGAAAGACAAAATGAAAAAGAAATGAAAAAATTATGAGGAGAAAGAGAGGAAAAAATTAGAGAGAAAGAGAGGGAGAAAAAATTATGAAGAGAAAGAGAGGGAGAAAAAATTATGAAGAGAAAGAAAAGAAGAAAAAATTATGAAGAAAAAGAAAACCAGAAAAAGTGAGGAAGAAAAATTACGAAGAGAAAGAATGAAAAAAATATGAAGAAAAAGAAAAGAAGAAAAGTGAGGAAGAAAAATTATGAAAAGAAAGAGATAAAGAAAAAATTATTAAGAGAAAGAGAGGAAGTCAAATTATTAAGAGAAAAAGAGGAAGAAAAATTATGAAGAGAAAGAGAGGAAGAAAAAATTATGAAGAGAAAGAGAGGAAGAAAAATTATGAAGAGAAATAGAAGAAAAATTTATGAAGAAAAAGAGAAAAAGAAAAATTATGAAGAGAAAATGAAGAAGAAAAAATTATGAAGAGAAAGAGAGGAAGAAAAAATTATGAAGAGAAATAGAAGAAAAATTTATAAAGAAAAAGAGAAAAAGAAAAAATTATGAAGAGAAAATGAAGAAGAAAAAATTATGAAGAGAAAGAGAAAAAGAAAAAATTATGAAGAGAAAATGAAGAAGAAAAAAATTATGAAGAGAAAGAGAGGAAGAAAAAATTATGAAGAGAAATAGAAGAAAAATTTATGAAGAAAAAGAGAAAAAGAAAAAATTATGAAGAGAAAATGAAGAAGAAAAAATTATGAAGAGAAAGAGAGGAAGAAAAATTATGAAGAGAAAGAGAGGAAGAAAGAATTATGAAGAGAAAGAGAGGAAGAAAGAATTTTGAAGAGAAAGAGAGGAAGAAAGAATTTTGAAGAGAAAGAGAGAAAGAAAAAATTATTAAGAGAAAGAGAAAAAGAAAAATTATGAAGAGAAAGAGAGGAAGAAATAATTATGAAGAAAAAGAAAGGAAGAAAATTATGAAGAGAAAGACAAAGGGTAACTAAAAATGAGAAAAACGAAAAGAAAGAAGAAACGGAAAGACCAATAAAAAAAACAATGACAGAAAAAAATAAAAAATAATGATTGAAAAACGAGATAAAAAATGTAATAAAAATCGTAAAAAAAGAAAAAAAATGTGATGAACTATCAACAAATCATTGAAGAAAGAAAGCAAGAAAGAAAGCAAGCAAGAAAGAAAGAAAGAAAGAAAGAATGAAAGAAAGAAAGAAAGTTGAGAGCGGCTACAGAAACAAAGAAAATAATGATGTCACTGGGAAGAGAAACGAAAAATGTAGGTTTGAGAATATTGAAACGAAAATATTTAAGCAGGAGTGTAAGAAAGAAAGAAAGAAAGAAAGAAAGAAAGAAAGAAAGAAAAACAAAACGGATAAAAAGTAAAAAGAAACAAAGAAAGAAAGAAAGAAAGAAAGAAAAGAGCGGCTACAGAAACAAAGGAAATAACGATGTCTATCGGAAGAAAAAAGAAAAATGCAGTTTTGAGAATATTGAAACGAAAAAAATTAAGAAAGAAAGAAAGAAAGAAAGAAAAACAAAACGGAATAAGATTAGAAAGAAAGAAAAAAAGAAAGAAAGAAAGGGAAACAAAAAGGAAAAAATAAAGAAAGAATGAATGAAAAAAAGAAAGAAAGAAAGAACGAAGAAAGAAAAATAGAAGAGAACTGCAAAAAAAACAATGAAAATAAAGACGCCTATGAGAAATAAAAAGCAAAATGTATGCTTTGAGAATGCTGAAATGGAACAAAGATTGATCAGGAATTTAAGAAAGAAAGAAAGAAAGAAAGAAAGAAAGAAAGAAAGAAAGAAAGAATGAAAGAAAAAGATCAGTGGTGCTGAAGAAACAATTAAAATAAAGTCGTCCCTAAGAAATTAAAGAAATAAAGTCTAGCTTAGAGAATGATGAAATGAAAGAAATAGTAAGAAGAAAGAAAAAAGAATGAAAGAAAAAATTAAAATGAAGCAAAATAAAGAATCCACAAAAAAGAAAGAAAGAAAAAGAAAAGCTTAAAAAAAAATATCTACTCAGACACACGCACCTCACCAGAAAAAAACAACCCTAAAGCATATTTCTCAGCTAATTTGATTCATATTACAACTGACGTTTGCTGACATTTTTCCTTTGTTTATCTTTTGTTTTGATTTAAAGACGCAATCGCCATAAACGGTCGGTGTTACAACTGTTGCCACCCCTCCTACTGCTTCCGGTAGGGGTAAAATGTTACCGGAAGTTATGTGCTACGCGTTTAGGTACACCCACTGCATACCTTTCTACTCAACTGTTATAAGAAATAGCGACAAGCACAGCCACATTTCAGTCTCTATCATGTTTTAGTTTTATTGCTTCGTTAGTTTTTATCCAAACCCAATATTTTTCTGTTTATTTTATTAATACTTTTATTTTCTCCTTTGACATTCTTGCTTTTTATGAACGTTTTATTTAGAGCTTACTTTTTGGGGCCTTATATATTAGTCCTCAAATCGTCCGCTGGAGATATTTTTCGAAATCCCTCAAGGATGCCTGAAATTGCTGACCCTCTAAACTTTTTGTATTTTTTTCCTATCAATCAGTCAGTTAAGTGCCATACACGCTTTGGGTGATCATGTCTCGAAAGAGAGATGACTGACTGGGCAGAAGATTATACCGCAGTAGGTTGCCATTGCTTTCTGCAGTAGACTGGTTGCCAGCCAAGGCGATAGAACCCAACCTGTTCTGTCATTTAACTCACAGATGGAAGGAGAATAGATAGATTACATTACATAATTATATTAAATATAATTAGTAGAGGATCAGTTTATTACTTCACAACAATAGAAAACCGATCCCCCATTTTATACCCAATAGAAGTTTTAATTGTTTCCAAATATTATATTCAGTCAGTCAGTTAAGTGCCATACGTGATACAAGCTTTAAACGATCATGTCTCGAAAGAAACATGACTGACTGGGCAGAAGATTATCCCGTAGTAGGTTGCCATTGCTTTCTGCGGTAGACTGGTTGCCAGCCAAGGCTATAGAACCCAATCTGTCTTATTATTTACCCCATAACTGGAGGGAAGAAACGGATTAATCCATTTCCCAATGGTATTTGCGCGTAAGCGAATGCAAGGAATTCAACTGGAATTCGAACTCGGCTCCTCGATTTCACGTTCCGAGCCGATATCCACTGCACCACAATGCAAGAGTATAGTGCGAGGTTTTAGTATTAGCTTCTTTTGTTGTTGTTGTTGTTTTGTTTTGCTGTTTTGGGTGGTTTGGAGCTTTTTTTAGGGTGTTGCAATGTATGCAGGTGAAATATAATGTATTTTCAGTAACCGGTTGGAGTTATGAAATTCAATTAAACTCGGAACTAATTTCAACTCGGAATTGGTATCAATTCGGAATTAGTTCCAGCTCCGAAGAACTGAAATTCGTTCCGGGTTGAAATTAGTTCAGAGTTGCGGTTGATTCCGAGTTGAAATTAGTTCAGAGTTGCGGTTGATTCCGAGTTGAAATTAGTTCAGCATCCCACCGGTTGCACTATGCCCAATTATTTTTTTTTCTGGAGAGATTTAGATTTATGCATTTTCGGTGATCTTAAAGTTCCTGAGAGACTTACTTTCTCACAGTAAATTTGGTTAACCTGTCGTATCTAATCGGCAGTCCCACATTTTTTAAAAAACAACTCAAAACAAAAGCTTAAGCACTGTAAAGGTGGGAATATAAAGAATATAAAGAGGCTTCTAAAAAGCATCCAAGGAAAAACTATCCACGACCCAGATAGTGTAATATCTGTTCCAACAGCCACCTCACGCCTACAAGAAGCAGCGACGTTTCTAGCTAGCCAGCCATTATCATCTCCATCTTGTCACTCTAGCCATCACCAGTAGGCACCTAGTAATTCTTCTAAAACGAAGCTGCTATCTATTAATCATCGCAGACAGTCGCTCCTGCACCCCCACCTATTAGCATGGATCAGGCTAGTCTCCCTGAAAGTAAAACACTGCGCTTCCTCGGCTCAACTCTCACAACAGACCTCAAGTGGAATGTCTACATAAAATCCATAGCTAAATCCGCTGCTAAGAAGGTCGGTTCTCTGTGCAGGGCCAGGAAGTTTTTCCTGGCTAAAACAATTCTGCACATATACAAATTACCATCCACCCGTGCATTGAATGCTGCTGACATATCTAGTCGGGTGGTCATGCTATCCACCTAGGGGTCTTCTATTGTTAGCGCTTCATATTCAGCTCATTTATTTTGATTGCATTCAGAACTTTTTTCGATATATATATATATATATATATATATATATATATATATATATATATATATATATAGATATAGATATAGATATTAAAACGGAAATAGGAGTTGTTCCAACGAGGGAAATTGGTATAGTATTAAAAAGTGGAAGAAGCGGTGAACGTCATAGATATAATAGCATAACCTAAAACTATATATATATATATATATATATATATATATATATATATATATAGAGAGAGAGAGAGAGAGAGAGAGAGAGAGAGAGAGAGAGAGAGAGAAAGAGAGTTAAAAAAGACAAGAGGAAAATTAAATTTTACTCGCTTACCCGTTTCATCCTTTGATGGACTTTATCAAGGCATAAAGACGAAAATTATTTATCATAATTATCAATTCCGTTTTTATGCCTTGATAAAGTCCATCAAAAGACCGCTACCAACTCTTTTGCTAAGGCAGAGAGAAAGAAAAAGAAGATAGAACAAGATACTCAGTGTGATGTAGAAAGAACTAGAGTCAAATGGTTAAGAGATTAGTATTGACATTGCATTTAAATTCCTGGGGGTTGTAGCCGTCGGGAAAGTAAGAATATGGAAGCGAGTTCCACATGCGGGAAGTACAAGGAAAGAAGCTGCAGGAGTAGAATTGTCGTCTGCATTTGGTTGATCTAACTGTGAATGGGTGAGACCCAGTTGCCAGTCTGGTTGTATGAGTAAACACCTGTTGCAGAGGCACCAGTGACTTAAGTTGGAGCAGAAGCCATGGAAGTATTTCTAGAACAAAGGGAAGCCACATCCAGTCGGTGGGGAAGTGGCTGGAGTCGAGCCACCAGGTTAGTACCTATCACATTACTGATTCTCCTTTGAAGCCTGTCAAGAACACTGAGATGAACAGCAGGGACACCTGACCATATATGGTAGAAGTACTCCATGCACGGACGAATGGTTGATTTGTATATATGGAAGATGGATTCAGGCGGGAAAAACATCCCAGCTCGACACAGTGACCCAACCTTCCTAGCAGTGAATTTAGTTATTGACTCAATGTGGTGGTTCCACTTGAGATCGGAAGAGAGGGTAAGGCCGAAGAGGCGCAGTATATTGCACTCAGGGAGACTCACTTGGTCCATAGAAGAAATTAGGATGTCCATCACTGACGAGTACAAAAGAAAATAGCTAGTATCTAGGAAAAAAATAAACTTCAGTGGCGAATTTAACTGCAACGTATCATTTAGGGGGAAGACTTTAAAATCCAAAGTCTATGTTCTCCTAGGTACGACGAATTTATTTGGTATGGATTGGATTGTGGCTTTTGATTTATGGGAGTTACCTGTAAATTCATTTTGCAACAAAGTAGACGTGTCAGTAAAGTAAAAATCTGAAGAAATTGAAAAAATTATTTCTGAGCTGAAAAACGAATTCCCACGCGTGTTTCCTGAAGGTCTCAATCAATGCATGAAAACCGAGGTCAGGTTCGAACGTAATGACATCATAAGACCAGCATTCAAACCATAAAGGAATGTACAATTTTCACCTCTAGATTCCGTAAATCAAGAAGTGGTTAAAGAAAATGGGTGTAATTTCTAAAATTGACTACTCAGTTCGGGCTGCACCTACAGTGTATGTAAGGAAAAAGAACAAAAAGATCCGAGTTTGTGTTGATTTTTCAACCGGGTTAAATGACTGTCTGAAAGACCGCACATACCCATTACCTTCACCAGAGGATATTTTTTCTAAGCTAAAATAGATCTGCCTGACGCATATCTACAAGTGAAAATGGATGAACAGCGCTCAAAGTTATTAGCAGTTAATACACACACAGTTAATACATACGAGCTAGATCGTCTCCCGTTTGGGTTAAAAGTGTCTCTTAGTATATTTCAACAAATAATGGACACCATGTTAGCAGGGCTAGAATTTGACATAGCATACATTGAAAACATCCTGCTAAAGAGCGAAAACAACTAGTAACACAAAAGACATATCATGGCAGAGTTCCAGAAGATTGATGAATATGGCTTCAAGTTAAGTTCAGAAAAATGCGAGTTATTCATTAAGCAGATCAAATATTTTAGCACATAATCAATGAGAACGGAAGAAGACCGGACCTGAAAAAGGCCGAAGCTATTTAAAATATGCGACCACCAAACAACGTCATTAATCTTCACGCGTTTTTAGGCTTGGCCAATTATTACAATATCTACATTCCTAAAATATATGATTTTAGACCCCCACTGAATGACTTATTTAAAAAGGGTGCAAAATGGATTTGATCTAAAGAATGCGAAGATGCTTTTCAGAAAATAAGAAGCTGTCTGGTATCAGATTTATTGTTAGAAATCATTGCGGCATCTGACGTTAGCATCTATGGAATTGGAGCGGTAATTCTACATAAGTTTGAAGATAGGACTTCTTCTTCTATATGCTCTGTCCCTTCAGGACATAGGCGATCATGGTTCTCCACGTCTCCCTATCCCTTGTGGCTCTTAGTATGGTTGTTCCTGTTATTCCTGGCAAACCTCGTTCTGTCATCCACCTGATCAGGCCCTGCAAATCCGCTGCCTTCCTCTGTCTCTCTTTCCTTCTATCTGCTCAGACAGTATCAGGTTCTCCAAGCTCTCCTTCCTCATTGCGTGTCCCAGGAACTTCAGTTGACTCTTCCTGATGCTCAGTATTAATTTTCTTTTGGTTGCCATTCTTTCCAACACCTCATCGTTGCTTGCATGTTCAGTCCACGATATCCGCAGCATCCTTCTGTAGAACCACATTTCTGCTGCTTCCAGTTTTATCCTCATTTTCGATGATACAAAGCCCATAGTCCATGTTTTTTTAAAATCATCTCACCCCAAGCAAGGCATTCCACTGCCACTATTGCACATGGGGCTACATAGGGGAAGGTAAAGAGAAGGAGTGGTTAGACATAGGGAATGTCAGGAGGAATGAATGTTAGACATAAGGAATGTCAGGAGGAATGGGAGCAGGTTAGTGTGTTAGGAGGTGTCTATTGACCTTACATTTACACTCCTGGAGATTGTATATTTCCAGAACCCTGCTTCCTGAAGAAAGAAGTTATCGCCAGATCGAGAAAAAAGGCCTGGCCATAATTTACGTAGTTAAACAATGTCACAGGTTCATCCATAGGTTCATCCATAGAAGGAGATTTACACTACAGACGAGTCAGAGATCATTGTTAATGATTTTTGGATCAAGAAAGGGTACAGCCATGCACACTGCTAACAGGTTATATTACTGGGGAATAATCTTGTTAAACTATGATTTTAAGATGGAATACCTGCACAGAGAACCGACCTTCTTAGCAGCCGGATTTAGCTATGGATTTTATGTAGACATTCCACTTGAGGTCTGTTGTGAGAGTTGACATGTCAACAGTTTGTCGAGGTTGATTTCAAAATTTGAAGAAGCATTAGCAGACACGGTGATAACTGCTTTAAGGGATAAAAAATAATTGTCAGTATTATTATGCAATACAACTCTGGGGTTATAAGTGACACTAGAAGATATAAAAAAGCAACTGAGAAGGACAAATCTAAACTTATTTATAAATGGAACTTTGTCTGTGTGTGTATGTGTGTCCGTTACATATCGACTCCGAAATGACTGAACCGATTTCCTTGAAAATTTACACAGTTGTACTATAAGCGTCTGTGAGTGTTCTTAGCTAGGTTTTGTGTCGAGGTACCCCCGATAAATATCGAAAATCGATAATCGAAATAATCGGGTTATAGAAGGAGTGGTCCGATTTTGATCAAATTTGATACACTCATAGACAAAGACATAAGAAACGATATTCAGAAGTTTCAAGATTGCAGTTCTTACAATAGTGCTGAAAATCAAAATATATATATATATAAACGGCAAGATGTTTGTGCGTGTGTCTGTTTATCTGCCTGCATGTCTGTATTTTCTTCAGCCCTTTTATTTTAGTCTTTGCTTCTGGTGTTGCTCTAAGTAGGTATAATTGTAGTTCTTAGTCTCAGCCATGATACCATTTACTCAGAGAAGTAAACCAGGAATCGATACCAGCAAATCAAATTTTGACTTACATCCATTCATTTTTCTTTCAGTCTACGGTTTTCCTTTAACTGGAAACAATTATTGCTTTTTAGTCTTTCGTACCAACGTTCAAAGAGTCTGACCTCCAGGACCATGAATTAGTTTTAAGGCTTTCATTACACCCGAGCAACGCCGGGCTATACTGCTAGTTTTTTTTGTTTTTGTTTTTTTTAATCGTTTCACCCCAAGAAAGGCATTCCACTGCCACTATTGCGCATGGGGCTACATGGGGGAAGGTAAATAGAAAGAGTGGTTAGATATAGGAAATGTCAGAAGGGGGTAATAGGTAGTTGGGAGGATGGGAAGAGTGTTTGAAAGAATGGAAGCGAGTTAGTGTTAGGAGGTGTCTATTGACCTTACATTTAAACTCCTGGTGATTGTATCCGTTGGGGAAGCAATCATGTGGAAGGAAAATCCACACTCGGGAAGTGCGAGAAAAGAAACTGTTGGAGTAAAAGTTGCGGTTGCATTTTATCGGTTTCACTGTAAAATGATGGGATCTAGTTGCTAATCTAGTATCTCGTGCAAATTCGAACCTAGGGGGCACCAGTGAGCTAAGTTCATCGGAGCAGAAGACATGAAAATATTTATAGAAGAGACACAGGGAAGCCACGTCGCGCCGGTGAGAGAGAGACTGCAGGCGGTCTACCAAGTTCAGTATCGATCACATTACAGACCCTCCGCTGTACCTTGTCGAGAAGCCCAAGGAGAATAGCAGGGGCACCCGACCAGATATGGCAACAGTATTCAATGCACGGGCGGATGGTAGATTTATAAATGTGCAGGATAGATTCAGACGGAAAAAACCTCCGGGCCCTGCACAGAGAACCGACTTTCATAGCAGCGGATTTAGCAATGGATTCGATATAATCATTCCACTTGAGGTCCGCTGAAAGTGTGAGACCAAGGAGGCGTAGTGTTTTAATCTCTGGGAGGCATGCCTGGTCCATGCTAATGGGAGGTAGGTGCGGTTGTCTATGATGGTTAATTGATAGTAGCTTCGTTTTAGAAGCATTAAAATTTACGAGCCATTTCTTACCCCAGTCCACTACGGATTGGAGGTCCTTTCCAAGCTCGGTGTCATCGGCGTACATATCTACTTGGGATATGATGGTATCGGGGAGATCATTAATGTAGATCAGAAAGAGCGTAGAGCCTTGAGGGACACTCGCGTTCGTATAGTAGCGCTGGGAGGCATGTCCGTTTAATACCACTTTCAATGTGCGGTTAGATAAGAATGACTGGATTAGTTCAAACAATTGTCCAGCTATACCATAGCTCCGCAGTTTGCATAGAAGGCCAGTATGCCAAACTCTGTCAAACGCTTCAGAGATATCCAAGGCGACTGTTCGGGCTTCACCATTCCTGTCGAGTGCCTGGTATATATACTCGGTGATGGTCGTTAGCATATCGGCAGTAGACCTGGTGAAGCGAAAACCATACTGATTGTCCGAGAGGAGCCTGTGTTCTGTGAGACGCTGAACGAGCTCGACGTTGATAATGGCCTCGAACACTTTGCTAAAGATCAGAAGAAGGCTGATAGGGCGGTAATTTGCGGGGTCCGATTGTTCTCCAGAGTTTTTGAATATAGGAACTACAGAGGAAGATTTCCAACCGGCAGGAAAGCAGGAAGCAGTGAGGCAGAAGTTGTAGAGCTTAGAAAGGACAGAGGAGAGTTCAAGGGCACATTTCTTTCAGACTATGATTGGGATTCCGTCCCCTCCGCTCGCTTTGTGGGGGTCAAGTTTTGAGATTATCTTAGAGACAAGCGAGGGTGTAATGTGGACGTCATTCAGTTAGTTGAGCCTCAGTTCTAGGTGAGAAGTCGGGTGTAAAAACCTCAGACGAGTCCAGACTCGAATTGTTCGAGAATCTCCGTGCAAAGTATTCAGCCTTGTCCGCTGAGGAGGTGAGGACCTCAAAATTATTGATTAGTGGGGGTATTGTGGACTTGCTCTTGTTAAGTATTCTTTTACAGAGTCGCCAATAGTCCTTGGTGCCGAACTTAGCGGATGCTATGCGTTGTTTCATTCTGGCAGCAAACAACCTCTTAGCTTCGTTAAGTATCTTTTTACACTTATTACGAGCTGAAGTGAAAAGGCGCCTGTTTTGGTCCGACGAGTAGCTACGGTAGAGTCGGAAGAAATGATTCCGGTGGGCAATGGAGGCCAAACAAGCGGGCGAGAACCATCAGGTATGGCTAAAAGAAAAAATTTAAAAAGGATCTACAATCTCACCTTTTTCAATCTGCGAGTAAGTACTATTAAATGCAGATAGAGTGGTAATGCTTTGTACTCTGCAAAAGAAAATCTTGGAGGAATTTCATTTAAGTCATCCAAGCATGTCAAGAACGAAATTATTAATGCCTAGGAAGAACCAAAAGATCGAAAAAGCGGTAAAATGGTGCAGGGGTTGTCAACTCACGGCAAAATATCACTAATGAACATTCAACGATGGCCTAAAACAGATGTCCCATGGACGAGGTTACACATTGACTACGCTGGACCAATAAATGATTACTACTACCTTATCATCGTGGACAGTTTCTACAAGTGACCGGAAATATTCAAATGTAAACATCAAATATCCGCAAATAATATGAATGTGCGGAACGAGCTTTTAGTCGTTTCGGTGTACCAAAAATTTGAGTTAGTGATGCCAGGACACAGTTTACCAGCAGAGAATTTAAGAATTTCTGCACATCTTTGTCTATAGACCACATCACGACCTCTGTTTACCACCCGAGATCAATTGTGTTAGGGCGCCGCTCCTATTTGACTACAAATGGACTGTTCCCATTGCTATATATAGCAATGGTGGATTCTCTACAAGAGAGTCGTACCGAGTCACTAGACTGACGACTCTACGACACTGTCAGCCCTCTGCCTTCGGGTAGAGGGCGCTCTCTGCTTCCGAGCAGAGAGCAATAACCCAGTCGTGGTTCCGCCGAAGGGTAGAACCACGACTGGGCAAAAATAGACAGATATTTTTTGGCCCGGCTATATGGCCGGGAATACCCACAATAAAATGACTATGTGTCACATCCAGCCTGGCGTGGGAAGGCTAGTAAATACAGTCGTACCGAGTCACTAGACTGACGACTCTACGATACTGTCAGCTCTCTGCCTTCAGGTAGAGGGCGCTCTCTGCTTCCGAGCAAAGAGCAATAACCCAGTCGTGGTTCCGCCGAAGGGTAGAAGCACGACTGGGCAAAAATAGACAGACATTTTTTTGGCCGGGCTATATAGACCGGAAATCCCAGATATAAACTGACCATGTGTCATATGTTGCCCTTACTGGGAGGGACAGCTAAATAATGAGTCGTAGAGAGTCACTAATGAGTTACTGAAGAGTCAGTGCGAGTCAGTGAAGAGTTAGTCACACTTCCGGTGGCATACCGGAAGTAATCACGTATACACACGTCTTACGACGGATTGGACTCTTGTATCTTTCTATTGTAAATATTACTAATCACTTCTGTACATACTAACCGTCTTTTCCGCGGAATACAACTTATATTCTGATTCTGTTGTTGAGTTATTCATTTATACTTGGCGACATAACAAAATGGTCATGCAGAAAGTTTCATAGACATTTTTAAAGGAGCTCTAAGAAAGAATCAAGGCATGGTCACTGATGAAAAGAGTTTACAAAAGTTTTTATCAGTTTGCAGAATTACTCCCAATCCGATCATAGATTCAGGTTTATTACCAGCCGAACTGATTTTCGCAATAAAAATTCGGTCAGTGTTTGACCGGCTGTTACCAAGTGCAACGAAATGAGTGGTAGAAAAAGAAAATATTGCGATTAAATTTTACAAACCAGGAAAGAAAGTTTTCTTCAGAAATTATAAAGGTGGAAAAAGCTTCTGGAAAGGCGGAATTATCGCCAAAATATATACATCCAGGGTGATATACATGCTCAAAGCAAGAAGATTTGTATGTAAGAGACATTAAAATCAATTTAACGAGTTTCTAGAAATTTGTCAAAATTTAATAAGTGCGTGGTAAAAAAAATATTTCTCACAAAAGAAACGTTTAAAAAATAATTTGCATTCATTTCTGAATAAATCCTCATTATTTTTTATTAGAATTTGACAATTATCTGATTTTGAGAAGAAATTTCAATGTGTTTTTTTGTTCACCGCAAAAGGCGCTCGAATTTTCCATTCAAATTTATGGTTTCTTTGATGCTAGAAAAGTCCTAAAAAGTATTGTAATAAATAATGATTCAGTCAAAAAAATCTTTTGTGCTTTCCTCTTAATAATAACAAAAAGATTTTTAAACAGATTCCCATGTCCTAAAAACGTCTGTAAAAATAACGTTTAAGTCAAAAAATCTTTTGTGCTTTCCTCTTAATAATAACAAAAAGATTTTTAAACAGATTCCCATGTCCTAAAAACGTCTGTAAAAATAACGTTTAAGTCAAAAAATCTTTTGTGCTTTCCTCTTAATAATAACAAAAAGATTTTTAAACAGATTCCCATGTCCTAAAAACGTCTGTAAAAATAACGTTTAAGTCAAAAAATCTTTTGTGCTTTCCTCTTAATAATAACAAAAAGATTTTTAAACAGATTCCCATGTCCTAAAAACGTCTGTAAAAATAACGTTTAAGTCAAAAAATCTTTTGTGCTTTCCTCTTAATAATAACAAAAAGATTTTTAAACAAATTCCCATGTCCTAAAAACGTCTGTAAAAATAACGTTTAAGTCAAAAATCTTTTGTGCTTTCCTCTTAATAATAACAAAAAGATTTTTAAATGATTCCCATGTCCTAAAACGTCTGTAAAAATAACGTTTAAGTCAAAAAATCTTTTGTGCTTTCCTCTTTAATAATAACAAAAAGATTTTTAAACAGATTCCCATGTCCTAAAAACGTCTGTAAAAATAACGTTTAAGTCAAAAATCTTTTGTGCTTTCCTCTTAATAATAACAAAAAAATTTTTAAACAGATTCCCATGTCCTAAAAACGTCTGTAAAATAACGTTTAAGTCAAAAAATCTTTTGTGCTTTCCTCTTAATAATAATAAAAAGATTTTTAAACAGATTCCCATGTCCTTAAAACGTCTGTAAAAATAACGTTTAAGTCAAAAATCTTTTGTGCTTTCCTTAATAATAACAAAAAGATTTTTAAACAGATTCCCATGTCCTAAAAACGTCTGTAAAAAAATAACGTTTAAGTCAAAAAATCTTTTGTGCTTTCCTCTTAATAATAACAAAAAGATTTTTAAACAGATTCCCATGTCCTAAAAACGTCTGTAAAAATAACGTTTAAGTCAAAAACCTTGTGCTTTCCTCTTAATAATAACAAAAAGATTTTTAAACAGATTCCCATGTCCTAAAAACGTCTGTAAAAATAACGTTTAAGTCAAAAATCTTTTGTGCTTTCCTCTTTAATAATAACAAAAAGATTTTTAAACAGATTCCCATGTCCTAAAACGTCTGTAAAAATAACGTTTAAGTCAAAAAAATCTTTTGTGCTTCCTCTTAATAATAACAAAAAGATTTTTAAACAGATTCCCATGTCCTAAAAACGTCTGTAAAAATAACGTTTAAGTCAAAAAATCTTTTGTGCTTTCCCTCTTTTTTTAATAATAACAAAAAGATTTTTAACAGATTCCCCATGTCCTAAAAAACGTCTGTAAAAATAACGTTTAAGTCAAAAAAATCTTTTGTGCTTTCCTCTTAATAATAACAAAAAGATTTTTAAACAGATTCCCATGTCCTAAAAACGTCTGTAAAAATAACGTTTAAGTCAAAAAAATCTTTTGTGCTTTCCTCTTAATAATAACAAAAAGATTTTTAAACAGATTCCCATGTCCTAAAACGTCTGTAAAAATAACGTTTAAGTCAAAAAATCTTTGTGCTTCCTCTTAATAATAACAAAAAGATTTTTAAACAGATTCCCATGTCCTAAAAACGTCTGTAAAAATAACGTTTAAGTCAAAAAATCTTTTGTGCTTTCCTCTAATAATAACAAAAAGATTTTTTAAACAGATTCCCATGTCCTAAAAACGTCTGTAAAAATAACGTTTAAGTCAAAAAATCTTTTGTGCTTTCCCTCTTAATAATAACAAAAGATTTTTAAACAGATTCCCATGTCCTAAAAACGTCTGTAAAAATAACGTTTAAGTCAAAAAATCTTTTGTGCTTTCCTCTTAATAATAACAAAAAAGATTTTTAAACAGATTCCTCATGTCCTAAAAACGTCTGAAAAAATAACGTTTCAGTCAAAAAAATCTTTTGTGCTTTCCTCTTAATAATAACAAAAGATTTTTAAACAGATTCCCATGTCCTAAAAACGTCTGTAAAAATAACGTTTAAGTCAAAAAATCTTTTGTGCTTTCCTCTAATAATAACAAAAAAATTTTTAAAATGATTCTATGTCCTAAAAACGTCTGTAAAAATAACGTTTCAGTCAAAAAATCTTTTGTGCTTTCCTCTTAATAATAAAAGATTTTTAAACAGATTCCCATGTCCTAAAAACGTCTGTAAAAATAACGTTTAAGTCAAAAAATCTTTGTGCTTTCCTCTTAATAATAACAAAAAGATTTTTAAACAGATTCCCATGTCCTAAAACGTCTGTAAAAATAACGTTTAAGTCAAAAAATCTTTTGTGCTTTCCTCTTAATAATAACAAAAAGATTTTTAAACAGATTCTATGTCCTAAAAACGTCTGTAAAAATAACGTTTAAGTCAAAAATCTTTTGTGCTTTCCTCTTAATAATAACAAAAAGATTTTTAAACAGATTCCCATGTCCTAAAAACGTCTGTAAAAATAACGTTTCAGTCAAAAAATCTTTTGTGCTTTCCACTTAATAATAAAAGATTTTTAAACAGATTCCCATGTCCTAAAAACGTCTGTAAAAATAACGTTTAAGTCAAAAATCTTTTCTGCTTTCCTTTAATAATAAAAGATTTTTAAACAGATTCCCAAGTCCTAAAACGTCTGTAAAAATAACGTTTAAGTCAAAAAAATCTTTGTGCTTTCCTCTCTTAATAATAAAAGATTTTAAACAGATTCCCAAGTCCTAAAACGTCTGTAAAAATAAACGTTTAAGTCAAAAAATCTTTTGTGCTTTCCTCTTAATAATAACAAAAAGATTTTTAAACAGATTCCCATGTCCTAAAACGTCTGTAAAAATAACGTTTAAGTCAAAAAATCTTTTGTGCTTTCCTCTTAATAATAACAAAAAGATTTTTAAACAGATTCCCATGTCCTAAAAACGTCTGTAAAAATAATCTGCTTCTTGTCAAAAAATCTTTTGTGCTTTCCTCTTAATAATAACAAAAAGATTTTTAAACAGATTCCCATGTCCTAAAAACGTCTGTAAAAATAACGTTTCAGTCAAAAAATCTTTTGTGCTTTCCACTTAATAATAAAAGATTTTAAACAGATTCCCATGTCCTAAAAACGTCTGTAAAAATAACGTTTAAGTCAAAAAAATCTTTGTGCTTTCCTCTTAATAATAACAAAAAAATTTTTAAACAGATTCCCATGTCCTCTAAAACGTCTGTAAAAATAACGTTTCAGTCAAAAAATCTTTTGTGCTTTCCTCTTAATAATAAAAGATTTTTTAAACAGATTCCTCATGTCCTAAAAACGTCTGTAAAAATAACGTTTAAGTCAAAAATCTTTTGTGCTTTCCTCACACAACAAAAAAAGATTTTTAAACAGATTCCCCATGTCCTAAAAACGTCTGTAAAAATAACGTTTAAGTCAAAAATCTTTTGTGTTTTCCTTAATAATAACAAAAGATTTTTAAATAGATTCAATAAGTCCTAAAAACGGTCTGTAAAAATAACGTTTAAGTCAAAAAATCTTTTGTGCTTTCCTCTTAATAATAACAAAAAGATTTTTAAACAGATTCCCATGTCCTAAAAACGTCTGTAAAAATAACGTTTCAGTCAAAAAAATCTTTTGTGCTTTCCACTTAATAATAAAAGATTTTTAAACAGATTCCCATGTCCTAAAACGTCTGTAAAAATAACGTTTAAGTCAAAAAATCTTTTTCGCTTTCCTCTTAATAATAAAAGATTTTTAAATAGATTCCCAAGTCCTAAAAAACGTCTAAAAATAACGTTTAAGTCAAAAAATCTTTGTGCTTTTCTCTTAATAATAAAAGATTTTTAAACAGATTCCCAAGTCCTAAAAACGTCTGTAAAAATAACGTTTAAGTCAAAAAATCTTTTGTGCTTTCCTCTTAATAATAACAAAAAGATTTTTAAACAGATTCTGGCGTCCTAAAACGTCTGTAAAAATAACGTTTAAGTCAAAAAAATCTTTTGTGCTTTCCTTAATAATAACAAAAAGATTTTTAAACAGATTCCCATGTCCTAAAAACGTCTGTAAAAATAACGTTTAAGTCAAAAAATCTTTGTGCTTTCCTCTTAATAATAACAAAAAGATTTTTAAACAGATTCCCATGTCCTAAAAACGTCTGTAAAAATAACGTTTCAGTCAAAAAATCTTTTGTGCTTTCCACTTAATAATAAAAGATTTTTAAACAGATTCCCATGTCCTAAAAACGTCTGTAAAAATAACGCTTAAGTCAAAAATCTTTTCTGCTTTCCTCTTAATAATAACAAAAAGATTTTTAAACAGATTCCCATGTCCTAAAAACGTCTGAAAAATAACGTTTCAGCCAAAAAATCTTTAGCTCCACACACCAAAAGATTTTTAAACAGATTCCCATGTCCTAAAAACGTCTGTAAAAATAACGTTTAAGTCAAAAAAATCTTTTGTGCTTTCCTCTTTAATAATAACAAAAAAGATTTTTAAACAGATTCCCATGTCCTAAAAACGTCTGTAAAAATAACGTTTCAGCTTCAAAAAAATCTTTTGTGCTTTCCTCTTTTTAATAATAAAAGATTTTTAAACAGATTCCCATGTCCTAAAAACGTCTGTAAAAATAACGTTTAAGTCAAAAAATCTTTTGTGCTTTCCTCTTTAATAATAACAAAAAGATTTTTAAACAGATTCCCATGTCCTAAAAACGTCTGTAAAAATAACGTTTAAGTCAAAAAATCTTTTGTGCTTTCCTCTTAATAATAACAAAAAGATTTTTAAACAGATTCCCATGTCCTAAAAACGTCTGTAAAAATAACGTTTCAGTCAAAAAATCTTTTGTGCTTCTCTTAATAATAACAAAAAGATTTTTAAACAGATTCCCATGTCCTAAAAACGTCTGTAAAAATAACGTTTAAGTCAAAAAATCTTTTGTGCTTTCCTCTTAATAATAACAAAAAGATTTTTAAACAGATTCCCATGTCCTAAAAACGTCTGTAAAAATAACGTTTAAGTCAAAAAAATCTTTTGTGCTTTCCTCTTAATAATAACAAAAAGATTTTTAAACAGATTCCCATGTCCTAAAAACGTCTGTAAAAATAATCGTTTAAGTCAAAAAATCTTTGTGCTTTCCTCTTAATAATAACAAAAAGATTTTTAAACAGATTCCCCATGTCCTAAAAACGTCTGTAAAAATAACGTTTAAGTCAAAAAATCTTTTGTGCTTTCCTCTTAATAATAACAAAAAGATTTTTAAACAGATTCCCATGTCCTAAAAACGTCTGTAAAAATAACGTTTAAGTCAAAAATCTTTTGTGCTTTCCTCTTAATAATAACAAAAAGATTTTTAAACAGATTCTATGTCCTTAAAAACGTCTGTAACGTTTTAAGTCAAAAAATCTTTGTGCTTTCCTCTTAATAATAACAAAAAGATTTTTAAACAGATTCCCATGTCCTAAAAACGTCTGTAAAAATAACGTTTAAGTCAAAAAATCTTTTGTGCTTTCCTCTTAATAATAACAAAAAGATTTTTAAACAGATTCCCATGTCCTAAAAAACGTCTGTAAAAATAACGTTTCAGTCAAAAAATCTTTTGTGCTTTCCTCGTAATAATAACAAAAAGATTTTTAAACAGATTCCTATGTCCTAAAAAACGTCTGTAAAAATAACGTTTAAGTCAAAAAATCTTTGTGCTTTCCTCTTAATAATAACAAAAAGATTTTTAAACAGATTCCCATGTCCTAAAAACGTCTGTAAAAATAACGTTTAAGTCAAAAAATCTTTTGTGCTTTCCTCTTTAATAATAACAAAAAGATTTTTAAACAGATTCCCATGTCCTAAAAACGTCTGTAAAAATACCAGTCAAAAATCTTTAAGTTTCTCTTAATAATAAAGATTTTTAAACAGATTCCCATGTCCTAAAAACGTCTGTAAAAATAACGTTTAAGTCAAAAAATCTTTTGTGCTTTCTCTTAATAATAACAAAAAAAGATTTTTAAACAGATTCCCATGTCCGGCAAAAGCGTCTGTAAAAATAACGTTTAAGTCAAAAAATCTTTTGTGCTTTCCTCTTAATAATAACAAAAAGATTTTTAAACAGATTCCCATGTCCTAAAAACGTCTGTAAAAATAACGTTTAAGTCAAAAAATCTTTTGTGCTTTCCTCTTAATAATAACAAAAAGATTTTTAAACAGATTCCCATGTCCTAAAAACGTCTGTAAAAATAACGTTTAAGTCAAAAAATCTTTTGTGCTTTCCTCTTAATAATAACAAAAAGATTTTTAAACAGATTCCCATGTCCTAAAAACGTCTGTAAAAATAACGTTTCAGTCAAAAAATCTTTTGTGCTTTCCTCGTAATAATAACAAAAAGATTTTTAAACAGATTCCCATGTCCTAAAAACGTCTGTAAAAATAACGTTTAAGTCAAAAAATCTTTTGTGCTTTCCTCTTAATAATAACAAAAAGATTTTTAAACAGATTCCCATGTCCTAAAAACGTCTGTAAAAATAACGTTTAAGACAAAAAATCTTTTGTGCTTTCCTCTTAATAATAACAAAAAGATTTTTAAACAGATTCCCATGTCCTAAAAACGTCTGTAAAAATAACGTTTCAGTCAAAAAATCTTTTGTGCTTTCCTCTTAATAATAAAAGATTTTTAAACAGATTCCCATGTCCTAAAAACGTCTGTAAAAATAACGTTTAAGTCAAAAAATCTTTTGTGCTTTCCTCTTAATAATAACAAAAAGATTTTTAAACAGATTCCCATGTCCTAAAAACGTCTGTAAAAATAACGTTTAAGTCAAAAAATCTTTTGTGCTTTCCTCTTAATAATAACAAAAAGATTTTTAAACAGATTCCCATGTCCTAAAAACGTCTGAAAAAATAACGTTTCAGTCAAAAAAATCTTTTGTGCTTTCCTCTTAATAATAACAAAAAGATTTTTAAACAGATTCCCATGTCCTAAAAACGTCTGTAAAAATAACGTTTAAGTCAAAAAATCTTTTGTGCTTTCCTCTTAATAATAATAAAAAGATTTTTAAACAGATTCCCATGTCCTAAAAACGTCTGTAAAAATAACGTTTAAGTCAAAAAATCTTTTGTGCTTTCCTCTTAATAATAACAAAAAGATTTTTAAACAGATTCCCATGTCCTAAAAACGTCTGTAAAAATAACGTTTCAGTCAAAAAATCTTTTGTGCTTTCCTCTTAATAATAAAAGATTTTTAAACAGATTCCCATGTCCTAAAAACGTCTGTAAAAATAACGTTTAAGTCAAAAAATCTTTTGTGCTTTCCTCTTAATAATAACAAAAAGATTTTTAAACAGATTCCCATGTCCTAAAAACGTCTGTAAAAATAACGTTTAAGTCAAAAAATCTTTTGTGCTTTCCTCTTAATAATAACAAAAAGATTTTTAAACAGATTCCCATGTCCTAAAAACGTCTGAAAAAATAACGTTTCAGTCAAAAAAATCTTTTGTGCTTTCCTCTTAATAATAACAAAAAGATTTTTAAACAGATTCCCATGTCCTAAAAACGTCTGTAAAAATAACGTTTATGTCAAAAAATCTTTTGTGCTTTCCTCTTAATAATAACAAAAAAATTTTTAAACAGATTCTCATATGTCCCAAAAACTGTAAAATAACGTTTCAGCCAAAAATCTTTGCCTCTTGAATAATAAAGATTTTTTAAACATCTCCCATGTCTCAAAACGTCTGTAAAAGACCATGCAGTTTGCACTCAGTTTCTAATAAGAACAAAAAGATTTTTAAATGATTCCCATGTCCCAAAAAACTTGTAAAAATAACGTTTAAGTCAAAAAATCTTTGTGCTTCAATAATAAAATAAAAAGATTTTAAACATTCACAATCAAAAACGTCTGTAAAAAATAATTGTTTAAGCCAAAAATTTTTGTGCTTCCCTTAATACAACAAAAGATTTTTAAACAAGGGATTCCATGTCCTAAAACGTCTGTAAAATAATACAGCCGTACCCAGTTTCTAATAATAACAACAAAAAGATTTTTAAACAGATTCATGTCCAAAAATGTCTGCATGAATGTTTAAGTCAAAAATCCTTGAAGCTTCAATAATAACAAAAAGATTTTTAAACAGATTCCATGTCTTCAAAATGTTCAAAATAATGTTTAGTTTCAAAAAAATCTTTGAAGTTTTATCAGCTAACAGTATTTTTAACAGATTTACATGTCCTAAAAACGTCTGTAAAAATAATGTTTAAGTCAAAAAATCTTTTGTGCTTTCCTCTAATAATAACAAAAATATTTTAAACAGATTCCATGCCCTAAAAACGTTCAAAATAACGTTTGAGTCAAAAAATCTTTGTGCTTTCTACAATAATAAAAAGATTTTTAAACATCTCATGTCCAAAAACGTCTGTAAAATGGAATGCTAATAAAAATCTTTTGTGCTTTCCTCTTATACAATGTGTGATTTTTAAACAGATTCATGTCCAAAAACGTCTGTAAAAATAAGTTGTCAAAAAATCTGTGCTTTTCTTACAATAACAAAGATTTTTTAAACAGATTCCCATGTCCAAAAAATTGTAAAAATAACGTTTTGGTCAAAAACTTTTCAGGTTTCTAATAAGGCCATAAAAATATTTTTAAACAGATCTCATGTCCTAAAAACGTCTAAAATAACGAAAAGCAAGTCAAAAAATCTTTGTGCTTTCCATAATAACAAAAAGATTTTTAAAACAGATTCTTAAGTGCCCAAAAATACCTGTAAAAATAATTGTTAAGCCAAAAATCCTTTGTGCCTCTTAATAATAAACAAAAAGACTTTTTAAACAGATTCCCATGTCCCAAAACACCAAAATAATTGTTAAGCCAAAAAAATTTTTTTTAGGCTTTTCTTAATAATGAAACAAAAAGATTTTTAAACAGATCTCTATGTCCAAAACAACTGTAAAATAACGTTAAGCCAAAAATTTTTTTGTAGCTTCTCTTAATAATATCAAAAGATTTTTAAACAGATTCCCATGTCCCAAAAAATTACCCCAAAAATAATAATTGCTGTCAAAAAATCTTTTTGTGCTTTTCTCTTAATAATAACAAAAAGATTTAAACAGATTCCCATATTCTAGAAAACGTCTGTAAAAATAATACAGTCAAAAAATCTTTTGTGCTTTCCTCCTTTACAATAACAAAAGATTTTTAAACAGATTCCGGCGTCCTAAAACGTTCAAAAATAATGTTTAAGTCAAAAAACTTTTTGTGCTTTCCCTAATAATTTTCAACAAAAAAAGATTTTTAAACAGATTCCGCCCTAAAAACCAAAATAACGTTTTCAAGCCAAAAAAAATCTTTGTGCTTTCCACAATAACAAAAGATTTTTAAACATCCACGTGTCCTAAAAACGCCTGGCAAAAATAACGTTTAAGTCAAAAATGAAGTTTCTCTTAATAATAACAAAAGATTTTTTAAACAGATTCTCATGTCCTAAAACGTCTGTAAAAATAATCTAAAGGAAGTCAAAAACTTTTGAAGCTTTTCTTTAATAATAACAAAGATTTTTAAAACAGATTCTGAAACCTTCAAAAACGTCTGTAAAAATAATTGTTTTAAGTCAAAAAAAAATCTTTGTGCTTTCCTCTAATAATAATAATAAAAAGATTTTTTAAAAATGATTCCCATGTCCCAAAAACGTCTAAAAAATAACACAGAAAAGTCACAAAAAATCTTTTGTAGTTTCAATAACAAAAAGATTTTAAAAATATCTCCCATGTCCAAAACGTCTGTAAAAATAACGTTTAAGTCGCGCACGGTGCTTTTCCTTAATAATAAAAGATTTTTAAACAGATTCCATGTTCTTAAAAATAGTCTGTAAAAATAATTTGTCAAAAACTTTGTGCTTCTTAATAATAAAAGATTTTTTAAACAGATTCCCATGTCCTAAAAATGTAAAAATAATTTGAAGTCAAAAATTTTTGTGCTTTCCTTAATAATAACAAAAGATTTTTAAACACTGTATGTCCCAAAAATGTTTGTAAAAATAATTTATTTAGTCAAAAATCTTTTGTGCTATCCTCTTAATAATAACAAAAAGATTTTTATACAGATTCCCATGTCCTAAAAACGTCTGTAAAAATAACGTTTAAGTCAAAAAAATCTTTTGTGCTTTCCTCTTAATAATAACAAAAGATTTTTAAACAGATTCCCATGTCCTAAAAACGTCTGTAAAAATAACGTTTAAGTCAAAAAAATCTTTTGTGCTTTCCTCTTAATAATAACAAAAAGATTTTTAAACAGATTCCCATGTCCTAAAAACGTCTGTAAACATAACTTTTAAGTCAAAAAATCTTTTGTGCTTTCCTCTTAATAATAACAAAAAGATTTTTAAACAGATTCCCATGTCCTAAAAACGTCTGTAAAAATAACGTTTCAGTCAAAAAATCTTTTGTGCTTTCCTCTTAATAATAAAAGATTTTTAAACAGATTCCCATGTCCTAAAAACGTCTGTAAAAATAACGTTTAAGTCAAAAAATCTTTTGTGCTTTCCTCTTAATAGTAACAAAAAGATTTTTAAACAGATTCCCATGTCCTAAAAACGTCTGTAAAAATAACGTTTAAGTCAAAAAATCTTTTGTGCTTTACTCTTAATAATAACAAAAAGATTTTTAGACAGATTCCCATGTCCTAAAAACGTCTGTAAAAATAACGTTTAAGTCAAAAAAATCTTTTGTGCTTTCCTCTTAATAATAACAAAAAGATTTTTAAACAGATTCCCATGTCCTAAAAACGTCTGTAAAAATAACGTTTAAGTCAAAAAAATCTTTTGTGCTTTCCTCTTAATAATAACAAAAAGATTTTTAAACAGATTCCCATGTCCTAAAAACGTCTGTAAAAATAACGTTTAAGTCAAAAAATCTTTTGTGCTTTCCTCTTAATAATAACAAAAAGATTTTTAAACAGATTCCCATGTCCTAAAAACGTCTGTAAAAATAACGTTTAAGTCAAAAAAATCTTTTGTGCTTTCCTCTTAATAATAACAAAAAGATTTTTAAACAGATTCCCATGTCCTAAAAACGTCTGTAAAAATAACGTTTAAGTCAAAAAATCTTTTGTGCTTTCCTCTTAATAATAACAAAAAGATTTTTAAACAGATTCCCATGTCCTAAAAACGTCTGTAAAAATAACGTTTAAGTCAAAAAATCTTTTGTGCTTTCCTCTTAATAATAACAAAAAGATTTTTAAACAGATTCCCATGTCCTAAAAACGTCTGTAAAAATAACGTTTAAGTCAAAAAATCTTTTGTGCTTTCCTCTTAATAATAACAAAAAGATTTTTATACAGATTCCCATGTCCTAAAAACGTCTGTAAAAATAACGTTTAAGTCAAAAAAATCTTTTGTGCTTTCCTCTTAATAATAAAAAAAAGATTTTTAAACAGATTCCCATGTCCTAAAAACGTCTGTAAAAATAACGTTTAAGTCAAAAAAATCTTTTGTGCTTTCCTCTTAATAATAACAAAAAGATTTTTAAACAGATTCCCATGTCCTAAAAACGTATGTAAAAATAACGTTTAAGTCAAAAAATCTTTTGTGCTTTCCTCTTAATAATAACAAAAAGATTTTTAAACAGATACCCATGTCCTAAACACGTCTGTAAAAATAACGTTTAAGTCAAAAAATCTTTTGTGCTTTCCTCTTAATAATAACAAAAAGATTTTTAAACAGATTCCCATGTCCTAAAAACGTCTGTAAAAATAACGTTTAAGTCAAAAAATCTTTTGTGCTTTCCTCTTAATAATAACAAAAAGATTTTTAAACAGATTCCCATGTCCTAAAAACGTCTGTAAAAATAACGTTTAAGTCAAAAAATCTTTTGTGCTTTCCTCTTAATAATAACAAAAAGATTGTTAAACAGATTCCCATGTCCTAAAAACGTCTGTAAAAATAACGTTTAAGTCAAAAAATCTTTTGTGCTTTCGTCTTAATAATAACAAAAGATTTTTAAACAGATTCCCATGTCCTAAAAACGTCTGTAAAAATAACGTTTAAGTCAAAAAAATCTTTTGTGCTTTCCTCTTAATAATGGTGCGAAACAGATTCGTATCACAAAACGTCTGTAAAAATAACGTTTAAGTCAAAATCTTTTGACACTTTCCTCTTAATAATAACAAAAGATTTTTAAACAGATTCCCATGTCTGAAAACGTCTGTAAAAATAACGTTTAAGTCAAAAAATCTTTTGTGCTTTCCTCTTAATAATAACAAAAAGATTTTTAAACAGATTCCCATGTCCTAAAACGTCCTTAAAAATAGCAGATAAGTCAAAAAATCTTTTGTTGTATCTTATTATGTAAAAAGATTTTTAAACGGATTCCCATGTCCTAAAAACGTCTGTAAAAATAACGTTTAAGTCAAAAAATCTTTTGTGCTTTCCTCTTAATAATAACAAAAAGATTCATAAACAGATTCCCATGTCCTAAAAACGTCTGTAAAAATAACGTTTAAGTCAAAAAATCTTTTGTGCTTTCCTCTGTATGTAAAAAAGATTTTTAAACAGATTTATGTCCACAAAACGTCTATGAAAATAACGTTTAAGTCAAAAATCTTTGTGCTTTCCTCTTAATAATAACAAAAGATTTTTAAGCAATTCCATGTCCTAAAAACGTCTGTAAATAACGTTTAAGTCAAAAAATCTTTGTACTTTTCTCTTAATAATAACAAAAGATTTTTAAACAGATTCCCTTATCCCTAAAACGTCTGTGAAAATAACATTAAAGTCAAAAAATCTTTTGTGCTTTCCTCTTAATAATAACAAAAAGATTTTTAAACAGTTCCCATGTCCTAAAAACGTCTGAAAAAATAACGTTTAAGTCAAAAAATCTTTTGTGCTTTCCTCTTAATAATAACAAAAGATTTTTAAACAGATTCCCATGTATGTAAAAACGTCTGAAAAAATAACGTTTAAGTCAAAAAATCTTTTGTGCTTTCCTCTTAATAATAACAAAAAGATTTTTAAACGGATTTCCATGTCCTAAAAACGTCTGTAAAAATAACGTTTTAAGTCAAAAATCTTTGTGCTTTCCTCTTAATAATAACAAAGATTTTTAAACAGATTCACCATGTCCTAAAAACGTCTGAAAAAATAACGTTTAAGTCAAAAAATCTTTTGTGCTTTCCTCTTAATAATAACAAAAAGATTTTTGGCTTGGTTATGTCCTAAAAAACGTCTGTAAAAATAACGTTTTAAGTCAAAAAAATCTTTTTGTAACTTTCCTCTTAATAATAACAAAAAGATTTTTTAAACAGATTCCCATGTCCTAAAAACGTCTGAAAAAATAACGTTTAAGTCAAAAAATCTTTAGTGCTTTCCTCTTAATAATAACAAAAAGATTTTTAAAACGAATTCCCATGTCCTAAATACGTCTGTAAAAATAACGTTTAAGTCAAAAATCTTTTTGTGCTTTCCTCTTAATAACAAAAAGATTTTTAAACAGATTCCCATGTCCTAAAAACGTCTGAAAAAATAACGTTAAGTCAAAAAATCTTTGTGCTTTCCTCTTAATAATAACAAAAAAGATTTTTAAACAGATTCACTGTCCTAAAAACGTCTGTAAAAATAACGTTTAAGTCAAAAATATTTTTATGCTTTCCTCTTAATAATAACAAAAAGATTTTTAAACGAATTCATATCCTAAAAACGTCTGTAAAAATAACGTTTAAGTCAAAAAATCTTTTGTGCTTTCCTCTTAATAATAACAAAAGATTTTTAAACGAATTCCATGTCCTAAAAACGTCTGTAAAAATAACGTTTAAGTCAAAAAAATCTTTGTGCTTTCCTATTAATAATAACAAAAAGATTTTTAAACAATTCCCATGTCCTAAAAACGTCTGCAAAAATAACGTTTAAGTCAAAAAATCTTTGTGCTTTTATAATAATAACAAAAGATTTTTAAACGAATTCCCATGTCTACAAAAACGTCTCTGTAAAAATAACGTTTAAGTTAAAAAAATCTTTTGTGCTTTCCTCTTAATAATAACAAAAAGATTTTTAAACAGATTCCCATGTCCTAAAAACGTCTGTAAAAATAACGTTTAAGTCAAAAAATCTTTTGTGCTTTCCTCATAATAATAACAAAAAGATTTTTAAACAGATTCCCATGTCCTAAAAACGTCTGTAAAAATAACATTTAGAAGTCAAAAAATCTTTTGTGCTTTCCTCTTAATAATAACAAAAAGATTTTTAAACAGATTCCCATGTCCCAAAAAACGTCTGTAAAAATAACGTTTAAGTCAAAAAATCTTTTTGTGCTTTCCTCTTAATAATAACAAAAAAGATTTTTAAACAGATTCCACATGTCCTAAAAACGTCTGGAAAAATAACGTTTAAATCAAAAAATCTTTTGTGCTTTCCTCTTAATAATAACAAAAAGATTTTTTAAACAATTCCCATGTCTAAAAACGTCTGTAAAAATAACATTTGGGAACAAAAAATCTTGTGCTTTCCTCTTAATAATAACAAAACGATTTTTAAACGAATTCCCATGTCCTAAAAACGTCTGTAAAAATAACATTTCAGTCAAAAATCTTTTGTGCTTTCCTCTTAATAATAACAAAAAGATTTTTAAACAGACACCCATGTCTAAAAACGTCTGTAAAAATAACATTTTAAGTCAAAAAATCTTTTGTGCTTTCCTCTTAATAATAACAAAAAAGATTTTTAAACAGATTCCATGTCCTAAAAACGTCTGAAAAAATAACGTTTAAGTCAAAAAATCTTTTGTGCTTTCCTCTTATTAATAAAAGATTTTTAAACAGACTCCATGTCCTAAAAACGTCTGAAAAAATAACGTTTAAGTCAAAAAATCTTTTGTCTTTCCTCTTAATAATAACAAAAAGATTTTTAAACAGATTCCCATGTCCTAAAAACGTCTGTAAAAATAACGTTTAAGTCAAAAAATCTTTTGTGCTTTCCTCTTAATAATAACAAAGATTTTTTAAACAGATTCATACTCCTAAAAACGTCTGAAAAAATAACGTTTAAGTCAAAAAATCTTTAATTGCTTTCCTCTTAATAATAACAAAAAGATTTTTAAACAGATTCCCATGTCCTAAAAACGTCTGTAAAAATAACGTTTAACAAAAAATATTTGTGCTTTCCTCTTAAGAATAACAAAAAGATTTTTAAACAGATTCCCATGTCTAAAAACGTCTGAAAAAATAACGTTTAAGTCAAAAAATATTTTGTGCTTTCCTCTTAATAATAACAAAAAAGATTTTTAAACAGATTCCCATGTCCTAAAAACGTCTGTAAAAATAACGTTTAAGTCAAAAAATCTTTTGTGCTTTCCTCTTAATAATAAAAGATTTTTAAACAGATTCCATGTCCTAAAAACGTCTGTAAAAATAACGTTTAAGTCAAAAAATCTTTTGTGCTTTCCTCTTATTAATAACAAAAAAATTTTAAACAGATTCCCATGTCCTAAAAACGTCTGTGAAAATAACGTTTAAGTCAAAAAATCTTTTGTGCTTTCCTCTTAATAATAACAAAAGATTTTTAAACAGATTCCAGCAATCCTAAACGTCTGTAAAAATAACGTTTAAGTCAAAAAATCTTTTGTCCTTTCCTCTTAATAATAACAAAAAAGATTTTTAAACAGATTCCCCATGTCCTAAAAACGTCTGTAAAATAACGTTTAAGTCAAAAAAATCTTTTGTGCTTTCCTCTTAATAATAACAAAAAGATTTTTAAAAAGATTCCCATGTCCTAAAAACGTCTGTAAAAATAACGTTTGTCAAAAAAATCTTTTTTGTGCTTTCCTCTTAATAATAACAAAAAGATTTTTTAAACAGATTCCCATGTCCTAAAAACGTCTGTAAAAATAACGTTTAAGTCAAAAAATCTTTTTGTGCTTTCCTCTTAATAATAACAAAAGATTTTTAAACAGATTCCTAGCGTCCTAAAAACGTCTGTAAAAATAACGTTTAAGTCAAAAAATCTTTTGTGCTTTCCTCTTAATAATAACAAACAGATTTTTAAACAGATTCCCATGTCCTAAAAACGTCTGTAAAAATAACGTTTAAGTCAAAAAATCTTTTGTGCTTTCCTCTTAATAATAACAAAAAGATTTTTAAACAGATTCCTATGTCCTAAAAACGTCTGTAAAAATAACGTTTTAAGTCAAAAAATCTTTTGTGCTTTCCTTAATAATAACAAAAACATTTTTAAACAGATTCCCATGTCCCAAAAACGTCTGTAAAAATAACGCTTCTTTAAGTCAAAAAATCTTTTGTGCTTTTCCTCTTAATAATAACAAAAAGATTTTTAAACAGATTCCCATGTCCTAAAAACGTCTGTAAAAATAACGTTTAAGTCAAAAAATCTTTTGTGCTTTCCTCTTAATAATAACAAAAAGATTTTTAAACAGATTCCCATGTCCTAAAAACGTCTGAAAAATAACGTTTAAGTCAAAAATCTTTTGTGCTTTCTTAATAATAACAAAAAGATTTTTAAACAGATTCCCATGTCCTAAAACGTCTGTAAAAATAACGTTTAGTCAAAAAAATCTTTTGGGTTTCTCTTAATAATAACAAAAAGATTTTTAAACAGATTCCCGCGTCCTAAAAACGTCTGAAAAAATAACGTTTAAGTCAAAAAATCTTAGTGCTTTCCTCTTAATAATAACAAAAAGATTTTTAAACAGATTCCCATGTCCCAAAAACGTCTGTAAAAATAACGTTTAAGTCAAAAAATCTTTTTGTGCTTTCCTCTTAATAATAACAAAAAGATTTTTAAACAGATTCCCATGTCCTAAAAACGTCTGAAAAAATAACGTTTAAGTCAAAAAATCTTTGTGCTTTCTCTTAATAATAACAAAAAGATTTTTAAAAAGATTCCTATGTCCTAAAACGTCTGTAAAATAACGTTTAAGTCAAAAAATCTTTGTGCTTTCCTCTTAATAATAAAAGATTTTTAAACAGATTCCCATGTCCCAAAAACGTCTGTAAAAATAACGTTAAGTCAAAAAATCTTTTGTGCTTTCCTCTTAATAATAACAAAAAGATTTTTAAACAGATTCCCATGTCCTAAAACGTCTGTAAAAATAACGTTTAAGTCAAAAAATCTTTTGTGCTTTCCTCTTAATAATAACAAAAAGATTTTTAAACAGATTCCTCTATGTCCTAAAAAATGTCTGTAAAAATAACGTTTAAGTCAAAAAATCTTTTGTGCTTTCCCTTAATAATAACAAAAAGATTTTTAAACAGATTCCCATGTCCTAAAAACGTCTGTAAAAATAACGTTTAAGTCAAAAATCTTGTGCTTTCCTCTAATAATAACAAAAAGATTTTTAAACAGATTCTAAGAACTCAAAACGTCTGTAAAAATAACGCTTAAGTCAAAAAATCTTTGTGCTTTCCTCTTAATAATAACAAAAAGATTTTTAAACAGATTCCCATGTCCTAAAAACGTCTGTAAAAATAACGTTTGTCAAAAAATCTTTTGTGCTTTCCTCTTAATAATAACAAAAAGATTTTAAATGATTCCCGCGTCCTAAAAACGTCTGGAAAAATAATTATTAAGTCAAAAAATCTTTTTGTGCTTTCCTCTTAATAATAACAAAAAAAGATTTTTAAACAGATTCCCATGTCCTAAAACGTCTTGTAAAAATAACGTTTAAGTCAAAAAATCTTTTGTGGGTTTTCCTCTTAATAATAACAAAAAGATTTTTAAACAGATTCCCATGTCCTAAAAACGTCTGTAAAAATAATTGCCCAGTCAAAAAATCTTTTGTGTGCTTTCCTTCATTAATAACAAAAAGATTTTTAAACAGATACCCATGTCCTAAAACGTCTGTAAAAATAACGTTTAAGTCAAAAAAATCTTTGTGCTCTCTTAATAATAACAAAAGAATTTAAACAGATTCCCCATGTCCTGAAAATGTCTGAAAAAATAACGTTTAAGTCAAAAAATCTTTGTGCTTTCCTCTAATAAAAAAGATTTTTAAACAGATTCCCATGTCCTAAAACGTCTGTAAAAATAACGTTTAAGTCAAAAAATCTTTTGTGCTTTCCTCTTAATAATAACAAAAAGATTTTTTTAAACAGATTCCCATGTCCTAAAAACGTCTGGAAAATAACGTTTAAGTCAAAAAATCTTTTGTGCTTTTCCTCTTAATAATAACAAAAAGATTTTTAAACAGATTCCCATGTCCTAAACGTCTGTAAAAATAACGTTTAAGTCAAAAAATCTTTTGTGCTTTCTGCCAATAACAAAAAGATTTTTAAACAGATTCCTATGTCCTAAAAACGTCTGTAAAAATAACGTTTAAGTCAAAAAATCTTTTTGTGCTTCCTCTTAATAATAACAAAAAGATTTTTAAACAGATTTTGAAGTGTCCTAAAAACGTCTGTAAAAATAACGTTTAAGTCAAAAAATTTTTTGTGCTTTCCTCTTAATAATAACAAAAAGATTTTTAAACAGATTCCCATGTCCCAAAAACGTCTGAAAAAATAACGTTTAAGTCAAAAAATCTTGTGCTTTCCTCCATTACCAACAAAAAGATTTTTAAACAGATTCCCGCGTCCTAAAACGTCTGTAAAAATAATTCGTTTAAGCTCAAAAAATCTTTTTTGTGCTTTCCTTAATAATAACAAAAAGATTTTTAAACAGATTCCCATGTCCTAAAAACGTCTGAAAAATAACGTTTAAGTCAAAAAATCTTTAGTGCTTTCCTTCATTAAATAACAAAAAGATTTTTAAACAGATTCCTCATGTCATAAAACGTCTGTAAAAATAATTACTTAAGTCAAAAAAATCTTTTTTGTGCTTCTTATTAATAACAAAAAGATTTTTAAACAGATTCCCATGTCCTAAAAACGTCTGAAAAAATAATTGCTTTAAGCTGCAATCTTTTGTGCTTTCCTCTTAATAATAACAAAAAGATTTTTAAACAGATTCCCATGTCCTAAAAACGTCTGAAAAAATAACGTTTAAGTCAAAAATCTTTTGTGCTTTCCTCTTAATAATAACAAAAAGATTTTTAAACAGATTCCCATGTCCTAAAACGTCTGTAAAAATAACGTTTAAGTCAAAAATCTTTTGTGCTTTCCTCTTAATAATAACAAAAAGATTTTTAAACAGATTCCCATGTCCTAAAAACGTCTGAAAAATAACGTTTAAGTCAAAAAAATCTTTAGTGCTTTCCTCTAATAATAACAAAAAGATTTTTTAAACACATTCCCATGTCATAAAAACGTCTGTAAAAATAACGTTTAAGTCAAAAAATCTTTTGTGCTTTCCTCTTAATAATAACAAAAAGATTTTTAAACAGATTCCCATGTCCTAAAAACGTCTGAAAAAATAACGTTTAAGTCAAAAAATCTTTTGTGCTTTCCTCTTAATAATAACAAAAAGATTTTTAAACAGATTCCCATGTCCTAAAAACGTCTGTAAAAATAACGTTTAAGTCAAAAAATCTTTTGTGCTTTCCTCTTAATAATAACAAAAAGATTTTTAAACAGATTCCCATGTCCTAAAAACGTCTGTAAAAATAACGTTTAAGTCAAAAAATCTTTTGTGCTTTCCTCTTAATAATAACAAAAAGATTTTTAAACAGATTCCCATGTCCTAAAAACGTCTGGAAAAATAACGTTTAAGTCAAAAAATCTTTTGTGCTTTCCTCTTAATAATAACAAAAAGATTTTTAAACAGATTCCCATGTCCTAAAAACGTCTGTAAAAATAACGTTTAAGTCAAAAAATCTTTTGTGCTTTCCTCTTAATAATAACAAAAAGATTTTTAAACAGATTCCCATGTCCTAAAAACGTCTGTAAAAATAACGTTTAAGTCAAAAAATCTTTTGTGCTTTCCTCTTAATAATAACAAAAAGATTTTTAAACAGATTCCCATGTCCTAAAAACGTCTGTAAAAATAACGTTTAAGTCAAAAAATCTTTTGTGCTTTCCTCTTAATAATAACAAAAAGATTTTTAAACAGATTCCCATGTCCTAAAAACGTCTGTAAAAATAACGTTTAAGTCAAAAAATCTTTTGTGCTTTCCTCTTAATAATAACAAAAAGATTTTTAAACAGATTCCCATGTCCTAAAAACGTCTGTAAAAATAACGTTTAAGTCAAAAAATCTTTTGTGCTTTCCTCTTAATAATAACAAAAAGATTTTTAAACAGATTCCCATGTCCTAAAAACGTCTGTAAAAATAACGTTTAAGTCAAAAAATCTTTTGTGCTTTCCTCTTAATAATAACAAAAAGATTTTTAAACAGATTCCCATGTCCTAAAAACGTCTGGAAAAATAACGTTTAAGTCAAAAAATCTTTTGTGCTTTCCTCTTAATAATATCAAAAAGATTTTTAAACAGATTCGCATGCCCTAAAAACGTCTTAAAAATAACGTTCAAGTCAAAAATCTTTTTTTGTGCTTTCTTAATAACAAAAGATTTTTAAACAGATTCCCATGTCTCTAAAAAACGTTCAGAAACAACGTTTAAGTCAAAAATTTTTTGTGTTTCCTCTAATAATAACAAAAAGATTTTTAAACAAGATTCCTAAGTCCCAAAACGTCTGTAAAAATAACGTTTAAGTCAAAAAAATCTTTTGTGCTTTCCTCTTAGTTAATAACAAAGATTTTTAAACAGATTCTGCATGTCCTAAAACGTCTGGAAAATAACGTTTCAAGTCAAAAAATCTTTTTGTGCTTCTCTTATTAATAACAAAAAAGATTTTTAAACAGATTCCCATGTCTCTAAAAACGTTCTAAAAAATAATTTAAGTCAAAAAATCTTTAGCTTCTCTTAATAATAACAAAAGATTTTTAAACAGATTCCCATGTCCTAAAAAACGTCTGAAAAATATCGGCGTCAAAAAAATCTTTTGTGCTTTCTCTTATTAACAATAAAAAGATTTTTAAACAGATTCTCATGTCCCAAAAACGTCTGTAAAAATAACGTTTAAGCCAAAAAACTTTTTGTGCTTTCTTATTAATAACAAAAGATTTTTTAAACAGATTCCCATGTCCTAAAAACGTCTGAAAAATATGTTTAAGTCAAAAAATCTTTAGTGCTTTCTAATAATAATAAAAGATTTTTAAACAGATTCCCATGTCCCAAAAACGTCTGTAAAAACAACGTTTAAGTCAAAAACTTTTTGTGCTTTCCTCTTAATAACAACAAAAAGATTTTTAAACAGATTCCCATGTCTCTAAAAACGTTCGAAAATAACGTCGTCAAAAAACCTTTTTGTGCTTTCTTAATAATAACAAAAAGATTTTTAAACAGATTCCCATGTCCTAAAAACGTCTGTAAAATAACGTTTAAGTCAAAAAATCTTTTTGCAGTTTAATAACAAAAAGATTTTTAAACAGATTCCCATGTTCCAAAAACGTCTGTAAAAACAACGTTTAAGTCAAAAAATCTTTGTGCTTTCTCTAATAATAACAAAAAGATTTTTAAACAGATTCCATGTCCTAAAAACGTCTGGAAAAATAACGTTTAAGTCAAAAAAATCTTTTGTGCTTCTCTTAATAATAACAAAAGATTTTTAAACAGATTCCCATGTCCTAAAAACGTCTGTAAAATAATGTCGGCGCCAAAAAATCTTTTGTACTTTCCTCTTAATAATAACAAAAAGATTTTTAAACAGATTCCCATGTCCTAAAAACGTCTGTAAAAATAATTGTTTAGAGCCAAAAAATCTTTTGTGCTTTCCTCTAATAACAAAAGATTTTTTAAACAGATTCCCATGTCCTAAAAACGTCTGTAAAAAATAACGTTTAAGTCAAAAAATCTTTTTGAAGCCCCCTTAATAATAAAGATTTTTAAACAGATTCCCATGTCCTAAAAACGTCTGTAAAAATAACGTCGAATAAAAATCTTTTGTGTCTTCTCTTGTCAGAATAACAAAAAGATTTTTAAACAGATTCCCATGTCTCAAAAACGTCTGTAAATATAACGTTTAAGTCAAAAACTTTTCGTGCTTTCCTCTAATAATAACAAAAACAAAAAGATTTTAAAAGATTCCCATGTCCCAAAAACGTCTGTAAAAATTACGTTTAAGTTAAAAAATCTTTGTGCTTTCCTCTTTATTAATAACAAAAAGATTTTTAAACAGATTCCCATGTCCTAAAACGTCTGAAAAAATAACGTTTAAGCCAAAAAATTTTTTGTGCTTTCCTCTTAATAACAACAAAAGATTTTTAAACAGATTTTCGCGTCTCAAAAACGTCTAAAAATAACGTCAAGTCAAAAATTCGTGCTTTCTTATTAATAACAAAAAGATTTTTTTAAACAGACCCATGTCCCAAAAACGCCCTGAAAAATAATGTTTTGAGCCAAAAAATCTTTTGTGCTTCTCTTAATAATAACAAAGATTTTTAAACAGATTCCATGTCTCGAAAAATGTCTAAAAATAATCAGTTTTGGAGCCAAAAACCTTTGTGCTTTCTCTTAATAATAACAAAAAGATTTTAAACAGATTCCCATGTCCTAAAAACGTCTGAAAAATAACGTTTAAGTCAAAAAATCTTTTGTGTGCTTTTCCTCTTATTAATAACAAAAAGATTTAAACAGATTCATGTCTCTAAAAACGTCTGAAAAATTAACGTTTAAGTCAAAAAATCTTTTGTGCTTTCTCTTAATAATAATAAAAAGATTTTTAAATAGATTCCCATGTCCTAAAAACGTTCGAAAAAATAACGTTTAAGTTTAAAAAATCTTTTTGTGCTTTCCTCTTAATAATAAAAGATTTTTAAACAGATTCCCATGTCCTAAAAACGTCTGTAAAAATAACGTTTAAGTCAAAAACTTTTTTGCTTTTCTCTTAATAATAACAAAAAAGATTTTTAAACAGATTCCCATGTCCTAAAACGTCTGTAAAAATAACGTTGTCAAAAATCTTTTGTGCTTTCTATTAACAAAGATTTTTTAAACAGATTCCCATGTCCTAAAAACGTCTGAAAAAATAACGTTTAAGTCAAAAACCTTTTTGTGCTTTCCTCTTAATAAAAGATTTTCAAACAGATTCTCATGTCCTAAAACGTCTGTAAAAACGTTTAAGTCAAAAAATCTTTGTGCTTTCCACACAACAAAAGATTTTTAAACAGATTCCCATGTCCTAAAACGTCTGTAAAAATAACGTTTAAGTCAAAAAATCTTTTTGTGCTTTCCTCTTAATACAATAAAAGATTTTAAACAGATTCCCATGTCCTAAAAACGTCTGTAAAAATAACGTTTAAGTCAAAAAATCTTTTGTGCTTTCCTCTTAATAATAACAAAAAGATTTTTAAACAGATTCCCATGTCCTAAAACGTCTGTAAAAATAACGTTTAAGTCAAAAAAAAAATCTTTTTTTAGGCTTTTCTTAATAATAACAAAAAGATTTTTAAACAGATTCTCATGTCCTAAAAATGTCTGTAAAAATAACTTTTAAGTCAAAAAATCTTTTGTGCTTTCCTCTTAATAATAACAAAAAGATTTTTAAACAGATTCCCATGTCCTATAACGTCTGTAAAAATAACGTTTAAGTCAAAAAATCTTTTGTGCTTTCCTCTTAATAATAACAAAAAGTTTTTTAAACAGATTCCCATGTCCTAAAAACGTCTGTAAAAATAACGTTTAAGTCAAAAAATCTTTTGTGCTTTCCTCTTAATAATAACAAGAAGATTTTTAAACAGATTCCCATGTCCTAAAAACGTCTGTAAAAATAACGTTTAAGTCAAAAAATCTTTTGTGCTTTCCTCTTAATAATAACAAAAAGATTTTTAAACAGATTCCCATGTCCTAAAAACGTCTGTAAAAATAACGTTTAAGTCAAAAAATCTTTTGTGCTTTCCTCTTAATAATAAAAGATTTTTAAACAGATTCCCATGTCCTAAAAACGTCTGTAAAAATAACGTTTAAGTCAAAAAATCTTTTGTGCTTTCCTCTTAATAATAACAAAAAGATTTTTAAACAGATTCCCATGTCCTAAAAACGTCTGTAAAAATAACGTTTAAGTCAAAAAATCTTTTGTGCTTTCCTCTTAATAATAACAAAAAGATTTTTACACAGATTCCCATGTCCTAAAAACGTCTGTAAAAATAACGTTTAAGTCAAAAAAATCTTTTGTGCTTTCCTCTTAATAATAACAAAAAGATTTTTAAACAGATTCCCATGTCCTAAAAACGTCTGTAAAAATAACGTTTAAGTCAAAAAATCTTTTGTGCTTTCCTCTTAATAATAAAAGATTTTTAAACAGATTCCCATGTCCTAAAAACGTCTGTAAAAATAACGTTCAAGTCAAAAAATCTTTTGTGTTTCCTGTTAATAATAACAAAAAGATTTTAAACAGATTCCCATGTCCTAAAAACGTCTGTAAAAATAACATTTAAGTCAAAAAAAATCTTTTGTGCTTTCCTCTTTAATAATAAAAGATTTTTAAACAAGATTCTAACATCCCTAAAAACATCCTTAAAAATAACGTTTAAGTCAAAAAAATCTTTGTGCTTTCCTCTTAATAATAACAAAAAGATTTTTAAACAGATTCCCATGTCATAAAAACGTCTGTAAAAATAACGTTTAGAATAAAAAAATCTTTTTTGTATTTCCTCTTAATAATAAACAAAAAGATTTTTAAACGATTATGTCCTAAAAACGTCTGTAAAAATAACGTTTAAGTCAAAAAATCTTTTGTAAACTTCCTCTTAATAATAACAAAAAAGATTTTTAAGCAGATTCCCATGTCTAAAACGTCTGTAAAAATAACGTTTAAGTCAAAAAAATCTTTTGTGCTTTCCTCTTAATAATAACAAAGATTTTTAAACGGATTCCCATGTCCCTAGAAAACGTCTGTAAAAATAACGTTTAAAGTCAAAAAAATCTTTTGTACTTTCCTCCTTAATAATATTAAAAAGATTTTTAAACAGATTCCCACTATCTCAGAAACGTCTGGCAAAATAACGTTTAAGTCAAAAAATCTTTTGTGCTTTCCTCTTAATAATAATAAAAAGATTTTAAAACGGATTTATGTCCTAAAAACGTCTGTAAAAATAACGTTTAGATAATCTTTGTGCTTTCCTCTTAATAATAACAAAAAGATTTTAAACGAGATTTCCATGTCCTAAAACGTCTGTAAAAATAGCATTTAAATTAAAAAAATCTTTTGTGCTTTCCTCTTAATAATAACAAAAAGATTTTAAACAGTCCATATCACAAAACGTCTGTAAAAATAACGTTTGAATCAAAAAATCTTTTGTGCTTTCCCTCTTAATAATAACAAAGATTTTTAAACAGATTCCCATGTCTAAAGCAATCTGTAAAAATAACGTTTAGGTCAAAAAATCTTTTTTTGTGCTTTTCCTCTTAATAATAACAAAAAGATTTTTAAACAGTTTATGTCTATAAAACGTCTGTAAAAATAACGTTTAAAATCAAAAAAATCTTTATTACTTTCCTCTTAATAATAACAAAAGATTTTAAACAGATTCCCATGTCTATAAAAACGTCTGTAAAAATAACGTTTAAGTCAAAAAATCTTTTGTGCTTTCTCTTAATAATAACAAAAGGTGCGCAAACAGATTCCCATGTCCTAAAAACGTCTGTAAAAATATAACGTTTAAAGTCAAAAAATCTTTTGTGCTTTCCTCTTAATAATAACAAAAAGATTTTTAAACAGATTCCCATGTCCTAAAAACGTCTGCAAAAATAACGTTTAAGTCAAAAAAATATATTTATTGCTTTCCTCTTAATAATAACAAAAAGATTTTTAAACAGATTCCCATGTCCTAAAAACGTCTGTAAAAATAACGTTTAAATAAAGAAAATCTTTTGTGCTTTCTATATTAATAATAACAAAAAAGATTTTTAAACAGATTCCCATGTCCATAAAACGTCTTATTAAAAATAACGTTTAAGTCAAAAAAATGCTTTTGTACTTTCCTCTTCATAATAACAAAAAGATTTTTAAACAATTCCCTTGTCTAAACGTCTGTAAAAATAACGTTTAAGTCAAAAAATCTTTTGTACTTTCCCTCTTAATAATAACAAAAAGATTTTTAAACAACAGATTCCATGTCCTAAAAACGTCTGTAAAATAACGTTTAAGTCAAAAAAATCTTTTGTGCTTTCCTCTTAATAACTTCAACAAAAAGATTTTTAAACAGATTCCATGTCACCTGAAAACGTCTGTAAAAATAACGTTTAAGTCAAAAAATCTTTTATTGCTTTCCTCTTAATAATAACAAAAGATTTTTAAACAGATTCCCATGTCCTAAAAACGTCTGTAAAAATAACGTTTAAGTCAAAAAATCTTTTGTGCTTTCCTCTTAATAATAACAAAAAGATTTTTAAACAGATTCCCGTATCTAAAAAACGTCATAAATAACGTTTAAGTCAAAAAATCTTTTAATGCTTTCCTCTTAATAATAACAAAGATTTTTAAACAGATTCCATGTCTAAAGCAATCTGTAAAACCGCGTTTAAGTCAAAAATATCTTTTGTGCTTTCTTCTTAATAATAACAAAAAGATTTTTAAACAGATTCCCATGTCCTAAAAACGTCTGTAAAAATAACGTTTAAGTCAAAAAATCTTTTGTGCTTTCCTCTTAATAATAACAAAAAGATTTTTAAACAGATTCCCATGTCCTAAAAACGTCTGTAAAAATAACGTTTAAGTCAAAAAATCTTTTGTGCTTTCCTCTTAATAATAACAAAAAGATTTTTAAACAGATTCCCATGTCCTAAAAACGTCTGTAAAAATAACGTTTAAGTCAAAAAATCTTTTGTGCTTTCCTCTTAATAATAACAAAAAGATTTTTAAACAGATTCCCATGTCCTAAAAACGTCTGAAAAAATAACGTTTAAGTCAAAAAATCTTTTGTGCTTTCCTCTTAATAATAAAAGATTTTTAAACAGATTCCCATGTCCTAAAAACGTCTGTAAAAATAACGTTTAAGTCAAAAAATCTTTTGTGCTTTCCTCTTAATAATAACAAAAAGATTTTTAAACAGATTCCCATGTCCTAAAAACGTCTGTAAAAATAACGTTTAAGTCAAAAAATCTTTTGTGCTTTCCTCTTAATAATAACAAAAAGATTTTTAAACAGATTCCCATGTCCTAAAAACGTCTGTAAAAATAATGTTTAAGTCAAAACATCATTTGTGTTTTCCTCTTAAAAATAACAAAAAGATTTTTAAACAGATTCCCATGTCCTAAAACGTCTGAAAAAATAATGTTTAAGACAAAAATTCTTTTATGCTTTCCTCTTTAATAATAACAAAAAGATTTTGACAATAAAAATTTGTTTTTATCAAGTTTGTGGCATTTTATATCGTGTCTCCTTATTTTTTTTTAGATTTCTGTGCATTGCCAGAAGTTTTTCCCGTCTGAAACCATCCTGCACATATATAAATCTACCATTCGCCCGTGCATTGAATGCTGCTGCCATATCTGGTCGGGTGCCCCTGCTATCCACCTAGGTGTCTTTGACAAAATCCGACGGAGAATCTGTAATATAATCGATCCCGACTTGGCAGCTCGGATACAGTCACATTCTCACCGGCGGAATGTGCCCTCAGTGTGCTCACTGGTACTCCCTATATATAAATTTACTCGAGCCATAAGATTAGCAACTAGGTCTCACCTTTTTACTGTGAAACCAATAAATTGCAAGCGCAGATTCTACTCCATCAGCTTCTTTCCTCGCACTCCTCGCCTGTGGAATTCCCTTCTGTTTACTTGCTTTCCCGACAACTACAATCTTCAAGAACAGTCGTCTTCTATCTAACTAACTTGCATCCTCTCTCTCTCTCTCTACCTCTCTCTCTCTCTCATGCTCCTTTCTCTGTCCTCTCCACTCTCATCAGTATTCTCACCCTTCTCTTACCCTTTTGCTGACAGCCCCTGTAACCTTTCTCATAACCTTCCTCCTATGTACCCCACCTGCTCAACAATGGCAGTAAAATGCCTTGCTTGGGGCGACATGATTATGGAAAAAAAATGCAAATACCTCCGTAAATTGATCTGAAGAGGAGCTGAAGAGATGGGTGTGATAATCCGTTGAAATGGCTATCCTCCAAATGTAATTAATTGAATTTATATGTTGAATAAATATTTGCTGTGTAAATTTAAATTTACATCAAGCTCCTCTCAGTTTTAGCAATTAATCTGATATTACTAGAATGCATTCGTTGGGATTACTAACCAAATCGGATTTATTACGGATATATATATATATATATATATATATATAAAACGAAAAGGATGGTCAGATAGGTAAAAATCCCAAAATCTGATCCTAATTAATATTAATTTCATTAATATTAAAATTGATCAAGGTGTAGGGCTCGATGAAAATATATCCTATTTACAGAGGCAAATATGAAAATAAAACAAAAATTTCGATATTTAAATCCGTTGAATAGCCATTTCTATGAGGAAATCCTCGCTTCTTCATCAACGGCGAAACAAAAATTTTATTTACTCAAATTTGAGTAAATAAAATTTCCTCATAGAAATGGCTATTCAACGGATTTAAATATCGAAATTTTTGTTTTATATATATATATATATATATATATATATATATATATATTTGTGTGTGTGTTTGTGCGTGTGTGCGCGCTCATGCGCGTGTACAGCTCCTGAGGTTTACGAAAGGAGCCCTAAAACTTGAGTGTCGGACAGAAAAATTACAATGAGATAAACGCCAACTGTTAGAGAAAAAGAAAGAAATGTCAATAAAAACACAAGGGAAAATTGTGAAAAAAAATGTAAAAACAAAAGAAAATACAAAAGAAAAACAGGGTAAGACCATATGTTGATGCAAGCGTTTTTGTTCCCTGTTTTTTATTTGTCTTCGTTTTCCTTTGCTAAATCGAGCCAAATTCATAGATGTTTTTCTTACACAAACATGATTTCAGTCGACAACGATGTTTTTCGGGTAAAGTTGGAGGGGAATCCGCAGTTTAGTGGAGGGTGAGGGCGTCTGGAAGAAGTTTTGGGGAAAGTTTGACATTGGTAGAGGGAAGATAGCCTTTAGAAATAAAGGGTTTATGTTTGAGAATCAGGATGAAAGGGTAAAGGATTAGGAAAGTGAGGTTTGATTGAGAGCGGAGATCTAAGAAAGGAATAGGAAGCGACCAAGAAAAAAAGAGACATGAAGTAAGAAAGGAAGAAAAAAAGAAAAAAAGAAAGAAGGAAAGAAAAAGAAAGAAAGTGTAATTCGATAAAAATAGTTAAAATCACATAATGAATAGGAAATTTTATAAGAAACAGAATATGAAAGACTGAATAAAAAAGGAATGAAAAGGAAAAAGAATGAAAGAAAAATTAGAAAGCAGAAAGAAAGTAGAAAATAAAGAAAATAGAATGAAAGAGAAACTATAACGTTCGAATGAAAAATTTAAGGAAAAAAAAATGAAAAAGAAATAAACTGAACAGAGAGAAGGAAAATAAAGAAAAAGAAGATACGACAAAAGAGAATATAGATGAAAAAGAAGTTAAACCGACTCTCAAGCGAAAGAAAGAAAGAAAGAAAAAGAAAGAAAGAGAAGGAAAGAAAGAGAAGGAAAGAAAGAAAAAGAAAGAAAGAAAAAGAAAGAAAGAAGGAAAATGTAATTGAATAAAAATAGTTAAGATAACATAATGAATGAGAAATTCTATAAGAAACGAAATATGAAAGACTGAATGAAAAAGGAATAAAAAGAAAAGGAAAGAAGGAAAAATTAGAAAACAGAAAGAAAGTATAAAATAGAAAAGAAAATAGAATGAAGGAGAAACTATAAAATTCGAATGAAAAATTTAAGGAAGATAAAATGAAGAAGAAATAAACTGAACAGAGAGAAGAAAAATAAAGAAAAAGAAGATACGACAAAAAAATGAGGATATAGATGAAAAAGAAGTTAAACCGACTCTCAAGCGAAAGAAAGAAAGAAAAAGAAAGAAAGAGAAGAAAGAAAGAAAGAAAAAGGAAGAAAAAAGAAAGAAAAAGAAATAATGAAAATATAATTGGGTAAAAATAGTTAAGATAACACAATGAATGAGAAATTCTATAAGAAACGAAATATGAAAGACTGAATGAAAAAGGAATGAAAAGAAAAGTAATAAAGGAAAAAATTAGAAAACAGAAGAAGGATGAGAAACTAAATAGGAAAGAAGTTAAAAAAAAACGAAAGATAAAAGGAACGGAAAATATGTAATGAAGGAAATAAGTATGAAAGAAAAAGAAAGTAAAAAGATAAGGAAATAAAGTTTACATCGAATAAAAAGTCGAAACAAAAAGACAGAGAAAAAATAGAATGAATAAGAAACTATAGAATTCGAATGAAAAATTTAAGGAAGAAAAAATGAAGAAGAAATAAACTGAACAGAGAGAAGAAAAATAAAGAAAAAGAAGATAAGACAAAAGAGAATATATATATATTTTTTTTTAATCGTATCACCTCGAGCAAGGCGGTAACGCCACTGATGTGCAGGGGGCTACGTAATAGTGAGAAGATTGGAAAAGAGAAAAGCCGGAAACCACATCCTAAACAGGGAACAAGGGATGAGCCTCTTAATCTGTTCAATAGACGTGGGTGGAGTGTGAACCGGGCGATAGATAGATCTATCTACTCCAATTATAGATCTAAGATGAAAAAGAAGTTAAACCGACTCTCAAGCGAAAGAAAGAAAGACAAATAAAGAAAGAGAAGAAGGAAAGAAAGAAAGAAAGAAAGAAAGAAAGAAAATGTAATTGAATAAAAATAGTTAAAATAACATAATGAATGAGAAATTCTATAAGAAACGAAACATGGAAGACTGAATGAAAAAGGAATGAAAAGAAAAGGAATGAAGGAAAAATTAGAAAACAGAAAGAAAGTATAAAATAGAAAAGAAAATAGAATGAAGGAGAAACTATAAAATTCGAATGAAAAATTTAAGGAAGATAAAATGAAGAAGAAATAAACTGAACAGAGAGAAGGAAAATAAAGAAAAAGAAGATACGACAAAAAAAAAGGATAGAGATAAAAAAGAAGTTAAACCGACTCTCAAGCAAAAGAAAAAAAGAAAAAGAAAGAAAGAGAAGAAAGAAAGAAAGAAAAAGAAAGAAAGAAAAATGTAAGAAAGAAAAAGAAATAAAGAAAATATAATTGGATAAAAATATTTAAAATAACATAATGAATGAGAAATTTTATAAGGAATGGAATATGAAAGACTGAATGAAAAAGGAATAAAAAGAAAAGGAAAGAAGGAAAAATTAGAAAACAGAAAGAAAGTATAAAATAGAGAAGAAAATAGAATGAAGGAGAAACTATAAAATTCGAATGAAAAATTTAAGGAAGATAAAATGAAGACGAAATAAACTGAACAGAGAGAAGAAAAATAAAGAAAAAGAAGATACGACAAAAAAAGAGGATATAGATGAAAAAGAAGTTAAACCGACTCTCAAGCGAAAAAAAGAAAGAAAGAAAGAAAGAAAGAAGAAAGAAAAAAAAAGACAAAAACGAGAGCGAATTAAAAGATAAACAAAAAAAATTGAACCAAAAGAAAAAAAAAAACAAGCCAACGGAATGTCAGTGAGTTAAAGAAACAGAGAGAAAATCTTAATCATGCGATGTTTGGTTTTTTTGTTATTTTTCTAAATATCGTTTGTTCATCGCAACAAAACAATCATCGTTCTAACCTTCCTATCCACCCGGAACGGAAGCGCGTGTACACCCATACATACCCCCATATATACACGCGTTTGCTGAAGATCTCATGAAATAATAGTTACCAAATGGCTACCAAAGATTTTATCCGTTTAAAAATGTATTATTTTTATTACAGCATCGCGAGCTTATTGCTTCCAATCGTGTGAAAAGTACTTGATGCGGGAGATTGATGAAATTAATAAAGCAGGAAGCCAAATTCGAGGAGAAAATTGATTCCGAGGCCACATCAAAACCGGTTCTTTGAGGCTGAATTATAGTTATTTTTTTTGCTATTACATATCTTTGTTTATCTTCATAATTGGTTCTTATAAAACATGTAGGTTGGAAAAATTCGCGACATATACGGTTTCAGTTTATTCTTAGACGTGAGTGATAACAAAAGAGAATTTGCAATAATACATAGAAAAAAAGCATACAAAAAACTGACAGTGATAGTGGATGGGGGGTACAGAAACAAAGAGATAGAGATAAATATAACCAGATAGAAATAGAGTAGATAGATACACAAAAAATGAAGGAACGAAAGGGATAAATATTTGGGAAATGTGATTTTCCTAATCCTTGAATTTATCCAAGTCAGTACAGAGACTGCGATAAATCCCTTCAACAAGTCAAATGCAATACATGTTGTACAAAACTGCCGATGTTTTACCGTGAGGTGAATTCACGCAATGTATATTTCAACAAGAAATAGCAGTTTGATACAAAACTACAATAACAAAACAATGAGGAAGTTTTCCTGGCTTAGATCAAAGCAAAATGAAATAGATTACTCATTTAGTTTTAAATTTAAAAGTTCGTAGAGTACGACCGAAATGGATTTTTTTAAAGCGGTCGCTTGATCAGTGATTTTCATTCGTTGATGTGATTGTTCACATCTTTGTTGCCATTTGTACGACGTTTAATAAATAGATCATTTTATGTGTCTATATTTCTGAGATGAGGTAGTATTTACAGTATTTACATTATTCGGACTATTGCCCTAATCTTTGTTGCCATTTGTACGACGTTTAATAATAGATCATTGTATTTGTCTAAGATGGGGTTGTATTCACAGTATTTACATTATTCGGACAATCGTCCGAATAATGTAAATATTGAGACTTTACATGTCGAGATTTGTTTTGTGCACTTAATATATTATACAAAAAGCAAGTAATAATAATAATAATAATAATAATAATAATAATAATAATAATAATAATAATAACAAATCTCAATGAAGCAATATATGCATCAGCAATAGCAGCAACAAAAAAATTGAACATCAAAATAAAAACAAGGCAGTCTCGCAGACATGAAGATCTACCTTGGAAAAGAAAAATAGAAAAAGAAATCGAACAACTCAGAAGTGAACTATCAGTATTGGATGAACTGAGTAGAGGAATAAATGTAAGAACTAGGAAAAGAGACGAAAGAAAATACAACATTAGAAATGAAAATGAAGTCTTATCAACTAAAGAAAAAATAAAGCAAAAAATACCTCTGAAGGCTCAAAGAATAAGGCGCTATGAGAAAAGAGCAAGATTTTACAGACAAAACAAGATTTTTCAAACTGATACAAAGAGATTTTACAGGGAAATAGGTAAAAAAAGAATTGAAGTGACAGTCCCCCCGCCCAGAATGGAAGAAGTCACACAGTTCTGGGAAAAGATATGGGCTTGCCCTAAAGAACATAGCAAGGAAGTAGATTGGATGGGCTGGAATTACAGAAGAAGATGTTAAATTTGCACTAAAAAAAGCACACAATTGGAAATTCCCAGGTATAGATAAAATTCCTAACTTTTGGCTATATTATTTAAATACAGCACATAAAAAACTAGCCAAAGAACTTCAAGAAATGGTTGACGATCCCACTAAAATTCCTGCATGGATGACCAAAGGAATTACATTTCTTCTACCCAAGAATGGTGACACAAACAACCCGAAAAACTACAGACCAATTACATGTCTTCCGACAACATATAGACTATTAACATCTATTTTAACAAAACAGACATATTTATTCTTAGAAAGAAATGACATGATACCGCTTGAACAAAAAGGGTGCAAACGTGGCTGTTATGGATGTAAAGACTAATTGCTAATTAACAAAATGATCCTGGAAAACTGCTACAGTACAAAGAAAAATCTTAGTACTGCCTGGATAGATTATCAAAAGAGGTATATTTCAAGGTGATTCTTTATCTCCCTTACTATTCTGCATATCATTAATAGCACTAACCAGTCAACTTAATAAGACAGAATGTGGTTATAAAATAGGCCAAAAGAAAATAAGCCATCTATTTTACATGGATGACTTAAAGTTATATGCTAAGAACGATAATGAGCTGGAAGGTCTTTTGCAAACTGTAAAATGCTTCAGCGAAGACATTGGAATGAAATTCAATTTGAATAAATGTGCTAAAGCTACAGTTTTACGTGGATCAATACAAGAAACATCCTCAATTAGCTTAGACCCTGCTGTAACAATAAAAGAACTGAAACCAGAAGAAGCTTATAAATACCTAGGTGTAAATGAGAGTGAAAACATTCACCATAAAAAATGAAAGAAATAGTGCATAAAGAGTACTATAGAAGGCTACGAATGATATTAAAAACTGAATTGAATTCTCAGAACAGAGTTATGGCCATTAATAGCCTTACAATTCCAGTTGTCCAATATAGCTTCAACATCTTAAACTGAACTCTAAACGACATCAGGCGAATGGATGCTAAAACAAGAAAGCTTCTTTCTAAGCATAAGATGCAACATCCAAAGGCTGATGTAGACCGTCTATACATACCCCGTAAAGAAGATGGAAGAGGTCTTATTCAGCTGGAATTGTCATACAAGACAACTATTGGCTTACTAACATACATAGAAACAACAAAGGATTGGATGATACAATTAGTAAGGCAACATGAAGAAAGAAAGAAAAAATATTCAATAATAAAAGAAGGCAGTAAATACAAACAAGATTTACAGTTAGTAGATTCTGTAGAAAAGCAAAACAGAAGCCAAGAACCAACTATTGCGGCAAAAAATATGAAAATGAAAGCCAAAGATAAAACCGGGTCTCCTGCAAACAGCAAACATCCACCCCGAGGCGCTGGAGATCATGGAGGAGTCTCACCCTCCGAGACTCGGACCTCAGCCCCCGGGCATTCAGACTTGCTAACCAAAGAGCCATTGTGATCCGTAATTAGGGTTGGGGTCCTGGACAGAACATGGACGGGGAAAGGATGCCGACAGCCTCTCCCATTGACCCATGGCCCATCTCATTCTTGATGGTGCCGTCAGAGGAGACGCCGCCAACATCCCAGGGAAAGGTTAGTTTTAGAGCCCTATAGAGGGAGGGGTGAACTAAAACCGGGACCCGTCCAGAACAAAATTTTTCAAGGTTAGTAAGTTTGTCCGATTTTGTTGTGATGATGGGTGGAATCATAGGAATCGCTTTGGCAGCCTCCTCTACCATGCCCCAAGTCTGCCGCGCTCCCGGCCCAGTGCGAATGACAGTTAATAGCCTCTGAGCTTCGGGGAAATTTCTTGGTAGTTCAATGTCTTTCTCACTACACTTCTTCATGGACAACAGTGCCTTCAGCTGCTTTATTCTATTTCCGAAATTTTTGGCTCTTTCGGCCTGAGCCGGGGAGATGCGGCAGATGTCCTCCCCTTGCCTGTATGGCAGTTTTGCTGGTTTTTTCGAGCCTCCTTATCTTCTGAGGAAAGACTTCTTTGTCTTTTGGATGGAGGGGGCATCTGTTTCGGGGGAGAGGGACAGGGAGAGAGGCATGGAGAAACAAGAAAATAGTTGATGATTGGGCTGGGGTCTCGACTACGAGGGGACGATTTTCGGGGAGTGGGTTGGGAAGAATGAATTTTATTTTTGTCCGATTTTTTCTTTTGAGGGGAGGACGGGGCAGAGGCCGAGGAGCAGGATGGACGTTGTGCCAGTTGTTTTTTTAACGCCTCTGATGGGCGAAAAGGACGTTTTTCTAATTGCTTTTTCAGCTCTTTTATCTTTTGCATCTTCTCATAACTTGGGTCGAATGCTTTTTTGAGCTCTTCCAGTTTCGGAGCCGACCAGGCCGAGGCATCGCCCTTCTTGCTGATGGAGGGAGTGGGGCTGTTCGTGCCTTTAGTCTTTGGGGTCTCCGGGGACCGAGGTTCCGCTGCTTGGCGCTTCCCCCTGGCCCTGCCAACAACCAGCCACTCCCCTTTTTCCTTCTCCGTGGCTGCACTTGCAGCTGGCGACGGTTTTTTTTGGGGGGGGGGAACTTTTTTGTTCCCAACCGGGGGAACTACCGCACCGGTCCTGGGTATTGTCATGCCCACCACAGGCGAGACGGATGTTACAGAAGCGGCCAGAGGGGGATTTTGGTCGTCTGGAGCCCGGCTTCCAGAGGCCTTCTTCTCTGGGCAGGAGGAGGAGAGGTGACCAGTCTCCCCACACCTCCAGCATTTCGGCTTGCGGCCGGACACGATCACCGGCAAGCTCAGGCCCCCTACGTCAAGGCAGTTGGGGATGGTCAGGAAGGCATAGCAGTCGATCATTATTTCGAAAGACCATCCCCCAGTCAGGTCATCGCAGGAGGCATCTAAAATTTGGCCAAACTGCGAAAAGTAGGCAGCCAGATGCTCCCCGATAACCTGAGGAGGAACCTAATATACTGCTATGCTGGTCCTTCTTTTGCCATCGTACTCGGTTCTTATTATGTACTCTTTTGTAATTAAATCTTCAGTCGCCATTTTGAGGCAATCTTCTGGCGTGGGTAGCAGTACGTCCGACATGAAAAAGCCCGCACCTTTAACTATTGTCAAAGGCTTAACCCCGACTGACTGCAGTGCTTTTATCACTGTGTCTTTCGTGGAGCGACAAATTTTGCGCGTAGGCTTGTCCACCACGAAGACTGACACTATTCTTTTTTCAATCCTCTTCAATTCCTGAGGATCTTCTAAGTGCCCACCTTCTTTTACAAGGTGTGCGTAGCTCTTAGCTCTCTCCAAGAACTCCACCAGATTGATCTTGCATTTCGGAGGGGACTTCCAGCCACAGAGCGATTCCCCGGCCTCAGCATCTTTCGTTGTCTTGTCTTGCGTCTTTTGAGTCTTTTCTTTTTCATTAGCCTCCTTTTGGCCATTCTCGGCCACTGGTGTCTTTTTCATAATTTCTTTGTCATTTTCTTCTTTCCCAGAAAGTGGGGGAAATGCCTCATCAGTTTTATCTGGAGGCCCCTTCCAGGGGGGTCAAAGCTTAGTTTTTTCTTGATTGACCGACTATTGTCGGCCATTTTAAACTTTTAGAACGCCAACAGCAATTTTTTTGTATTTTTCCACCACACTAAATTAAACGTATGTGGTTCTACAGAAGGTTGCTGCGGATATCATGGATCGAGCATGTGAGCAATGATGAAGTTTTGGAAATGATGGAAACGAAAAAGAAATTAATACTGAGCATCAGGAAGAGACAGCTAAAGTTCCTAAAGTTCCTGGGACATGCAATGAGGAAGGAGGGCTTGGAGAATCTGATATTAACAGGCCAGATAGGAGGAAAAAGAGACAGGGGAAAGCAACGGATAACATATTTGAAGGACATAATCAGGTGGATGACGGAACGAGGGTTGCGTGGTGTAACAGGAGAAGGCATGCTAAGAGCCACCAGGGATAGGGAGACATGGAAAGCCATGATCGCCTACGTCCTGAAGGGACAGGGCGCATGGTTTACATATGTACAAAAAATAGTAACCTCTATCCTTTTGTAGCTGAGGAAACAGGAAAAGGGAATGGTGAAATTAGAAATGAAATGGACATTGGTGGTGGCTGTCGTCTTCGATAGCGTTTTATTCTCAGCGTGCCGGTGTTGACATCAAACGCTGGTCTGTTTGAATTTGAATAGCCTTCTTTTTTTAGGACCAGAAGTATAATTTTCCATATTTCAGCAATTCCTGCAGTTTTCAAATATATAATTGGCTAGTCATTCTTGGATGTGCATTGTGGTGCAGTAAATATCGGCTCAGAAAGAGAAATCGGGGAGCCGAGTTCGAATTCCAGTTGAATTCCTTGCATTCACTTACGCACAGATACCTTTGGTTAAGGTATTAATCCACCTCTTTCCTCCAGTTATGGGTTAAATAGTAGGACAGATTGGGTTCTATAGTCTACCACAGAAAGCAATGGCAACCTACTGCGGGATAATCTTCCGCCCAGTCACTCATGTCCCTTTCGAGACATGATCACCCAAGCGTGCATCACGTATGGCACTGGACTGATACTCATAAAGAATGAAGTTTCTTTCAAATATATCACCTACTGTCTGATGTATATTGGCAACACTGATGTCTCGGTTTTCAGTATAGAGTGAAAATCTTGAGGAGGGGGATATACTCAGTTTCATCTAGGTAATCAAGTTTTCATCGTGGAAAAAACAGTATAGCGTAATAAAAAAGGCCACAAAGTTAACGAAAATAAAGGTTTATCGTCAAAATGTTGATGTTATTATTAAGATGAAAGACTAAAGTATTTTTTAATTATTTTTTGGAATTTTTTAATCCTTTCTAACACGTTCGAAATTTTGGTTAAAATGCTTCTTTTGTTTACGTCATCGCCTTCTTCAAAGTTTAACATTGATTTTTTTATCCGTAGAAAGCACATTTATTTGGAAATTCTTGTAAAAATCAAATAATTGTCCGATTTTAATGAAATCTGCAGGACTTATTCACAAATGAATGAAATTATTGTTGACATGTTTTTTTGAAAACTTTGGTAAAACATTTTCTTTAGTAAAACATTTTCTTTGGTAAAACATTTTCTTTAGTAAAACATTTTCTTTGGTAAAACATTTTCTTTAGTAAAACATTTTCTTTGATAAAACATTTTCTTTGGTAAAACATTTTCTTTGGTAAAACATTTTCTTTAGTAAAACATTTTCTTTGGTAAAACATTTTCTTTGATAAAACATTTTCTTTGGTAAAACATTTTCTTTAGTAAAACATTTTCTTTGATAAAACATTTTCTTTAGTAAAACATTTTCTTTGGTAAAACATTTTCTTTGGTAAAACATTTTCTTTGATAAAACATTTTCTTTGATAAAACATTTTCTTTGGTAAAACATTTTCTTTAGTAAAACATTTTCTTTGGTAAAACATTTTCTTTGGTAAAACATTTTCTTTAGTAAAACATTTTCTTTGGTAAAACATTTTATTTGGTAAAACATTTTCTTTAGTAAAACAGTTTATTTGGTAAAACATTTTCTTTGGTAAAACATTTTCTTTGGTAAAACATTTTCTTACTTAATTTCATAAAAGTTGCACAGAACCTTCTTATTTATTGAAATTATTTTTTTTGTTAAAAGTCGGAGTCATTGAAGGTTGTAAATTATCTACGTTTTTTTTTCAAATTTGTATCATTTAACTGAAAACCTGCTCTGAATTGAAAAATAATGAATCCAATAAAACTATGACATTACTTAATTAGCAAAGCTTTTAATTGTTTTTGTAAATAAGTAATATTAAGGATATTATCGTCTGAAGAAATAAAACTTTTTCTGATGAATAATGAATTTTTACAAGAATTTTTCATTTTTTTCTTACATTTTAATTATAATAATTTATAATGGTTTAAAATCGTGTAAAATTCTGTATTGGGGTGATTATAGGATGTGATATAGTAAATAAGTGGAAACGAAATTTACGAGAAACAAAATTACAAAGATTAATAAACTTAGTTACTAAGTTATTGTTATTATTAAGATAAAAGACCGTAGTATTTTTTATTGTTCTTTGAAGCCTTTTTAATCCTTTCTAACTCTTTCGAAATAAAATCTTGTTTTGTTTATGTCATTGCCTATTCTAACTATTAACATTGATTTTTTGCGCGTTTTTTCTGTAGAAAACACATTAATTGGAAATTCTTGTAAAAATCAAATAATTAAGTGTCAGACTGGCACACTACACACACACTTTAGAGACACGAGTGTGTGTAGGTGTGCTAGTCTGATACCATCTGACCATGGAGGTCCCAACTATCAATCACGCATATACATACCATAGGCACACGCATATACATGCATTAGCACACTTACACACACACACACACACACACACATCAGCGGAAGCAGCAGCAGCCAGGAGGACCATTTGTCGAAAGTCTCGGACTCAAACCCAATCGCCCTAACATTCTGAAGATGAGATTTTAATCTCGAAATATTAATGTATAATAGGTGGGTGATGTCCAACGGATTGCTTACCTTCCTTTATTTTACTCAACGCACACTTACGCACTTACACACACACACACACACACACACACTTTGGAGAAACGACTGATTGGGCAGAAGATTTTCTTGCAGTAAGTTGCCATTACCTTCTTCAAAAGTATTAATGTTAATTGGAGTAGATAGATCTATCTATCGCCCGGTTCACACTCCACCCACGTCTATTGAACAGGTTAAGAGGCTCATCCCTTGTTCCCTGTTTAGGATGTGGTTTCCGGTTTTCTCTTTTCCAATCTTTCCACTATTACGTAGCCCCCTGCACATCAGTGGCGTTACCGCCTTGCTCGGGGTGATACGATTTTTAAAAAAATTGTCCAAATTTAATGAAATTTTCTGAACTTATGAATAATGAATGAAATTATTTAAGAAATTTTTTTTAGAAAATATTGGTAAAAAATATTTTTTTTAAATGCGTTAACCCACACTTATTTAATTTCATGAAATTTCACAAATAACCTTTTTCTTCTCTGACAATTGTGTTTTTGTTAAAAGTAGGAGTCTTTGGAGATTCTAAATCACCTACGTTTTTTTTTTTTTTTTCAAATTTGTACCATTTAACTGAAAATCTGTTCTGAATTGAAAAATAAATCCAATAAAACTATGACATTACTTAATTAGAAAAGCTTCTAATTGCTTTTGTAAATAAATAATATTAAGGACATTATTATCTAAAGAAATAAAAAAAATTTGGTGAATAATGAATTTTTACAAGAATTTTTTTTTAATTTTTTATATTTTAATTTTAATAATTTAATAGTTTAAAATCGTGCAAAATTCTGTATTTGTTTATTCACTGGAGGTTATATAATAATCAAATCGAAACAAAATTTACGAGTTCAAAATTGAAAAGATTATTAAACGTAGAGGTGACAAAGTA